>JAEAOA010000956.1:937500-1342500 GCA_016746295.1 Potamilus streckersoni | reverse complement strand
ACAAGATTTTCAAAGCAGCTGTTGTGGTGGACATATATGAGAGCAGATTAGCACCAATTTCATTTATAACATCATTAGAAGACTTTCCAGATGGCCAACATAGCAGCCATATTGGTTGTAAGATTAATAGCTTTAGACATCATAAGAAGTCTTCATGTGAAAACCACATGTTGACATGTCCTTTCTTTCCGGAGTAAGCAAAAACAAGTTTTCCCAAGATGGATAAATTGGCAGCCATACTTGATGTTAGGTTGGCACAATTCTTATTTAGGAGGAACTAGACTTCATAAGAAGTCTTTTGACAATAACCTCATAATGATATGACCATTCATTTTAGCAAAGTAGCAAAAAACATGATTTACAAGATGGCTACAGCAGGGGCCATATTGGCTGTCTAAGTGATAATGTTTTCATTTACAACCAACTAGACATCAAAGTCTTTTAGTAAAAACCCCATGATATGACCATCCGTTCAGGAAGAGATGCAGCACGATTCTCAAAACGACAACTAAGGTGTTCATACTGGATATGACCATTTACATTTAGAATTAACCAGACATCATAATAAGTCTTACAGCAACAATAACCTTTTCATTGAGGAAGAACAGCAGTAACAAGACTTTCAAATTGGTTACATGTTGGTTTGTTTGGTTTGTTGCTTTATGGCACTGCAGAGGTAGGAGATTTGGACCAACAAAACAATCATAAGAAGATTTTCAGTGACAACCAAAGGTTGGTATGACCATCCATTCATAGAAGTAACAATCACATGGTTTTTTAGATGGCTGCTGTAATGGTCATATTGGATGTCACCATTTTCATATAAAACATACTAGACATCATAATAAGTGTTAGGATGAAAACCACTTTTAATTGTAGTAATAATAATAATGACAATAATGATGATAATAATAATAATAATAATAATAATAATAATAATAATAATAATAATAATAATAATAATAATAATAAATAAGAAGAAGAAGAATAGGAAGAAGAAGAAAATGTGTGATGTGATTTGGATTTTTAACATAGCTTTAACAATATTTCAGTTAAATCGCTATGATGTCTGCAGTTGGCAGTTTATAGTGATGTCTAGCATTGGGACATCATGCCGCAGACATTTAGCATGATGCCCCACACAGAAACATTATCCTGACACCTGGCTGACCAGTCCTAACACTAACCTCTTAATGCTGAGCGCCAAGCGAGACAGCTGTTAGTACCATTTTTGTTAAGTCTTTTGTATGACTCGACCAAGGATAGAACCCACAACCTCCTGCATCCGAGGCAGATGCTCTAACCACCTGGCCAATGGACTGAACTGGAGGAGGAGGAGGAGGCAGAGGAGGAGGAAGAAGAAAAAGAAGAGCGACTCAATTAGTTACAAATGAGAAAGTAATCTGCCTTGAGGCCCTCTATTATGTACATATAAGATAAAAGCTGATAAAATATTCAGACACACACACACACAAGCAAATACACAGTATATAAATAACTATTCATATAAATGCTACATTGCTGCAGAAATGAAATTGAAAATTTATATTTAGGAAGTGCAGTGATAACAAGAGTTTCAAGATGTCTGCATTTAAGTTTGCTTGGTCTGGTGTTTTATGGCACATCATCAGAAGTAAGTTGGGACCAACAAAACATCTCTAGAAGTTTTGTCAGTTATGACCATCTACTACATCTATTAAGAAGCATACATAAAGCAGCAGTAACAACCCCATGTTAATATGACCATCTACTACATATCCTTTTGACATTTTAGTGATGAATTAAATATATATTAAAAAAATGTCCTTTTGTCTGCATGATTCATCATAATACCTGATAGGAGTGACAGTTGAGGTTAGCTTTGAAGTATTCATTCAGGTAAGCTTTAGAGTATCAAACTTAGCAAATTTACATGCAAACACTTTGTAATGGGTCATACAAGTCCACATAGCATACATTTATTAATGGATCTGTTTATTTAGTGTTCATGGATAACACTTTGCATAGTGTTCCTGCTAGTTCAATTTTAATAACTTGATTGAACATTGCAACAGTGTACTAAAAACCTCATGCTTTTCACTTTGTTGTATGATAAAAATAATGAAAATAAAGAACATGTCATAAATCAGAAGCCTTCAGTATTTTGACATCTTAATAAAATTAGCAGTATGTACATAACAGACATTTTATATTAATATTAAAAATAATATTACTATAAATATAACATATGGTCAAAATAATACTTAAAAATCTACAAAATATGTTACTAATTAATACTATATCAAAAAATACATACTGGTAATTATAATTATAAATATTACCTGAATATTAATATTAAATGATATTAATATATTACCATTTATACTATAGCTTCCCAAAATGTTATACTCCTTTAAAGTTTAATTTAAATGTTTCTTAGTGTATCTTTGAAAGATAGTGCCTGTTATAAAAAAAAACAACTGATTTTGTCTACTGTATTCATTCCTAGAACATTATCCCACCAAAGTAATTATACATTCACTGCAGACCCTTTCAATAACAATATCTGACATTCCAATATAGGCATATCACATTTTTCCCTAGCAAAATAAGACCTCTCTAGAAAGGCAGACATTATTGATCAAAAATTTTACACTGCAACTCATTGCACCAAAAGAAAATTCTTCGAAGTGGTCAATTTAGCTGCTGGCCTGCCAGCCAATATACATAGGTTTTGTGGCAGGCCAACTGCTACTGACAGAGCCATTTTAAATTTTCTACAGTTATTATTAAATAAATTCTATTAGAACATGAATTTTCATCAGACAATATTTTTCCAATGATAAATAAATTTCAATCTTTTGTAAAACAATGTTTTCAGAATACTTTTTTTTTTTATTACTTCCAACTTAATGAGATTTTTTTTTGTATTCAACTGATTTTCTGAAAGGTCAGTTGATTTCCATGTTAGCTGGCACTGGCACTACTGGGAAAAGAAAAAATGTCTTAAGTCTACAACTTTCACTAAAAGATTTTCAACAGATTTTTGCCTATCCACCCACTATCATGATACAAGTTAGTGTTACAGGCTAGCAATAATATCTGCACATGCTAAACAAGTAACCCTCAAATGGACTCATGCTTGGCTACTAAAAAAGGATTTCCATAAAATTCAATACCATTTTCTTTGTTTTTTAACTGCAGACTGCTGAAACTCTCTGATATTCACGAGAAAAATGATTTTCAAATTAATCACTACGGCAGCAATATTGGAAATATGGCATCATTTTCATTTCAGATAAAGAAGGTACTATTAAAAGACTTGGTCAAAACTCATGTTGGTGGGACCATCCATTTAGGAGAAACAGTGAAAAGAGTTTCAATATGTTCATTGTGGTATCCATGATTGACATCAAACTGGCACTATTTTCATTCTGGACTAAAATAATTTATAATTAACCATTGAGCAAAAATGCCATGTTGACAATGCTTTCCATTTTAAGAGTAGCGACAGCAAGATTTTCAAGATGGCTGCTACAGTGGACCAAACTCGATGTTAGATTGGCATCATTATCATTTACTGTAGTATCATCAGGACAGAAATAAGCATCAAGATGGCTGCCATGGTTGCCATATTGGATAAGAAATCAACACAATTTTTATTTGTGACCAGTCAAATACCTTAAGAAGTCTTCCTGAGAAAACCATATGATGATATGACTCTCCATTCAAGAGGCATAAAACTAACAAGATTCTTAAGATGGCTGCCTTGGTTGCCAAGTGGATTCTAAATTGGCAGTATTTTATTTAGGGTTAAATACACAGCAAAAGAAATCTTTGTATGAAAATTCCATTTTGATATGACCATACATACAGGTAACATAGCAATAAAATGATTTTCAAGATGTCCACTTTAATAGTCATATAGGAGATGTCCAGGTAGTAGCATTTTCATTTAGTACATCATAAGAATTCTTTTGGTGAAAACACAACATTCCATTCTGTAAGATATAACAAGAATTTCAAAATGGCAGCTGCAGTGGCCATAAGAGATGTCAGATAGGCACTATTTTCATTTAGAATGAATTAGATATCATAAAAAGTGTTTAAATATAAAAACTCCCAAGTTCAAATGACTTTCCAATCTGAAGGTGTAAAAATAACAAGATTTTTGCAAGAAGGCTGCTGTGGGAGCCAATTACCAGATGTTTCTGCAATACCATTTAAGCCCAACTGTGCTAATAGATGGATAATAGATGTGTGATGACAGACAACAGGCATCCCACAAGTTCCTGTGGCCTATAACCAGTGGAGCTAAAATTTACTTTGGCCAAAGTTAACTTGCTGAGATCTCGGAAACGCTTAATTATGCGTATTTGGACACAAATTTTTTATTTGGGACACATAAAATCACCCACACAGGAGTCCTCCATATGCACATTTTTGTTGCAAGGAGGAAACTTTTTCGGCAAAATAAATATGTTCTAATCACTATGGAAACTGAAACAATCTTTTATTTTAGTTTGTTGCTGACTTCTTTGATCAAAGGTCACCTGTTTGCTTTGATGAAGGTGAATGTGGTACTGAAGGTGCCGCTAAAGGCTTCCTTTGAAGGACATAACAAAAACCCATTTGTTATTGCTGCGGCAACATTAAATGAATTGTAGAACATTGACAATTTTTTTTACAAAATTAATTCCTTAGTATATATTGATGCTTCAGATGTAAACAGTTTTCATTGAAGTTGCAGCAAAACTATTTTGTTCTGTTCTTTTCTGAAGTTTTTATTGTTTGTTTTTTTTTTTTTGTAAATTGCTGTCATTTCATGCTTCCACCCTCAGAGGTGGTCAACTGTAGCTAGTCAGTTGCATGGTTAGTTTGATTATAAAACAGCATACAAGTATCAAGGTCAGATATCAGCATAATCCAATTATGACATAATTAACTGTTAAGGTGGTTTGTCAATATGAAATAAGGATTTGTTTATGTTACAATTGATTCCAGGGCATTTTTATATCCAAGTTTGTGGCTTCCTATCATGGTACCTTTGAATTTCTCTACTCCAAACTCAAGACTGTATATACTGTTTTTATCAGCCAAAAATATTGTAGCCAAAAATATGGCCAGAAGGTATATTTTGTTACCAATATTTAAAACATAATCTGAAACATTGGTGAAGCCCAGAGTGATCACTGTTACTGATTTCATTTCCAGTTGTTGCCATATAAATATTGCTTGCGAACTCAAAATCAAGAGACTTGGACAAAATGACGTTTGCAAATTTAGGCAAATGTTTTGTAGTTAAACAGAAAAATGATGAAGATTTCAATGAGATTCAGAACTGTGCTAAATTTTGACCGTAGCCAAGTGTAAGAAAGTACATGATTTCTGGCTTAGTGGGGAATGCCACTTTTGCTGGTGGGACTGCAACTTTCGCTGGTGGGACCAGCATTGTTACCAAATTAGGAGTCCTGGACACATAGTTTTAAATTCCTAGTGAGACCTCTGACTTGAGTGATTCTGAAAATATCAGTCAAATCCTAATCTAAATCACCAAAGGCTGAATTTCAGAGATGTTTGAATTAGCAGCTCTTCCCTAAATCTACAAATAATTGATCAAGCTATATAACTGTGACACTAATTCAATCCGTTTTGACTTTTTATTTGAGGTGTAGTCAAGATTAAATTTTCCATACAGAATTAGGAATGGTGCTGACTCTACAAAAGTGAAATCAAAATGTGAGACAGGAATCAATAAATGTCTATTTCAAACAATGCTAACCAAATTTTTGTGTCTGTGAAGAAAAACATCTGTGAAGAATTACAGTCCCACAATATTAAAACACACCATCAGATACAAGCAAATTAAAATGTTCAGCAATAGAGATTTTGTGAAGAACTTCTAGGGATGCTATTTTGGCCATCTGGAAGAAATGGTACAGTATCTGAATACAGAAATATTTTATTTTAAACATCATAATTCTTAATTAAATCTGTCATGCATGAGCTGAAAATAAAAGAAAAAAAAAGAACATCAAACTCCACATAAAATCTAATGTTTTCAGTCACATTGTACATATATTTCAGTGGGAATAATAAAAGCCCCTTGAAATAACTGACTCTCTACTTTCCAGGAATTTGAGACCCTTTTTTACTTTTAACTGCTGATTATTGAAATTATCTCCAGTATTCTTCAACAGAAGCAAAATTTTCAAATCCGCTGCTATGATGGACTTGTTCAGTGTCAGATTGGCACATTTATGATATCACAAGAAGTCATCTGGTGCCATGGAGGCCATGATGGATATCAGATTGGCACATTTTCATTTCTGACCAATTAGACAAGTCTTTTGGTGAAACCACAATATGACCAGCCATCTTGGCAGTCTAATCAGCATCATTTTCATTTAGGACCAAATGATTTCATTTTGGGGGAGATTTAATGCCATTTTTAAGCAAGCTAGTGTAACACAGTGACCAGTATACTGGGTCAAGGAAGAACAATGAAAAAACCTGGAAAAAAATCACAACCCCACAGCAAGTTATTGGCAAGCTTACTCACACAAACCCATGATGGCCAAGTGAAGGACCAGACTCTTGTAGACAGATGTGTAATGTCAGTGATCCATAAACAAGACAATAAATCTTTCTGTGAAAAATAGTATGACCATTCATTCAGTAACTAGACTTTAAAGATGACCACTGTTATGGACATACTGGACATCTGAACAGCACACTTTTCATCAGGACCAACAAGACTAAAGTTAATAAGCCCCATCATAACACAATCATCCATTTAGGACTAGAGGTAGCAAGATTTTCAATGACTGCTGTTGCAGCCATACTGGATTAGCAAGCAGAACTTTTCATTCTAGACCAACCTAAGATCGAATTCATAGGAAGTCATCTCGTGAAACCCCCCAAAAATATTACTTTGTGTTTAGGAGGAAGATTACCAAGATGTCCACTTTGATAAACACATCAGATTGGAGCAATTTTCACTGAGGACCAACTTAATAAATCATCAAAAGGTGTTTTAGCAAAACTTACTTTATGATAATATGACCATCCATACTGAAGGAACAGCAACAAGATATTTAAGATGCATACTGGATGTTTAATGTACCAGTTTCAAACTAAGGGATGAATGTGTGTAAAATGTCATTGCAATACTAAGGGATGAATGTGTGTAAAATGTCATTGCAATACTAAGGGATGAATGTGTGTAAAATTTCATTGCAATATTCCATGTAGCTTAATAGGAGTGATGATAATAAACTTGTGGTTATGGACAGACAGACAACAAATGGTGGAGAGAATATGGATCAGGGACAATGAACCAATAAATAAATTATCTTAGTCTATGAATAGTATAGCTACAAATTGAAATTTACTTCCCCAGCAACACTTTTACTTGTTCCAGAAGACCTGAGAATTAACTTTCATTTCAAAACAGTTTCAGCAACATCTATGGAACATTTAAAGTTCTGATGCAAGTTTGCAATGTTTGTGAATATAACTGAATTTTTATACAGTAAATGATTCATGCATTACTAAATAAATGATTGTATAAGTGAAATATTTATATGTATATGACAAGATTATTAAATTAGTAAAAAAGAACGTAGACACAACACTCCAAAAATTTTCAGCTAGCTACTTCCCTGCAGAAAATGTAACTTGGAACTCTTATTTCTCCTACATCAACTGTAGTCATCCTAAAATGTATGTGATACTAAATTGGCATGTCTCACGACTAATTGGACAAACATCTTGAAAAAGTTGTTGTTGTTATAGGGTTTAACGCCATTTTTCAGCAGAAGATAGGTTATACATGAAGGCCAGTATTAATGGTGGAGGAAGAACTCTGGAAAACCCCGGGAAGAACCACCAACCCACGAGAAGCTACTGGCAGGCTTTCTCACTTAGATGGCACTGAGACCAGTTATTATGTACTTTTGAGAGAGTGATATATGTAAGGTGAAGTTGTTTGCATTTTAAACATGCAAAGTGGAGAGAATGTTAGCATACCTATATGCTACTTTTACAATTTACCTCTGAAGTTCAAGAAGTGAAAATGATCAGGTAGCGATAGCACTTTTTTGAAAGATGCCCATCTGGAATAAGGCCAAGCTGTATATTCTCTAACCCATATTACACCCATCAATCATATACCAAAATAAACAATACCTAAGTCTTTTTTAAATAGCTAGTATAACTAGTGAGGAAACCAAGAGAAATTCATTTTCTTTAAAATTCTAACCCTACGCTAAATAGGAAATTGTTGAGCGCCACTTTAAAAACAAATTTAAATATTTATGCAATTATTTTTCTTATTTTCATATTAATATGTATGATGTTCTGAGTAAAATGGTACATTAACATTGATTTTATTTGTGAAAATAAGCTAATTAGGCTTATTTTGTTTTAGCTTACATAATATGCCATGAGGCATGTTTGGGTGAGTAGTGACCTTCATTATAGGGAAATTAGATGTCTTAAAATATAGGAATAAAGTCAACTTAAATTGAAAACTGTTGCGTTAAGTCAAGGAAATACATAGTGAAAATGTTTCTTTTCATTTATTTGCAATGAAATTAAAAAATAAATGATGACAAAGCAAATTTGCTTTCTTCCATATCAAACAATAAGTTAATATTTTACCCTTTGACCTTTGACCTTTATGAACCTCACATTTTATATCCCTTTCCTATCTGTAAAATTTATTGTTGACATCTCAGGAATAAATATTGCTAGTTTCATGTTCCTGTCTTTCAGCATAACACTGGTTGCTATGTTGACAAAATGCAATGCGCATTTTTAAAATAGTTTACTTTTTATCATAAGGGGAGGGCTGTACCTGTTCCAGACTCTGACTCTAATAAATGCTGTTCTGAGGGGGTAAATACAGGACAATTATTCCAAAGGACTGTTTTGATGCTTGCGACTTAAAATATTTCAGCCATACAATCAAAATTAAATCATACAATAATAATACCTATATACTCTTTATGGTGGCACTCACCAGTTATTATGTACTTTTGAGAGTGATGTATGTAAGATGAAGTTGTTTGCATTTTAAACATGCACAGTGGAGAGAATGTTGGCATACCTATATGCTACTTTCATGTAATGTGGCTGACATTTCTTTGAATATTGTATTTTTGGAAATTTTTAATGATCCTAGGACACTAACTAAAATGACTGCTCCCTTTGTGCTCCAAAATTCAACCTGAATTTGTCTAAGGTACACTATTCTTGGCAGCTATTAAAATATGGAAAATGAATTTTGTCAAACTAGACAATACCAGCTTCTAAAAGTGCAATGAATGAATTACCAAATACATAAAATGTAAATTAAAGTTATCAGCTTTTGTTTTTTTTTCACAATTTATCTCTGAAGTTCAAGAAGTGAAAATGATCAAGTAGAGCTAGCACTTTTTTGAAAGATGCACATCTGGAATAAGGCCAAGCTGTATACTCTCTAACCCATATTACACCCATCAATCATACACCAAAAAAAGGGAATTAAAGCTTATTTGAACAACACCTAAGATATACAAAGTCCTTTTTAAATAGCCAGTATAACTAATGAGGAAACTCGGGAAAATTCATTTTCTTTAAAATTCTAACCCTATGCTAAATAGGAAACTGTAGAGTGCTACTTTAACCACCTTAGCTGAGTCTGGACTGGAACTCATGCAGACCAAGGTGAGATGGCAGTGATCTGTATCGGTCAGCTGTCCTCACTTCCTGAGTCACAATTATAACATGTAAAAATGAGTAGAATTTGCAAGCCCTGATCTATCTATAATAACCACACAATATCTAATTGCTGTTCCAAAGACTGTTTCATTCATACAGAATTCATTTGTATACTTCAGTACAAATTCTAACATACTTTTGATACCCAGAGGTTAGCATTAGGCCATCCTGGAGGTGGTATAAACATGAACTTGAAGGAAACATCCACTGGGGACAGCCATTTGCATTTACGCGTGTCTTAAAATTCGGATAGAGATCCAGAGAATGCCAAGTCACAAAGCAAGGACATTGCTGCTATGGTAACCATTACAAGTCTGGACTCAAATCACCAACATTTTTGCCTATTGAAAAATATGTAATAAACAAATTAATTCTGGATTGTCTTCTATATTCTATGCAATCAATGAAATATCCATAAGGATCATAGACATGTTTTATCTTATTGAAACGAATAAAGAGATGCATAATGGCTTGTCATAGTATGTGCTATCTGCATGCACTGAAGCTCCATTTTATTTTCTTTGGGGCAGAACCTTTTACTGATGCACATTTTTCTTCATGGATATTATTATTACCAACACCCGAGCAAGAACCCCCAACCCATGGGAAATTACTAGAAAGCTTTCTCACATGCAAATGAGACCAATCAGCCACTCTGGGCCCCCTTTTATGCTTATTAGTGGTTAATATAAAGTTTTAAAAATCAGCATTAAAGCAGCTTTAAGTAAATGATGTTTTACAGCTACATTAATTTGTTGTATGTAGAAGTACTAATTTTGTCAAAATTTTCACACAAATGGATTCCATCTCTTGCCTCTTTGGAAAAGGAGGATTTAAAGGGGGGAGTATGAAAACTGTATCTATGAAAAGATACTATACATCATGTTTCAACAAACATGTCATTCAGAAAAACCTTTTTAATCAACAAAGGTAAAACTTGAAGTTATCTTCCCTTTTGGCATAATGGCAGACATCATGTGTTATGACCACAGCATTATGTAAGAAGCATTAGAAGTGCTTTTCACAAAATACCCGAATTCTGTACATCTCTGACTCAACAGCCTAATCAATCACAGTTAGATAAATGCTTCTGTTAGCTCCCAAGAGTCTTTGAAGAAAATATTATGCATACTGCATAAAGTGTTGTGCTATGGAATCAAATGTATTTTCCAATGGCATATATTGAATTTTCATTTGAATAGGCTGAGGAAGACATTAGATGAAAATGAAGAACAAGGGAGGGTTTTATGCACAATACCAGATGCCATATGTAACTGATAATTCAAAACAAAATGGCAATACAATTTTAGGGTAGTGTTGATGGTGCAAACTAATTTTGATTACTGTATATACTTGCTTACGAGATAAATCCAACTGCAAACTGCACAGACCCAGTTCTGGTCTCGAATAATGAGTCAGCAGATCTGTGCAGTTTGTTAGGAATAATCAAAGCAACACAGACCCAGATTTGGTCTGGAATAATGAGTCAGCAGATCTGTGCAGTTTGTTAAGAGTAATCAAACAAAACAACACAGACCCTGATCTGAAGGTGCATTATGATATGACAGATCAGGGTTTAAGCTGATTACAGTTGGAATTGATTTATAACCAAGTATATATGGTACACAATACATATAACTATTTTGCTGCTTTTACTTTACCATGTCAAATTACTCATTCCTTGACTGTTAGGACATCCTCCCAGAGAGTGGAGACATAATGAACATCCATACCCATGTACAAACAGTCAGGCATAGATTGCAATTATGCCAGGGCCTCAAAGCAGGGCAAGAGGAGAACATTATTGGCAATAGCAACATTTATGTATTGCATAATCAAAGTTAGTTTTACCTAACCTCCCTTCAAGCATACATTTTATTTGCTGCACTAACTTCCCAATTGCTACAGCATAGCTGAATTTTTCAGTCAGATGGGTCACCTGTTATGTTAAACTGATCAAAAAAATGACAAATAAATGGAATACACTCACCATTAGCAGAAGTAATTCCCATTAAACTGGAGACATTCAATATCAACAGATAATTCATGAATCTCAATGCATATTCTTGCCAATGCCAAAGCAAGTAAAAACACTCTCAAATGTGAGGTCCTGAAAGGTAGCCTAGTTCAGTGATTCATATGGGGTTTCTGGATAAAGACCATAAAACACAAGATAACATCTGGGCATAAAAAAAGTGGATTTGACAGGTCTCTGCAGCTCAAAATATCTGATTGAGATCAACATGGTGTGAATCCAATTCATAATACACAGACTACCATATGATACATTATTAATAAACATATTAACCTGATGGTCTTTCCACTTTTAGAAGGTCTGTTGGTGGTAGGTGTTACCATTTTATTTGATTTACTAGTTGTATTTTCAGTATCCAGATTACAAATCAACACATATTTAGCATGTATTTATAATTATACATAACACTATCAAAACTACTTTCAAACGAATGGTGCGTTGTCAGTGATTTTTATTCAACATTTTAGGCTGCTCCATTTGATTTGATGCAGGACTCACTTTAGCCACCAGTCAGGGGTATCTTGATCAAAGAAATATCTGGACTTTTTAATTTCATTTTTATCATATCTATTTACTCAGTATCCTTATGGCAAAAGTTGATCAATGCATCTATATATCAATTAAGAATGGAAATGGCAGCAATAGAGACCTTGACAGCCAATACTGAAGAGGAACAGCTAGGATCAATGTATTTCCTATTGCATCAAAGACCGTGGATGCAGAAGCTCTCAAAAACTGAATAATACAGCTTGGGCAATCCAGCCCATAAACTTGTTCTTGAGGATAGATTGCCTGACACAAGCAGAGCATATAAGAGGAGAATGTGTGTGTGTTGTTGTATTGCCACAGAAGATTCTCTCTTGTCATGTGAAGACCTGGAATCTATCCACAGAAGATTGCTGATGGTTATAGACCACAATCATGGCTATAAGAGTGGTTTGAGCAGTGGAAATTCAGACTTTCAGTAGAACTTGAGGTAGCAGTCAGAGTAGATGACCCCACAGAAGCCTGAATGTGTCTAATGCCCATGCTCTCTGGCCAGGGACTGGAAAAACATAAATAGGAAATCTGATATTCAGCTTGACCAACCAACAAGTCCACCAGCGAACTTCCTCACATTCTGTTAGGGTTGCTTTATCTGTCCCTGATAAACTTTCCATTAAAATATTCTTTCCCTGAATATAGCACACTTGGACATTATTGTTTTCTGATATGGCCCAGCAGAGGAGATTCCAGACCTCCACACAAAGAGAGTATATGCTCCTTGATGTTGGAGATATGCTGCAAAGGACATGTTGTCTGAGGAGACCATTGTTAGAGCAGACCATGACACATCTATGCTTTATCCAGGGGTCACGCTAACAGGCAAAGTGGGCAAAAAAGTCGCCTGAAAACTTCAAACTTCGCCTTCTTTTCTTAGGAAAGCGAAAATGACTTCGCCCTCCAATTTTTCGGATGTAAAATGGCTGTATATTATATTTTTTGAGATGCTCTCTTGCTGTAGCCACTAAGTTCTGGCACTGTTGTAATCCAAGGTGAAATGTATCTATATGTAAATAGTAATTTGCTTTTAAAAATGTGTTCGGTGAAGAGCATTTTCTAATTTATGTCTTGTTTTAATGAATGGAAATTTTAACAGCTGTATTTGCATATTTTCTTCATAAAATCGGTTTCACATTTTTTTAAAAATATTGAGCTTCTGTCAAAGGTTGAGACTAACTAAAGGACAACAAACTCAAATTTTCATATATGCTTCATGTAAATATAATTAGTAAATGAAAAAATATATAGACCCAAATTGTATTCAAATTCACTGTTCCATTTTAAAGACATGGCTGATTAATTTCACACACTGAAAAATAAATACAGTCAGGGCTATACGAGTTGCTTTATATGAAAGCTCTGATGTCACAAAGTCAAATCCAGTCTATTGCTGATACATGTCACTGCTCTACATATCAAATTTTGCAGTAAAGTCTGATTTGGAATTGTTGAAAGCAAAGCTAATACAAAACAATGATTTTAAATTATATTGTCATTAATCATGATCAATACAGATTAAGGAGATAACAATTTATTGGAAAACTTATTTCTGGTTCAATGCCATTTTCCAGTGCATAATGGCTGTATATGTCAGCCAGTATTACTATTACCTGACTGTCAAATATTGTGCAACCTTCTCTGGGAATCTTCCACTTCAAACTGTAGTATGATAGCTACATGAATCACTGATTCATTGCATAAATTCAAGATACTACTAAGACACATGCACACCATTTGCTTTCCTGACTATTCCAACCATGATATGGGACCTTTGGTGGCCAAGTAGTCTGAAATACTAGCCCTTACTGATTACTGCCATCAAACTTCAGTCTATGTGAATTCAAGTGTTGGATTTAGCCAGTGTGGATATGTGAGATTGGGATTTTTAACATAGCTTTAAAAAAATTTCAGTCATATTGCTGCAATGTTTGCACTGTGTCAGTTTATAATAACGTCTAGTACTGAGGCATTAAGCCTCATACATGTAGAACTATGTCCCAACCAGTCACATTATCCTGATATCATGCCAACCAGTCCTAATACTAACCTCTGAAAGCAGAGTGCCTTGCAAGACAGCTGTCAGTACCATTTTTATAAATCTTTGGTATGACTGCCAGGGTTCAAACCCACAAACTCCCACATCTGAGGTGAATGCTCTAACCACTAGGTCACCAAACCAGTCCAGGTATGTGAGAAAACTGCATGTAGCTTCCTGTCAGTAAGTTCCTCTTGTCAGGGTTTCCCTGGGTTCTTCCTCCACTGGTTATACTGGCCACTATATATACCCTATCTTGCACCAAGGTGACTTTCACCCCCAAAACAAACAAGCAAATAAACAAACCCCCATCTGCTGGCAGATGATGCAATGGCAGATCTGGTTTTTTTTCTGCTGCTTGCAGTTGTTACATGCTTTACATATTTATATATATGAAAAGCCATTTCTTACTGAAGTCTTGAAAAAATTATTATTTTAATCAGTCATGTAATCCCACTTCCAGAAAATTTGCACAAATTTATGAGACACAGAATATACACAATTTCCTGTATAAAACACTTTATTAGTCTAAAGAGTGTAATGTTTATCTTCATGGAATGCCTGCCTGCACATAAATGAAGAGACCTAATCCAAAACAGTATATACATGTAAAGTAATACAACAGACTGTCCAAACTGAATCATACCTTGTCTGAAGTGCTTTGGATGGTCTGTGTAAGACCCATGTCTGTCATCTGTTTGTTTTATTTGCACAAGTTTGTTATTGCTACTTCTCCCAAGCTGGAGAATTTCGAACATACAAATTCACCAAAATGTTTAATTGGTCCATAACACACATTCAGGCATACGTCTAACTGGTCCTAGATGAAAATTGTACCTAATACCCAATATTGCCACCTTGGCAACCATCTTGAAAATCCTGTTACTCCTACCTCCTATCCTCCTAATGTTGTTGTTGTTGGGCTTAATGCCATTTTTCAGCACACGATAGGCTATTCATGGCGGCCAGTATTAATGGTGGATGAAGAAACCGGGAAATCGCTGGAAAGAACCACCAACCCACGAGAAGCTACTGGCAAGCTTTCTCACATATCCACATTAGCCGAATCCTAGACTCAACACATGCAGACAGAGGTGAGATGGCAGTGATTCGTATCGGACAGCGCTTCAGACCACTCAGCCATTCCTGAATGGATGGTCATATCAACACAAGGTTTCCAATCAAAAAAATCTTAAGCTGATCTTGAATGAAAATGATGCTGTTGTCAAATATGGTTCCCACAGTGGCCATATTGAAAATCTTGTTATCGCTGCTCCTGAAAGAATGGTCATATCAACATTGCATTTTGATTAAAAGAATTCTTACGATATCTAGTTGGCCCAATATGTTTGTCAAATGTAAAATCGATGCCCATCTGATATAAAATATGGTGACCAGTCAACAGCCTGAAAATCTTATCACTACTCCTGAATGGATGGTCATATCGACATGGCATTTTCACCACAAGGCACTTTATCTATTTAGTTCTATAAGAAAACCTGAAATTAAACTCGTTATAGGTCCCATCCATGAACATTTAGCTGAAATGCAAAAAGTTTAAGTACGGCTATGATATACAAAACAAAGTCCAGAGGATGACTATTGCAGGTTGCAACTCGTAAATGTCATGTGATTTGGAATGCTGAAGTCAAACTCACTTAAGGCATTCAAAATCTGAAGACACATGCCAAATATGGATGAAATCCAACAAATTTTTAAGAAATCATCTTGAGGAAACCAAGGTCAGGAGACAAGTAGTCAGGGAGCTATAACTCTTCAAAACTAAAATTAAATAAGTCTTATGTTCATATCAAACTACAACAAAACATGCTGAATAGTTCTTGAGCTCTGCTTGTTGTAATGTTACAACATGTTGTTACAACATCCTATGTAAAGAAATGGTATGGGCCACAACATTACCAATATAGATGTAGTGAGACAAAACCCCAATATGCAAAATCTAGGTCTTTATGACAATGTACCTGCCAACAGCCCTATCAAAAGACCTCAAGAGGATATACCTATAAAAGGCAGACAGACATGTAATAGGCATATTCCTACCAAATGCCATTTATGTAGATGTCACAAAACTATGCTGGTTATAAACATCTCAAGATGAAATTAATTGCCAAAGCTCATACAGTTGAACTAATCAAAATGGGAATTGACCAGACAAATACAAGGCACAATTAGATCTTGAGACAGTATAAACACCATATTACATCAGAACAGGTTCAATGGCTTCTGAGGTATGCTGTTGACAAGGCTCTGCTCTTATTATATGCAAGTACCATTAATGCTGTTGCATAAAAGGTCATAGCTCTGTTAAAATGGACCTGAATGGACAAAAATGTATAAAAAGCACATCTTTATAAAACAATCCATAATTTTTTTCTCCCATAAACTGAACATTCTTCTTTATTTGATATGAATTCACTCTCTATTTCCTTCTGGAAACCTAAACAGTTAAATAAATATATTTAACCACCTGGAAAATTTTATGGAATACCTTTTGTTTTTCTTGTGGTTTAGTTTTTAAATAATAGCAAAATATTTAATATCGGAAACTGACTTTTTGACATATGACTGATTTTGAATATGTACACAAAAAATCCACACCTCTGTCTGCATGGGTATGAGTCTAAGATTCGGCGAATGTGGATATGTGAGAAAGCTTGCCAGTAGCTTCTCGTGGGTTGGTGGTTCTTTCAGCAGATTTCCCAGTTTCTTCCTCCACCATTAATACTGGCTGCCATGTATAGCCTATCGTGTGCTGAAAAATGGTGTTAAGCTCCAGAACAACAACAAAAAATCCTCAATAGCAGAGAGCTCATATCATAGGCTGTCTGCTGATTAAAACACAGCTTCTTTTCCAATAAAGTGCCTTTTGATCCCAACAAATACATGCTTTCAAATTTGCTGCCCTTTGAAAAGGAAAATTCAAATTACTAATGATTCCTTCATCTAATTTGTCAATTCATTTCCAGTGGTCTGTGTTACTTCTACAATTGTAAAGTCTTGTGGGTTTCAATATTTGACCAGGAGATGGGTGTCATTAAATGGATGGACACAATTAGAGCTGTCCTTTGAATGCACATCTCAGGTATTCATTAAAAACCTACAAAAAGTTGTTTATAGTTAATTTGCACACCATGCTCACAAATGACCTATGTCCATTGCTCATTCTTGACAACCACTGTTGTGCATGAATGGTCAATTTGCCTTACACCTTGACTGCAATGAAATTGATAGGGCTAATTTAATTAGACTCTCCAGAATGGCCATTTTTAATGTGACACCCCAGAAATAAAGTCAACAATGGCCAATATTTTGTGAAATCAAGTAGTATAAATCGGAAATTAAGCAAATATGGACACGATGTTTATCTTTAATTCATGCAATGGACACTCCACCCCTGTGGTTGTAATAAAAGGCTGGACAAGGCTTTTTAATCAATGACAATGTAAAGTCAAGTCACTATCTTGATTTTATTAAGTCTCCATTTTGGGGCAACTATTTCAGGCCTTTTACAACTGGGTGAATTCATAATGGGTTAACTTAAATTAAGGCCAACCTTTGGAAGTTCTCCAATTCTAAGTAACATGAAAATCTATTCCAAGGGTCATTATATCAAAAATTATTAAAGAATAAGCATCAAAATATTAATCAAATATTCACAGACTGAACAGCATAAATTCCTCTCAAGAATAAACAGTGATGCATTAATATTGTTGAGTCAATTTTTTTCCGTACAACACAAAATCTTCAGATCACATGAATATTTGACCAAAAGTCTGTGCAGTATCTTTAAAGCAGATCTTGATTTACTAATGATCTCCCAAGGTCTTGCATGCATATGAATTTTAATAACTTCATGATTTACTTTCACATGACTGCTAGTGTGATCCTTATAAGTAAATTTTATCCTGTAGGAAATCAAAGAATTCACAACTGTTTTGTATCAGATTTCTCCATGGGTTCAGAGCACTACAAAACTTCTATGTAACAAACAAGTTCATCAAAATATATATTGTACTAAATATATCCCTGAAACCAGCCAACCAGAATTCTGGTACTATACTGTCATGTGTTGAATTCTGAAGGCTTATTGAAACTTACAGTTAAATAAATTGTGCTTTGAAGTTAACATTGTCAAGCCAGAAATGTCTTAAGAAAGTTTACTGATTATTTCTTTATTTCACCTCTGAACACATAAAAGGGTTTACATTAATCTTCAGTGGCATTTGACTGGGTCATTTTAGCAGTACAAGTACATGTGTGCAAGAAAAATTTGAATGTAACAGTTCAAAATGGGGCATACATCAAGTATTTGATTTTTCAAAGGAAGCTAATTGCAACATATTTTAGGCTAGTGAAATCTGATGATAGACATAATTATTTGGAAAGAATTTTAGGAACAATTATTTCTGATTGCTCATGGAAATTAATGGCATACTCTTTGGGAAACAATTTAAGGCTACCACTAATCAAAATTCCTTAGTCCAATTTTTCTTGAGAGAAGACTAAGTCAACTCTGTGGAAACCCAAGAGTAGTACTTCTCTGTTAAAAGGGAACTCATAAAAAGGGCCAGACATCTCTCTAAAAAAGGAAGACAAGCTATAGGCTAGGACAATTTTTTTGGAAAGAATGGCATTCAGGTACATGTCATATCTTGTTAGGCTATATGAATTAATTCTCTATGTAGGATGATATTTGCTCTTCCTAGTTAATGACAAGTGTATAATTATATACAAGTTCGCAATATTTAAATGATCACGAAAGTTACTTTAGTGTAGCTAGATTTAGTGGATATTATGCCATAAGGAATTGAGCATTTATTTTATTGAACTGCATTGACAAGCCAAATGTAAATAAGATGTGTAGTAATGTATGCTGGTATATACGGACGCATTTGTCTGTAGAAAGAAGCATTTGTCTGGAGAAATTTATTATGAATTATGCACTGACAGAAATGAACTATGAACTAAGGTCATTGGTATTAATGAAACAGTACCTTACCGAAACACAGAACCTATATGGCTAGTTATTTGTTAAGATCACATCATGTCGGAATTTGTACAGTGCAATTCAATTGTCTGAATACAAATCAACAAATAAATATATATATATATATATATATATATATATATATATATATATATATATATATATATATATATATATATATATATATATTAGTGTAATTTTTCTAACATGAAGCAAACTATACATTTAAGGAAATCTTCATACTAAGAGAGAAAGAAGCAGGGGCAAGTCAACAAACCCAATTAGTGAACTTACACCTATGAGAGATCAGAATATCAAGGGTCAAAAGGGAACCAATGCACATGCATTAGACATTAGGAAGCAAATCAAAAGTAGACATCAGGTGATGCTGTGAAAGCATGGGACTTGCACTCAGAATTCAGCACTCGTAATACGTAAAAATTGGCATGCTGTGACTAGATTCTGTCACTGTACATCAGTTGGTTAGGACAGTGAATTTTATTTATGCATTATTTGGAAAAAAAATTTGGTTTTGCATTAATTGAGTACATTTAATTTAATAAATCTGTTTATCTTTTGATAATATATTAATCGATTAAAATTTTGTATTTTTATTTATTGAAATGGGGCTTGTTGCTTTTTATTTCTTTTAATAAGTTCCTCAGCTATTTGTAACGTTCCATCTATCCATCCACACTGGGCAAAGACACCATGGGAGATCATTCCCTAGCTAACGATGCCAAATTAATTAAGGAGATTTTAATGTTTTAAAACTCCTACGTTACATATACCCCACCAGATCACACTGCATCATCAGAGTGCCTCTGCTAGCTGCTGATTCACTATCCAGTTGTGGACATTATCCCTACACTGACCAGCTTAGCATATACATATATATGTTAAAAATAACTAAACAGTTCCAAACACTTGGCCCATTATTTTGTTTTCATCACTTCTTAATGTAAATCTAATGTCTAAATTGCAGATTTAACTAAGTACAAGTCTTCATGAAAAAAGTGTTAACATGTTTTTGCCATCCTTTTTCTGGAGCACTTTTGTCAAATGTTCAGTTATGGAGATTCAATGCTGTATATATGTTAACAAGATTTGGAAGTGAATAAAACTTGCAGGCCAGCCACAATCCCAATATGCAATGGCATAAGTTATCAGTTATAGAAAACACCAGAACTTCTAAACATCACTGGGGGATGGCAGTTCCTTCAGGAGGTGCTCTATGGTTACATTTTTTGCATTGGATTAAAATTTTAAAAGAAAAGAATTTCTCTTGGTTTCCTCATTAATTTTATACTGTTTATTTAAAAAAAAGAATTTGTATATCTTATGTATTGTTCAAAGAACCTTTAATTAGCTTATTTTGATGTATAACTGATGTGTGTAATATGGATTATAGAGTATACAGCTTGGCCCTACTCCAGATATGCACTTTCAAAAAACTGCTAGCTCCACTTGGTTATTTTCACTTCCTCAACTTCAGAGGTAAATTGTACAAAAGGAGCTGATAACATTTTTTTGCATTTTATAGATTTGGTAATTCATTCATTGCACTTTCATAAGCTGGTATTGTCTAGTCAGGCAAAATTCATTTTCCCCTATTTTAATAGCTGCTTAAAAAATAGAGCATACTTTAGACAAATTCAGGAGGATTGTTTGAGCACAAGGGAGCAGTCATTTTAGTTAGCAGTGTACTTTAGACTAATTCAGGAGGATTGTTTGAGCACAAGGGAGCAGTCATTTTAGTTAGCAGTGTACTTTAGACTAAGGTGGCACTCTACAGTTTCCTATTTAGTGTAGGGTTAGAATTTTGAAGAAAAAGAGTTTCTCTGGGTTTTCTCACTAGTTATACTGGCTATTTAAAAAAGACTTTGCATATCTTAGGTATTGTTCAAAGAACCTTTAATTCCCTTTTTTTTGATATATGTTTGATGGGTGTAATATGGGTTAGAGAGTATACAGCTTGGCCTTACTCCAGATGTGCACCTTTCAAAAAAGTGCTAGCTCTACTTGCTCATTTTCACTTCTCTAACTTCAGAGGTAAATTGCAAAAAATAGAGCCAATAACTTTTTTTACATTTTATGTATTTGGTAATTCATTCATTGCACTTTTAGAAACTGGTATTGTCTAGTTTGGCAAAATTCATTTTCTCTATTTTAATAGCTGCCAAAAATAATGTACTTTAGACAAATTCAGGTTGATTTTTGGAGCACAAGGGAGCAGTCATTTTAGTTAGCAGTGTCCTAAGATCATTTAAAATTTTCAAAAGTACAATATCAAAAGAAATTTCAGCCACATTACATGAAAGTAACATATAGGTATGCCAACATTCTCTCCACTATGCATGTTTTAAATGCCAACAACTTCACCTTACATATATCACTCTCTCAAAAGTACATAATAACTGGTGTGTGCCACCTAATTCAGGAGGATTGTTTAAGCACAAGGGAGCAGTCATTTTAGTTAGCAGTATAATTTAGACTAATTCAGGAGGATTGATTGAGCACAAGGTAGCAGTCATCTTAGTTACCAGTATGCTTAAATCATGTACGATTTCCTTAAGTACAATATCCAAAGAAATGTCAACCACTTTACATCAAAGTAACAAAGAGGAATAACAACATTCTCTCCACTGTACATGTTTCAAATGCAAACAACTTCACCTTACATAATGTCACTCTCTCAAAGGTATATAATAACTGGTGAGTGGCCCCTTATAATCCTTGCTTGTGAAACATATGAACATAATTGTTCACTTGTAACAGGTCATGTTCCATTAGTGTTCTGCCATCATGAAATAACAAATCTTTACATCTCTCTCTAACAAGGGCACCTAATGTATATACATGTAGTATCTTGCATGATGTAATATAATATGGAATTTTCCAGGTTGCAACTGTGTCATGACCATATCCAAATATGAAGAGTTTTATTGTGAATTGAGAGCTATAGAGTTTCCAAATGTTGATATCAGCTGCCATATTTGTGGTCCACTGGACGATTTACCATTGGCTTTATATGGTATAAAGCTGCTGAAATAAATTACATATATAAACATAATGCAAACTGAGCTTTCTGTTAGTATCTATATTTTTTATTTATATGTTGACTTCTTTGCTTCAATGCAATATATTAAAAATGGTAAATTTTGGTGATTGCATATAGGAGAAACTGCCCAGTTGCCCATGGTCCAGGTAAAATCAGCAGAATATAGACTGCTAGTGACTCTATTGGGAAGCATCTATTGAATGCCCTCTTCCTTACAAAGATGACCTCATTCAACTAAGTGAATGATTTAATCTTTAACAGAATGATTCATGTCAGTTTTTATTAAAAAATCAAGTCAATATAGTCAGCACTGCAAAATAAGGCTCTAAATTTGAACACTAACTATATGAATAATGATGACCAAATTTTCACCTCAGCAGAAAAAGAAATCACTTCAAAGTACCAGGATTTAATAACTCGATAGTATTCTGGAATCAATGGAAAATGTGTCTTGTTCTGAAATAAATCCCTGAAACTAGTCAAAGACAACCTGGGAATTTATCATAAAATGTATGAATATCTTTGAGCAAAATTGTATGCTATATAATAACAAGAACAGTATGTAACACTGGGACTGGAATTGGCAATAGCTGGTTCTGATGTGCAGATAAGGTTGTCATAACAGCAGAAAAAGCAAAGGTAAGGAAGGGTCTCAAACAAGTGACCCATGGGCCGCATTTAATCCACCAAGTGTATCCTGTTGCCCACCAAATGAACAGCATCACAAGCTGCCAAGGGAGATAACAAAGGTGTTGTAGCCGATAGGCCTTCAGAAACGTCCTCATGCAGCCCTCAAGGTGGTTTGATCTTTAAGACTGGAGTCTGATCTAAAGCATAGCATATGGGAAGATAAAGCTAAGAAAGCTTATGCTTTTTACTGAAAATTATGTGTTTGTAATTATATCTAACAAAGTATCTCAGATAAATATGGTTTAAACTAAAGGTACAGCATGGGTTAAATGACCAACCACCAGAGCAAGATAACTGGACTGAATGATTAGCAAAGAAAATCTTACAAAAAACAATAATTAAGACTGACAATTACACCATAAGAATTAGACATACTCTAATTTCATAACTAATGAAAATTTCATTAATTTAAAGATCATTTCAAATGTTTTTAAGTTACGTCAATTCAAAATTTGTATATGATATATAATGGCAGTTGGCTAGGTGACAGATATAAGGCCGGAATGTCAAACAAGTTCCAGTACTCCTATAAATCGTGTGATGCCCTCACATCTTTACCATCAATATTATTGGTATGCAATGCACAAGCATCAGCAAAAATTTGGTTTTAACTGACCTACAGAAATACTTCTATCTGGCTTCAGGCTAGAAACCTTGTAATAGGTGATTTACTGAAGCTTGCAGAAACCATTTTGTTGGAAGCCCTTCATATTTCCTCCCATTTATACTTTGAATAAAGATCTAAAGCCAAATAACGCTTGTAAAATAAACATCTACTTTCCTCCTGCCATTCTGAAATATCTTTTGTATTTTGATAATAGTGACAAAACTAATGTTAGTGAAATTAATTCTTATTTGCTACTTTTGATATAACAATGATTTTCAAATATTGAAAATGCAAGAATTTTTAAAAATAAGAAAATGACAAAAGTAATGACCATTATGTATTAAATATGAAGAAAATTGCAATCAAAGTCAGTAAAGAAAACTGATATATTCAAGGCCTGACAAATCCCCCGCTGACAGAACCTATAGGCTGCAAACACTCAATGCTTGGACAACTACAAATTTCTATTGCATACCCAGTGGTTTATTGCCATTTTTGTTTTGAATCATCCTGGTCAAAGCTATTAATTACTTTTAATCCACAATAAAACAACACATTTTTCACAGATAAGCAAGACAAAATTAAAAAGTAACACATCTACATCTGCAACTGGTCAACTCAAAAGCTTAAGTTTAACTGTTTTATTATTCATGTGTACTGTATGTTCAACTTGACACCATTATCAGATGTTGTCTTTAATGGATGGTTAATAATGGTTGCCCAGATAATTTATTGTCATTGAGTGTTTATTCCATCATTTATTAAAACTTTGTTTAACATGCAAATTAATCAATTTGTATGTGGTACTATTGAAGTCTGGTAACCAGTGGCTATCAAACTGTAGAATTTACTGGAATTATGAAAGCATTTAATTATGATTTCTGTCTGCAATCATGAACAATGGCATGTACTTTTGATTGTTGCTATTTTGCTACAATTTAAATCAATTAGTGCCGATTAAAGGTGGATCAAAGGAATTTTAAAATTGACATAGAAAAATAAAAATGAAAATGGTAGTATTGTACATTACATATAAGGCTATATTTTGTCAAGTCCATTTTCTTAATTAATACAAAATTATCAGTAAAACTTTCTATCTATCCATGGATTTTTTTAAATCTATGATGTGTAACAATGATTATTGCTAGCAACCATTTGAATATTTAAAAAAGAGATTGATCATTTTGTAATAAGAAAGCTGGCTCAAAAGGAAACAACCTTCCAAGCCACAGAAAAGGCAACTAGACAAAAGTAGTGACAGCCATGTAACTGCATCCACTCCAAAAAAAACCTAGTTTTCTGACAAGGATTATGACAAGAAAATGTATGTGCCTTCCAGGAAAGCTGGACTACAGCTCATCCATGGGTAGAATACAATGCCCAGAATGATGACATAGCTTTCATGACATGTACAACTTAATGAGCCTATCCAAAATATACAGAAAAGACATCAGCCTTCTTCTTTGGCACCTCCAACTTCAGGTTGAGACAATAAAGAAGAATGTATCATCTATTAACATGTTGTAAAGTACTTTACAAATAAATTAAGGTGCAAATTTTCTAAGTTCAAAATTCATCTTTAACTTCTCATTTTCCCAAAATTCTGCTTACTTTTCCAAAAGAAATACATCTGTACATGTCTTTATGTTCATGACGCAATAAAGGAGCAGTTAGTCAGGATTAGTGTACATCCCTATATAAAACATGGATTTCACAGAAACCACATGGTAGTGGAGCTAGTGAACTTTTCAAATCTCTGGATCAAATTTAAGGACTTTAAAGGACTTTTCAAGAATTTGCAATAGTTCTTTCAACGTCTTGCTTTAATTAAACTTACATACATGTACTTTACAAATCAAATTCTAAAACCTCTTGCACTGTATTTTTCTAGTCAGTCTTCCATAATAATAAATTGTTTTTCTAAACTATAACTATCAACATACTGAAAATAATTTCACTTTCAGCAAAGGTTACTGTCATTACTCCTTTTCAAGCTGTATGTGTACTTTGTCAAATCATTCTACTGTATCTCTACATTTCACTTCTTCATGATCCACCATTTTCAATTTTTCTTCTAGATTACCAGATTCCTTAACTTTTTCATTTAAATCTTTTCCCAAGACAGTTTGAATGAATATTAAGTGGAAAGTGCCCTGTGGCTCCTGCCTTGTTAATGAAACTGTCAGTTTTAACTGACAATGCTTCGACCATCAGGAGGAGAAGGGGACTTTGAGTTGATTGATACCATTTTTCTCTGAATTCATCTAAAAAAAAATGAGCTCAATAGTGACTGTTCTGGGAATACCCGAGTGCTGTCTAATGATACTGTATGCTTTACTTTTCATATGCAAGGAGTGTACATACTTCCCCATTTTGCCCCAAACCAATTAAATTATTATACAAAGCAGACATTGCAGTGGACTTGTCCCATGGTACTCTACAGTCCATTTGCATTGTTGGGGACCTGTGATCCATTAGCAATTCATCATGCATTTCCATTCATTAACCAGATGACACCAAAACTCTGCTTTGAGGAGTCTGAGTACAAATGGATCACAGTTTGAGTACAAATGTATCACAGTCCAAGTACAAATGGATCACAGTCTGAGCACAGATGAATCAGTCTGGCCAGAAGACAAGGATAATACAAAAATTATCCAAATAAACATAATGTGTAATAAAATGAAGGATTAGCTGTCTCAAATTTTATGAAAAAAGTAAAAATAAAACTCCTATAGCAAGTCAAACAATAGCTAAATTTATGGGCTTTTAAAAAGAACCATCAAAACAAATTAAAGGACTTTATAAGGGATTTTCTTATATTCCTAACTGTTAAAGAGTTTTCAAGTCCAAGTATCAAAAGGGTTTTTCCAAGAATTGTAAAAAAATAGGGGCTGTTAGAATTATTCAACCATTTTATCAAACCCCACCTGTCTCATATTGGATAAATGTAATATGTATTATTCATAACAACCAAATTTCTTTATCTCTTTAATTTATCTATGCATGAGCCAAATTCACTGTGAAATTATTTTCATTATGTTGATAGTTATATTTTAGAAAAACAATTTATTATTACGGAGGACTGACAGCAAATTTTACCATATCTACATACCAGTAGCATGGTCACATGATCCAAATCCTGCAACCTACATTTCTTTACTTCACAGGTTAATGGATCAGGCAATAGGAACAAACAATATAAGGAAAAGGCTGATTGTGATGGAATACTGATCCCATGAATTTTGGTGATCATGTGACTAAACAATGTTCCTTGGATGAGGGTTTGTAAATACTGGGTACATGTAATCAGTGCACATGTCTACTTATTAAAGTTGTAAATAATGTGCTGTTTGTCATATATGATGCATTTTTGTCTTTTTATGGTTACAACACTAATTTTCAGCACTTGATAGCCAATATATGTCAGCCAGTACATTTGGTGGATGAAAGATGCAAGAAAAATCCCTGGAGGTATCACCAAACCATGAAAAGCTGTTGGCAAATTTTCTCATATACACACACAGAATGAGCCAAGATGTGAACCCTCAAAGAGAGTGGTAAGATGTTATTAATCTGTAATCACAATGCCACTCAGCCACCATGAACCCCTGTTATATACAATACAACAAAATATTCCACTTATCAACCTCAGGCCCAGTTAAAATATTGCTATAATTTCATAGCCTCAACATGGCTGAGGCTATAAAGTAATCCAATACCTCATAATTGAGCAATTAAAAAGTTATCAAAATCAAAATGATAACATGAGTAAAATCTACTACCTAAGTAGAGTTATATTTTTTAGGAACTATGGCAATGATAAAGTTATTCAAAACAGGCAGGTTCGGACCATAGCTAATTTGGCCCAGGCTTGTTCAGTTCAAATTATGGGATGATTCGGACCAGATTTCTTGATGATTTGGACCAGATTTTTTTTTAGTGATTTGGACTATCTGTTTATGCTAAATATCACTAAGTTTTGTCTGAGATTTAAATGTGACACATTTGTTTAAGACATATTTCTCATTATTTCCTATATACATTGAGCAGTTCAAACATACATTAAAGGAATAGATCATTAAATTGTATGTAGATTGTTGGGGACAAAAATCCACAAAAACATGTTCCATGCAGCAACATTTATTCATACATACTGATCTGAGTTTACATTATTTTTGTCCACACATACTGATCTGGGTAGGTTAAGATTTAATCTGAATTTATTTATACTATTATACTATTTTACTTTATATTAATGGTACTACATAAAACTTATATCCTAAAGGAGAAAAGTAAGGTGCAGTACAATATTTTATTATATTATTATTATATTCTTCTACTTTTATGGACCTCATAAAATGAATTATAATTTAATATTTCTTTTAAGCAATGTCTCTTAATTTTTTCTGAATTCATAATCTATCATTTAATGTTCTGCAAGTGACTAACACAAACAAAATGAACGCAGATGATTTTTTTTTTGTCTATGTATACTGGTATGATTCTAAGTATGAATATCAACTTTTATATATTCTCTTAGTATGTCTGCAAAAACAATAATAAACTAAATAATGTGTTACATGTTTTTTTAAATAATAGTTCACATGGTCAAATCAGCCTGTCATCTGGCTCTAATCAAATAAGCCTGTCAGTTGGGCAGAATTAGCTATGGTCTATATCAGCCAGCAATCAAAGTTATGGACTATACAGTATTAGGTAAAATACACATGTATGGTTACCACACTTTGACCACCATGATAATATTAGACTCTTAATATAATTTGCTTTTCAAATAAGGCTTGCTGTAACATATTTGGATATTCCTTGATATGTCATCCAATGAATGCCATATTTACTATGACACACCGAAAAACCAGGCTAAAAATGGAAGTAATTCTTAGATGAATATCATGGGCATCCTAGATCATCCAAAACCAAATTCTGTATGAAAAATATAAATGCAATTTTACTCATGCTTCTACTGTGTATTAAGTAAGACCGCACTATCTTCACACTTTCTGTCAAAATGTTGAAAAAGTGCCTGATGTTAATTACACCTGGCTTGCTCCATGTTTTTGTACCCCATCCCTGATATAATAGTATTAGGTTCAAACACAGTTGCTTAATTTAGTGAGCCTGCTATTAAGACTAATAGCCTATGCTGCTACAACATAGTTCTTGTTTTAATTCCATGATTTTGATCATAAATGCAATATTTTGTCCTTCCTTCCTATTGTGACTGTCCAAATATCTAAAACATTTTTGGAATTGTCATAGAAAACTGACTTGGTAGCTGTGTTGTTATAAAATATGTATGCAGGGTTTTATTTGGTTGTCTGTTTACAGAGTTTTCAATCTATATGCAAGTCTTTTCTCATATTATTGTAGTTGTACATCACAAATATCACTGGCACTTGATTCAGCGGAAACCTATTGATAACGTCCACTTGTTAATTGAGGAAGGTACTGTCATTAGTATTCCCCTAAATCTGTGATATGTATCCACTATTATGAATTATTTTTGGATTCATAGCATTAAACACCGGCTAATATAATAATAAACTTATGGCAAGAAACGATTATCGGCACTTGTCCATCATGTGGATCTACCCACAGGGGTTCGTTACCAAGAAAACGACGAGTCGAACCTGTAACATATTGTTAAAGGTTAAACTATTGGTTTCTTTGTAACGAACCCCTGTGGATCTACCTGTCAATTTTAACATTTTTTTTTTTTTTTTTTTTTTTTTTTTTAATAACATTCAACCACTGCAGACACTGGATAGACGGACTGGTATTCCAAGAGCTGAATTAAGATACGAATAACACTTACCTTGAAAGAAAGCGATCACATGTTCATTTGGTCTCGACAAAGTCGGTGTAAATAGGCAGATAAATGTCAACAGTGCAATCAACTGCATCAATCCGCGACAACTTTCAAAGCAATATAAAGACGCCATTTTCCTTACGATACACATCAAATGTCACCAAACGCTCCACTTTCCCCAATTTGATTAAAATCGAGTAATCAAGATACAAAAAAACTTGCGTCTTTTTAGTTCTGACATTGAAGAGTCTTGAAAGAAACAAAACTCTGAGCAAGATCTCAACAGATCACTCGTGAGGGAAGTGTTTACAACTCATCAGGTTGCATCCCTATGTAGCGCAATGCATGATACTCTTTGAGTGTCATGTGCCGTAAATGGAACCGACTCAATATTTTCATGGGGGACACTGGTTGACCAATAATTAAAGGCAAATCGATATCGTTTTTTTTTTTTTAATGTTGTCTTGCCCGCAATGCGCACTAGCTATATCACGGAATTAGATACAAGTCAAATATCAAAATATTTTTATTTCAATTATGATCGAGTGGTACAAGTCAATATCAAAAGTTTGCACTTTTTAATGTTTGGCCAAGTTTTACTACACGTTGGGTCATACTAAACAACCGTTAAGACAGAGCAAAGGCGGCACATATACGTTTTAAACTGACAATACTGGGAAGAAAATTAACGATAAATTCCAATTAGATAATTACGAAATAAATGTTTCTTTTATCTATATGATGTTGCTTTTTACTGTCCATTTTCACTCAAAGTTGTAACAGATTCTGGGAAATATTCAAAAATGCCTTTTTCAACAAATATTAAATCTTATTATTGGTAACTTGTTAAAGATAAAGAACACTACTAAACTGAAAACGTTGTGTTATTAATTCATGTTTTACCTACATTTAATTTGCATTGTTTGTTGGATGTTTTTCTTTTTTAAAAAAAAAATCATTATATGCTATTGTAATGTAGCATTGGATGTTGTACTTAACATTGTCCAGCATCAAGTTCATTTTCTACTTAACTTGAATTATTGATTTTTAAACAAAATATATTTTTGTCTGTAAACAACTAACACATAGCTAAAATATTCATTGTGTATATGGGTTTATTATTAGGATCATAATTAATAGAAGCAAATATTTTTATTTGGGTCTGGGTCTATGTCTGGGTCTGGGTCTGAGATCTACCCTACCAATGGCGTCACTGCGGTTGGTGTCACCTAGGGCGGTGACTCATGGTGTCACCCCCATGGACCTCCTTCCTGTACAAAACTTCAAAAATTGTATAGACGGTCATTTTGCTGCCACCCCCTTTGATTGTGTCACCCGGTGCGGTCCACACCCCATCCGCCTTTGACGTCACTTTCCCCTACAATTTGCCTGGTGTACCTGTCATTGTCCAGGTATTATCTAATTTTAGTAACAGACTTTCTAATAAAAAGAACGTTTTATTTTATAAACATTAAGAACTTTTTACAATTTTCTTTTTCAGTAGTTAATATTTTAGTAAGAAAATGTCAATTGTGGCCTGAGGTCAAGCAAAGGACTTTATAATCTTGTCGCTCGTGCTTTTGATCTAACAGAATAAATTTATATTACTGTTGCGTTTTGTTTTTATTTGGACTGGAATTGATTTCTTCAAATTATTTAAATCAGTGACTATTTTCTCTGGAAATACAGTGCTAAAATAACAAAATAATTTTTTGGGCAGAAACATTCACTGGGATTTATATTACGGTGTTTCAACAAAAGACTGTTGGTACAACAACACAATACAGGCCGCCACAGACACATCAACAACTTTCAAACTTAGATTTAATTTGGATTTCTAAAAAAAGTTTATTAAGAACTTTAAATTATTAGCAAGCTATGGTGGCCTAGTGGTTAGAGCGTCCCACTCGGATGCGGGGAGGTCGTGGGTTAGATCCCCGGTCGAGTCATATCAAAGACTTACAAACATGGTACTAATAACTGTCTCGCTTGCTTCTTAGCATTAGGAGGTTAGTGTTAGGACTGGTCGGCCTGGTGTCAGGATAATGTGACTGGGTGGGACATCATGATACATGTCTGCGGCATGATGCCAGAGTGCTAGACATCACTGTAAACTGCCCCACTGCAGATATCGTAGCGATCTGACTGAAAAATTGTTAAAGCTACGTTAAAAATCATAATCATAATCACATCACAAATTATCAGAACTTGTACCTTGCAAATCTCCTGAGTTATTTTAGGACTTGTTCAAGAATACCATAAGTTTTTTATTTTTTTTTATTTTCACTTCATATTTTATTTGTTACACTTCAATCGGACTCAAGTCAGATCTCCAAGTAAGGTTTTTGAGATCTGATTATAATCAAATTGGTTAAGAGTTTGCTACATGTTTGTCTGTATGGTGCAGCAGACTTTGAACGTGGACTCTGCTTTATAAGTTTTTAGTTTTGTGTATGCTAATTTAAATGATAAATTTCTCAAGCAGGAATCATTCTAAACTTATGTATTTTAATGATTGTTGTTTTCTTTTCAATTCAAATGTTGACAAATTAATATACTGAATTGAGTTTATCGGATATCGTTGAAAATTTGCATCGTGTACAATTAATTTAACAATTACCTATATTGTGTTAGCATTTATACAGTTTTGTACTTTTATTTATAATTACACTTTTGTTCCCCCGATACACATTACCCAAGTATTAATGAAACAAATTTACATAACCTGAGTATTAATGAAATAATTTACAACTCATAATCTGCAAGTATAAAGAAATGTCATATTTAAAAAATGATTGAAATCCAAATGTAAATTTTTAAACAGATTTTAAAAGTGGTAATGTACACATGCTGAAAAATTGTTGTGAACAAATATATAATTGTGCCCTATAATAAGTGCGGATTTTTATTTAGTTTTATTCATTTCACAAGTATACTATAGAGCTGAAATGACGAATCTTTTATATTTGTACACAAGTATTTCCGTATTTCATTTTTTTTTCTATTTCTTTGGTGCCTTTGGTGTCATGTAGAAAAAATATTTTGCTTTGTTTTAATGTTTTTATTCATACATACATACATACATACATACATACATACATACATACATACATACATACATACATACATACATACATACATACATACATACATACATACATACATACATACATACATGCATGCATACATACATACATACATACATACATACTGTAATGGCCTATATACAAACCAGTTCACAAACATGTGCTGTCTAAAGTTGATGTTCTTATGGATTTGAAAGCAATTTTTAGCATATGATAGACTATATATGACGGACAGCATATTTGGTGGAGGAAGAACATGGTAAAACCCTCAAGAAAAGTTATCAATCCATGGGGAGCTCCTGGCAAATTTTACCATATACCTTCGAACCCACGCTATCAAAAGTAAGATGTCAATGATTTGTAAAGGCGAGCGCCTTGGACATCCGGGATCTCCGTCCCAAACTGAGCTCATTGATTCTGGGTTGACCAAGTGCCATTCCAAGAAGTCTTCTGGTTAGGCTTTATAGCAAAGTACTGAGGCCATGGTAGCTACGATGTCGTAGCCTCATCTTGTTACAAGGTAGGACTAAGGGCTACTAATATTAGTACTAAAGCCATGGTAGTGTGAAGGCTCCATCCGAAGACGTCACAGTCGGTGGATTTACTTCTTTCCCTGCATAGTCGTGTAATATGCCGGCCACATCCCTTGTATTAGTCCGAGTTTACTCTGACCCTAGAACCCCAATTTTGATATTTAGTTTTTTAGCATAAAAAAAAAACAACTATCAAAAATGGGGTGTCAAGGGTCAGAGGAAACTTGGACTACCCTTGTGTCATTGTATATGATACTACTGCTATCGTGAGATATGAATACATGTATATGATGAATTTGATATTTATCTCTTTAATGTAAATCTTCATTACAGATGAATCTGTAAACTGTAAAAATTGTGTTGCTCTTTACAAAAACATAATTGGAAATGCAGTTGTAATAAAAGTGAATATATCCTAATCACACATATGTTCTGTAATTATCGTTTTTAACCTGACATATATGACGACCGATTTGAAGGTTCTGTTACTGGTTCTGGTAAATAGGCGTTGACGAGTGTTAATCGGATTACTGTAGCACTTTCCTACTGAATACCGCAGGTACAGTGTCTACAGTAAATATTTCCAGTATTGTAACGGCAAACACAGAGATAAAGCAAACATTTTATACATCTTGGATATTTGTTGTGTTGCAAATGTTATATCTTTGTCCTGTCCTCTATATGCGATTGTCCGCTCTTTGCGTGTCTGTGCCCCTCTTTTTCTGTTTTTCATGTCTTTGCCATGCCATATGCCCCCTCTTAGCACTTACAGTAATACTTATTAAATGTACACCAGGATTTTTCATGGTCAATAAATAAAAAGAAAAAGTGGAAGCAGCAATTAGAGGTAAAGAAAATTTAACGTCCATATATCTGGATATTTAAAAAAAAAAAGAGCGATCAACACAGGCAAGGCAACCATTTATAATTCTTATATATTTAATGATATAAATCAATTATTTCCCGCATTATAAGTTTATAAAGTCTTTGCACTGTCACCGTCTTTGCTCAACCGCTCCGGTGGCTTAGTGATTAGAGCGTCCCCCTCGGATGCGGGAGGTCGTGGGTTCAATCCCCGGTAGAGTCATACCAAAGACGTACAAAAATGGTACTAACAGCTTCCTGGCTTGACGCTCAGCATTAAGAGGTTAGTTTTAGGACAGATCGGCCTGGTGTCAGGATAATGTGACTTGGTGGGACATCATGCTACATGTCTGCGGCATGATGCCTCAGTGCTAGACATCACTCTAAACTGTCACACTGCAGACATCGTAGCGATATAACTGAAAAATTGTTAAAGGTACGTTAAAAATTATAAACACCTCCAAACCACCGTCTTTGCTCTGTATTTGCCGTTTATCTGTCGTTGCCTGTATTATTCTTCTCTTAACACTTACTGTGCTTAAATATTGTAGAAATTTACACATATGTAACAAATAAAGTTGAAAAAAAAAATTTCAAACCCTCCCCCGACAAAATTAAATTGCTTTCAAAAATGCATTCTATAAATCTATTACGATCAACATAGAATACATGCATTTTGCAATTCTGTATCAGTAACAGTAAATCTCCAGTTCATTAAAAATGTAACACACACACACACACACACACACACACACACACACACACACACACACACATACATACATACATACATACATACATACATACATACATACATACATACATACATACATACATACATACATACATACATACATACATACATACATACATACATACATACATACATACATACATACATACATACATACATACATACATATATATATACATACATACATATATATATATATATATATATATATATATATATATATATATATATATATATATATATATATATATATATACGGTTCCTGCAGGGCAGGTCAAGGAATCCTGGAATAGTTTTGGAATTTAAAAAATAAATTTCAAGGGCCTTGAAAAGCTATGGAATTTGTCAAAATCTTGCAAAGTTTTGGAAAAGTCATGGAATTTGTGACAATGGTGTTAAAGAAATTAATTACTTCAAATTTCATAGAGCACCGTGAACCGGTTAAATAAAATGGTAAAATTACAATCGATAAATGGTTTCAATTCATATAACAAGAGTAAGTTCCTTTAGTGGAAGTATCGTGTGATTTCCGGTGTAGTTCACTAAATAAAAGAAAGCAACTGGAAAGTAATGTGTTTTGTTAATATTGTAAATAAGAACACATACAAAGACTACATTGATCATTGAATTATGACATGAATTACAACATAAAGTCAAAGTGTGCTAACCCATGTAAATTTAAAATGTACATATTAAAAATATTTGTTGTTAATTTATTTGTTATTTCAGATTGAAAGATGTCATTCTTTATGTTCATTTACTTGACAATGCAAGATAGCGCGGTCCTTGAGTGTTATGAAATGGCCCTGGAAAAGTTTTGGAAAAGTCATGGAATTTGTTTTTGTTAAGTCTGCAGGAACCCTGTATATGTATTCCATCAACTGTAATATATAATACAGTATTGTTAATTTAACGTGTTTCTACATCGACTTTACACTTCTTTTCCAGTCTTCGTCCAGTTTTCGCATGTTTAGTGTAACGCCATATGTTGCGTCATCAAGGAGAAAAGCTTTTGAGGGGCAATCTACTTTGATTTCGAGAGTATTGTAATATCGACTTTGGATTTTTGTTAATAATCTAGGTTAAACAAAGCCTTTTACCCATAGGCGACTTTTTCCTCACATCACACGCGCACGTAAGTGATCCAGCAAGCGAACTAACAAAATACAGGTACTCTGAATCGTTTATGCTAGACGATCAACAGTAATATATAATATAATATTGTTAATTTAACATGTTTCTACGTCGACTTTACACTTCTTTGCCAGTCTTCGTCCTGTTTTCGCGTTTTTAGTAGAACGCCGTATGTTGCGTCATCAAGGAAAAAAGCATTTGAGGAGCGATCTACTTTGATTTCAAGAGTATTGTAGTAGCGACTTTGGATTTTTGTTAGTAATCTACGTCAAACAAAGCCTTTTACCCCTAGGCGACTTTGTCCTCACATCACACGCGCACGTATGTGATCCAGCAAGCGAAGATCTTGAAATCTTGCTACATATACATGATGCTCACAACTTAAAATCATAGACAAAAGTTGGCGGTGTAATCAGGTTGTTTATAAATGAGCAATTATCTAGGAGTACAATCAACAATCATGGACAAAACTCAAGCACACCTTTCTTTCTTTCATATGCATTAAAGTCATGTATACACTTTCGTGTTTTATGACTATTAGCTTTGAAAAGGGCTAGTGGCCTCCCCCCCCTTCCGTGGCCGGGCTCACCAGTGTCTAGTGCTGACACTTTTGTCTAAGCCCTGGGCTGGGCTGCGTTTCTTCCGGGGGGTGGGTGGGTGCTTGTAGTCCCAGTCTGGTCTACTTTCCCCTCGGAAGGACGCAGGGCCTCAGAGCTTGGCCCCTAACTGACCCTCAATTAAGACCTTTTATTCTGAACTCGACTAGTCGCTCCCAAAATGGCAGACACGCAAACCACTCTTCTACCCCCCCCCCGCCACTTCCCCACACCAAAGACCCAAGAAGTTTACCCTCCTAACTTTATTTCAGTTAGGGGGTTTATGATCAAATGTAACCAGTTTTGCCTACGGATGTCCTAATATCAATAATGTGTAAGCCACCTGTGCAATTGTTCTAATATTCCTGAGTTGTGAATTTAAAATAGTGATTATTTAGTTTTGAATTTTGCGTACTTTGCGTACTTATAATGTTCTAAATAAATTAACCAATTTTTAGGTGTTTGTCACCTGTTTGATATTTTAACTCGCTTTGGTTTTATTCTCTTGTTTTTTTTTTTTGTTTTTTTTTTGTTTTGTTTTTTTTTTTGTTTTTTTTTTTTATCGCCATTCCAAAGGATCACATCAGGGCCGATTGTCTTCAGTGCCAAAGTGAAGACAGTGGTTTGTAGCTTTTTTTTTTTTTTTTTTTTTTGAACAGTTGGCCGCGCGGCCCGGTCTGTTCTTAACGCATTTGTGCCTTGTCCGTTCCAGGGAAGGGGTTTGGGAACGCAGAGGGTCTGGATTTATTTTTGCGTTACCCTTGATTGTGTTGTAGTGTAGTCGTTTAATTTGTGTGTGTGGTGGGGTGGGGATTTTTTTGGATGTTAGCTGGAGCTGTCTAACTATCCTTGAAAATATTTTTTTAAATTTTATTGGCAAAGAAAGTAATCTTTTCTGTTCTACCTCTGGGGTAGTAAGGGCTGAGTCTGTTTCCTCTTCTGGGTTTTCTTTAATTTGTGCTGGTAGCTTTTGGGTCTTGCTTGCAGTATGCTTTAATGGGGCCTTAGCAGAGTGCTTGTTGATTTCTTCCTCTCTTTGTTTTCTTTCTGTCCTTTATGGGGCATCGGTTGCTGGGGTCTTTTTTTTCTATCTGCATTTTGTTACTCCTGTTTTCGTTTTCTCTGCTTTTTGGTACTCCTGTTTTCGTTTTCTCTGGATTCGGTGTCGGTGACATCTGCTTCTTTATTACTGCTGTTTCATGTTGGCTGCTTCCCGGTTTCTTCTGTTGATCGTCTTCTTCTTTTTCATATAGATCGGCTCCAACTTTTGGCAAGGGCTATTTAAACTGGCTGGGTTACCAGTTTGCGCAATCTGTCAGTGTAATCTTTTCCTCTTCCCCCTATCGTGAGAACGACTATGGGGATTTTGGGCTTTTGGGGTGGATGGGTCCACCCTCCTTTTCTCGTACTTTCTGATAGTGCTTTCAGGTCTGCCTATTGTATTGTATTTCGGCGTTGCAATTTTTGTTAACAAGGGTTGATCGGGTTCAATCCTTCGCTTCGGACATACTGGTAGAGCTTCCAGTAGGAAATTGTAGTCTTTTCATGATCCCCTTATCGTGAGAACGACTATGAGGATTTAGGTTTTGCAAAGGTAATGGAAGGGTCCATTTCCTTATCGCTTTCTATCGTTTTCCGGCCTAGGGCAACGGTCGGCGCCTTTCCCTTATCGCTTTGTATCGTTTTCCGGTCTAAGGGAATGGTCGGGTCCATTCCCTTATCGCTTTGTATCATTTTTCGGCCTAGGGTAATGGTCGGGTCCATTCCCTTATCGCTTCGTAACGTTTTCCTGCCTAGGGTAATGGATTGGTCCATTCCCTTAACGCTTTGAGTCGTTTTCCGGCCTAGGGTAATAGTCGGGTCCATTCCCTTATCGCTTTGTATCGTTTTCCTGCTTAGGGTAATGGATGGGTCCATTCCCTTATCGCTTTGTATCGTTTTCCTGCTTAGGGTAATGGATGGGTCCATTCCCTTATCACTTTGTATCGTTTTCCGGCCCAGGGTAATGGTCGGGTCCATTACCCTATCGCTTGGTATCTTTTTCCGGTCTAGGGTAATGGTCGGATCCATTCCCCTATCGCTTGATATCACTTACCTCTACCCTCCTGGGGAGTGTCGCCCTCTTGAGTCTGCACTGGCTTGCAGAGTTTTTTGCTTCGGCTATTCTTGGACTGCAATGTCTTTTCAAGATCCCCTGGCATTTTTATGCCGGGGGTTGTGTTTATCTGTCTGTGTGTGTGTGTGTGTGGGGGGCTTACCTCTTCGAGGTAAGTTGCGTTGTTCCGAGAGGAATGTATGTGTTAGCAAGGGAGATCCTTTCAGATTTCCTTGTCGTGGGTGTTTGGTGCTTGGTTAGTTGTGGTGGTGCATGTTAGTTTGGGTGGGGATGGGTTTATTTTTAAGAACTTTTTTGATTGTGACTCATCAAGTTCTTGTTTGTTAAGGCTTTGAAAAGTACTTCACTTTCTGGTTTGTTGAGGTCTTTCGACCAATCTTCTTCTCTTTTCCCCTATATATATATATATATATATATATATATATATATATATATATATATATATATATATATATATATATATATATATATATATATATATATCTATCTTGCTTGCAGAAGATCTTGTTCAAGCACACCTTAATTATTTCCATAACAATAGATACGGAGCAAATATTTTATTATAGAAAAAACAATAATGGCTAAATGTTCACATATTGAAGCGTATTGTGACACCGTGTGTGCTAAATTTCGAAAGGACCAGAGTTCAGGATTTAACAATTATTTTTTTTTATATAAAAAAGATGAGATAGAACATGCTTTTCAATCTCACATAGTGACTTTACATAAACACAATGTTTTTCACAACACTATCAATTTCTGATAATATAGAGCAAATTTGTTTGTCTAAATGCCAAAAGACAACTTTATAACACACATATTAATGGCGAAATTAATGGTATTATTATATTCAATTGTATATTAATAGCTAAATTTTTTAAATTGGCTGTAACACATCCTGACATAGCTGCGTGGTCTCAATGAAAAAAAAAATAGTACTAGTGTTCGTGAGCAGTAGGATGGGAGATAGAAGCGGCTTCATGGAGAATTATGTAATAACTATAAATCATTTAAATTAATAGCACTCATGTAATAAACTGTTTAAAATTTCTTACAACAATCAGATTTCGTTTTAAAGTTAATGTCGGTTATGTAAAAAATATAATTTATGGTTTTTCGATAGGATTATAAATATAGGGCTGACATTTTTTTCTACTTAGGTGTTCGTACGTTACAGCTCTGACATATCTGCCAGCATACTATCTGCACTCCTATTTATAGACCCTATCACGTCATATGACCTTAGTTAGCCAATCATTGTTTATCCTTCCCAGGGCTACCATGGCGGTAACCAAGTCAAAAATTCAAAATGTGTGGGAAAATCCCTCTGAACACAAAAATTTAGACATAATTAAGTAGTCCTTTCAATGTCCGTTGTATGCATTTTTACTTTTAACCCCATCCGTATATTCATACCTGTAACTACATAGAAATGAACGAAAAGGGCAAGTGAACTTTGATGCGAATCGAGCGAGAGTGCAACGTACTGATGATACAATGAGTCGTAATACGGTAAGAAATACTCCCTATCAAATGCATACTATTTTGCACATTTAAGTAAAATAACAACTTCTACATAACCAAGAACTTACAATAATGAACAGTAGCATCGGTTCTAACTTATTGCTCAACAAAAGTCTGACAAGAGAAATGTGATTCTTCGGCCGGGCACATTGATCACTATAGTCCGACTATATCAACCCGTTTGTTTGTAACCCCTCCCCCACTGTTTTAAATAATGTAATCCTTTAATGTCATAAAAAGTACAAGGAATTAAGTCAATTCTTTGATATATTTATATTTTCTAACCTGAGTGTGAGTAGAGTGACCCTAATACCGTCATGGTCTGCACGTTTCATGCTTAATGGGAGTTTTCAGCATAATAGACGCATACACTCAAAATCCAGTTCCTGGACAAGTCCATTTTCAGCAAAGGAGTGTGTCCACAACTACAGATGCACTGTCGTCTGCTTCCGAATCAAGCCAATTAGAATAATGACAGCACATTTTCATTTTCACGTGATTTAACATGCGATTTAATTTTATTTCTATGGTAATGTGTGCAGAGGGATATAATTCCAAAATCTCAACGTTATGGTAATGTACGGAATTATCCGGTAGTTTCCGAATAGGATAAATGAAGTACATTATTATTTTGTCTGATGGAAATAAACTAGATCTGTATACACAATATGGTATCGTGTTGGTATGGAAAATTCTTTAAGCATGAAAGGTGCAAGGGGTTGCCAGTGTTAGTGCCATTCTGGTCACAGTCAGATTAGAAATTATAAATCAACGACTCAGTTGACTTAGATCTATGCACGTCTTACCAAATTAGACGTTTTCGTTATTGAAATCGGTAGGGGGTACAAACAAACTGGATGTATAGTCAGACTACATGTATGTCCTAAAACGCCGCCGTTTCGGTAACAATACGGCACAATAACTGCTAACGTGCGAACTTTTTTCCTTTTAATGTTGATGTCCCAGAAGCTTGTAGAACTGTTATTGTATTTAGATGAATTCCTTGACGAATTCATTAATACTCATGACAACATCGTGACATTACGAGGACCAGAGCAAGGTTTTATACTCACATTTAGTATAAATCAGAGAGTACACATTAATAAAATATGCAGACGGCGATCAAAACAATGGTGTATGGGTAGCGTAAGTTCAGTAATGGAATAAGTAATTAACACGTGGCAGATATTCTGAATGACATAAAAATGACATGCTCAAATATGTCAAAGCCTCGCAGGTCAAACATCATCTCACATCTCAACATTTAACATCAAATAATTTTCACACATTAATTGGACAATGTTTATGCATGCAAAATTTAATTCACAATGCCATTAAGGTATTACAACAAAGCAAACTGCATAATGTTCTTCTGACTTTGTTTCATGTTTTTATCATTATGAGTATTTATATTGGAAAAGTAATGTGATTCTTAACAGTGCCTAGTATTTTGGTTTCTTGAGTTAGGTATTTCAGTATAGTATTTTCATATATCTACAGCGGGAATTATATTTCCCGAAAAATGGAGTGTTTGTAACAATAAAATAAAGATTAACTCGTTATGTCACTTAAATGTATTATTATGAGAGATGCTTATGATTTTTTTCAAATACATATCCAACGAATCTATATAATGAATTGAATCAACAATTTTATTGCACGAACAACGATGTAAACTTGGTCAAACTTATGACAAAAAGCGTGAAAAGTGTTTGTATGATACTTTGGAAATAAATCTCAATTCGCTGACGTTAGCGAGCTAACCTAGTGACGATAATAGTGATTATAAGGAACACACTAGTTCTAATGAATGTAGGGAGTATTACTACAATTAAAGAAATACTTTCAGTATTAATGTGACAATGACATCCACACTCAATAACAAATGGGAGAGATTTAATGAAACCTTTATTATGTTTAGAGAAGTAAAAATCATAGCAGATATATACAAAGACGTTCAAAATTATTGAATTGTTTGACGCTGCGAACAGAAGTATGCGGGTTCGTGCGGTTCTCAGTGAAGGATAATTTGAGCTGATTTAATTAGGCCGACATCGTCTTAAGAGACATGTTTCATACGTCTGGCAGATCTATTTGTTTCTGATTATTTAGGATTCAAAGTTGTTTTTTATTTACAAAACACTGTACTGTATTCTGTGTACCATGAATGAAAAACTCACTCTACACGATAATGTGTTGTTGCCCAATTATATATATATATATATATATATATATATATATATATATATATATATATATATATATATATATATATATATATATATATATATATATACGTTTGTAAGAAGTTCAGTGGTATTAGGGAACAACCAGTGCGAAGGTGTATCCTTGCAAAATATGAAATTTGCGGCGAACATTACGAATGACGTAAATTACATTTGCTCACGTTATGATTTGTCTAGATGCTCGAACATCAGTTAAATATGGTACCGGAGTAAAGTGGTGAAATCAACTTTACAGACAATATGGAGCTGTGTGCGAGTATTGACACATGCGCCGTAGAGGACTCACTGAACCTATGATTGTAGAAAACCCTTGTAAAAGTCAAGAAAATAATAACCAGGACTGAAGCGATTGAAGTTTCTGACCATGGTCAAGGAGAACAATATATACAAATATCAAGAAGGCAATGACTTCTCATATATAAGCATGCTGACTGCAATTCAGTTAAGAAAGGCGGTTTCCAAGCGGCAGGCGAAAAGCTGAAATGCTGGTAATATTAAGACTTTCTCCAGAGGCATAACAGTTGACGATGAAGCAACGTCGCGAAAAGCACAGCTTGTCAGTGATAAATAAGAGTGTCGCCGCAGTTTCGCAAATGTTATAGTCACTGAGGTTGCGCAAAAGCACGACAATTTCAAGTCCACGTGTCTGAGTCACAGGGGCTCGTAGCGTTGCTTACAATTTACCGTTGTACATGTACTGTACTATTATTCAACAAATAAGTATAATGACACGAGCCCCTGTGGTTTGAGTTAGATACAAGTCGTGGCAATTTAGAAAATTATTTGGCAATTATTCCAATGGGATACGAGCCAGGTAAAGACCCGGATTGACTTCTATAATAAATGCGTTTTGGCATTATAAGAACATTATAGCGCAGAGACACTTATGCGTAAAAGACGGAGATTGTTCCCTACTTGCATTTTTATTATGCCACTTAAACGTGACAATGATAATGCGTTTAAAGTCAGAAGCTTGTGGATTGATAGCGGTGCTCGTGTGATCATAAATTGCAAAGACGCCAAGACTATCCATGACGAAACTGATAAAAACTTATGCAAGGATTCTATAGACCTTGGAAATTTCCACCAACGCAAAAAAGATCAGATGGACCGTAGACGGATGCATGTGAGTTTTGAGGATATTTCCTCGTTAAAATCTTTCTGCGGGTTGAATTATATTAAAGCACAATCTTGTATTCCACGGAGAGCAGTAGCCAGTGTGAAAAATGATAACAATATTTGTTTTATCCGAGCTGTATCTTACGAGCGAAAATAATAACCTACATAGCAAATACAAATAATTCCTTGGCAAACTTAAATTTGGTAACATAAAATTTCCTGTGCTAACCTAGTGAGCCTGACCTACTGGAATCGCGGTTAAGATGTTTGTTTGTCATAAAGCCATAAGCCTATTCCAATATCCACGGTGGTACAATATTGCTTTGCTGTTGTTGCACTGTCTAGAGTCGCGGTATTATTATGTGTGGTGTTACGTGTCTAGGCTTTTATAAAAAGTAACAAGAACATATTGAAGACAACAAGCTTTGTAAAATTTAACAAATAATGTATTTCCCTAGAAAACCAAGGTAATAATGAAGAAAAGAACATGCGGTTTTACGAACCAAATCCAAAATTAATCGAAAAATTAACAATTGGAAGTCCTACTAATTAAAAGTCCTAAATGAAACTGATTTCGAGTCCTGATGATATTCAAAATAGAAGGCGATGACATCTGTTGCAACAGTCAAATTATAAATGTGTCAACAGTTTCTTGTTGAATCACATAAATAATGTTCCAGTTTTGAATTCCGAATAAATTTCAATGAATGTCTTTGTCCGAGAATTTTGTAACGAGCACTTATATATTTCCAGGGAAAAGAATCAATCGAACTTCATGAAATAAAATAAAATTTCAACTCAAACTGTTCACATCAAAATACATCTAAGTGTCAATGATTTGGAGTTCGACTGCCCAAATTATATCCAGAAAACAGTTATACAATAATTTAAGACGCAGAACAGATACTCGTATGAGGGGTCTCATGTTCACCCTTCAAGAATAGAAGCTTTTTTACGTGCCTAATATCGCGTACTACCAGTATGGCCTTAACTGAAAACAATGGTTCTTACTCTGGGAAGGAATTTTGAGACAAGTTGTTTGCCAGATTTGTCACTGTTTCTTAATCAATATCAGAAACTGGATACAGTGTTTCTATTATTATAACAGTCAGGTCAAACAGAACTGAACTGAATTTCTGGCAAGATGTCAAATCTAGTAAACAAAGTTACCTTATAACAGCATGTAACGGAATACAAAATTTAAAACGAAAACATAATTAAATTCAAATTACATAACAGTGGATAAAAGATTTTCCACGAATAGTATACCGGCACAGTTAATATTGGGGTAGTACATTTTGATGCAATGGCTGTTTTACGAGCACAGCTTTTATAGCGGTATAATCAGTGAAAATCCACAGCGCACTACCATGTCTCATTAGTGGTAAAATATTATACAATATACCGTGTTACAAGGAAATGTGAAAATCCTTAAATCATTTACACGGAATTTGAAGGCTTTAATATTAACGTGGACATTCCTGAGGTTCTAAAAACCCAATGCAAGTTATGGAACAAATGCCATGAGGGTTTGATATACTGGGGTTAGATGCGATAGGCAAACAGAGCCACCAATGTTGTGCCGAGTGAAGGACACGGTAGTAGTGTTTTTAAAAGCGCTCGAGGTTAAGCCATAAAGCATCAGTCAATAGCTTTCTTCGTCCACAAACATTGTTATAACCCATGATAAAACACGAGTTTCCACTGCAACTATTAGTTCCATCAACGCAAAAGTACTTGACAATTGTCACATTACGAGCAAGTACATAATAGCCACAAACAGCTTATGCAATTTGCAGTTTAGAATTTATCATAGCAAAATAAAAGCCATATGAGATAATTCATGAGTGGGTATGGTGGTAACAGATCGTGCAAAGGCGCCAGTACGCGTAATCCTCAACAGTATGGAAACATTCATAACGTCTAGACTGGGTCAGCTGATGTTTCTGAATTTCAGTGTCGACAAGCTGGTTCAGTAGCCTTGCAACGTGATTATCATTTCAAACTCATCATCATTACCGTTAACCCTGACAAGTTGAAGTTGACAACAAGAAAATTGGTACATGAAGGGATGAGAAAAGTTTGATGAGATACAATTTCCGCCACAAGGTCTGATCCGCATTCCAATGCAGAAAAAATGACTATCACGATCTGTATTTGAGAAGATACTTGCTTCTGCTCGCGGATGTCTTTGAAGCTTTCTGTTATACTGCCATGCACATTTATAAACTTGATTATGCACATAGCTTCCGTCACCGAGAATTACTTTAAACGCATTGTTGTACAAAGCCAAGCCTGAGTTAGATCTGCTTACTGACAACGATCAGCACACATTAATTGAAAGAATTTCGATGGCGAGCCACCGCTAGGCTAAAGTAGATATGATGTGTACCCGATGTCCCAAACGGCAACATCAAGTATCTTTCCGCCAACAACTTGTATGAATGGGTAAGGATGCATCCAATAAGCGTTAAATGAGTTTCAGTGATTAATCTCACGCACATAGACGTCGAAACATACATATCAGAATCTAAAAAATAGCTGATATCGGATACTTTGTTGACGCTGATCAGGTGTTTCCAGGCGAATTTCACAAAGATCATATCGATTATCCACTGCTGCTATATACACATATGCTAAGGCTCGAGAAAGAGGGTGAGGGCATCTTGGAATATGTCCCCGGTGCCAGGGCCGATTACCTACCTTTTAATTTTATAAAGAAAATTTTGTTCTTTGAACAAGAACTAGGAGAGGCCTAGATGTTTCTTACCCCATGACCCATGATCGCTCTCTACGGCTCTGTATGTGCTGTCTGTGACCCGCGTGTGGCTGTCCTCTTATCAGTGTAAACAATCGTAAACAAATCCGGTGGTAATTATATAATGCATGTTTCGAAACTAAGAGAAACTACGTATTTCACATTCAAAATCTCCTTCTGTATCTGCGACTAGGAATATGTTTAATCAAAGTCCTCCGAGTGTAAGAACTTCTCAAGAGTGCATCAGTGGCGTCCTACATAGAAATGACTACGAATTTGCGTATCACTAAATCCAACGAATTAGAAGACTTCTTTAACTCGTGAATGATTTTGTGTTTGTTAAAACAAGAACCTCCGTAAAAGCATCCACGTTGACCTTGTTCTGAACAGCGTTAACCTCGCATACTTATTGCTAAATGACACCACACAATCGGACAATAATAAACCTTGGCTGTAGTTTAGTGATCGAGGCGACAACTTACAAGCCTTCTATTACAAATGCTTTAATAGGAGGATTTACTTCCCCTGGTTGGATCGTCGCCTAATGGTAACGCGTTGGCTTCTTCGGGGTATCAGTCCGTGATAGATACATCATAGGCCATACCGGTGTAGATGTGCACCTTTTAACTTCCCTTGTGTTCACATAAACCAAACAAAATTGTTTCCGAGTGAATCTGGTTGTGAAATCATTTTGTGTGTAATGGTGGCATTCTTCTTGACTGAGAAATACCTTGCCCAGATCCAGTTTACACAGCAGTGTCTATCTTAGTGGTGAACGTGTATAAATTAAGCTCATCTGCGATTCTCGCTGAATCTGTAGACCACAACGGATCCGTTTCTTTGAACTTCTTTGGGGTTTTTTTTTTGCATCAAGCCATCAAAAAGAAATATTTTTGGTACATTTACATCATTCTCTAGGATCCCTATAGGTCAACTTTGCCACGCTCGCTAACATTTCAACGGCAGCATCACTTTTTCAATACCCACGCTGACTTTTGTAGATATTTTCTATGTTAATTATACCAATGTTCTTTTCGTCGAATCCTATCCGATACCATGATAAATATTGTGTCCAAAAGAAAAAAGCGATGTATTATATGACTATGCTGAATGACGCATCAAAGCTGCTTGTGAACACCTGTAACTTCTTTGTGGTTACATGGATATCCGTGATTGTATGAAAATGTAACAGTCGTGACAAATTGTACGGAAGATCTCACAAAGGACTTTGAAAAAACGTTTGTTTTGCTGATCAAACCAACATATGAACGGTGAACTGCAAAACAGGTGAATAAATTTGCGGAAACCACTGAGTCGATAATGGAGACAGAGAAAACCTTGTTCTGTTTGGATTACCAAACGCGTCAAAGCACAAATGTCACGAAGCAAACCGCAAAGACTATTATATTCTAGAGGGGACTGTAGGAATCGAAGACTACATTAAAAAAATTTGAAAGCAAGTTCGCGTGATGGCAGAAAGCACCCAGGCACTTGACCAAGACAATTATAAATATTCCACAATTGTTACCCGAGTACAAGTTACGGATAAAACAAGTCGGCTCAAAACTTTAAACACATGGACATGATAATGGCCTCAAACGGTTATTAGGGAGTTTACTGGAAATAAAGAAATATGCTATAGGTGATCAGTTGAAAGATTGTGCAAATTCATATAAAGACATACAATGTTTTGAAGAAGGCCAATAATTATGGACACAGAATATACCAGACAGTATGTACTGCCACGCGCACCATCATAGTACCCCGATCTCAAATACGTAGACGTAGTTGAATCCTGGTACGAATATGAATCGAAATACAAAGACGCATATTTAAGAGAACAAAACGAAATTAAAAACAGCTCGTCGATCGAAAACGTGCATTTTTTCAGCAACAACAATAAACATAATATCGAAAAAAGCAACAAACTAACCAAAGGACGCAAAAGGCCGTGGTGTGATTTGTTACCCCCACGACCTAGCGTATTAGCTGGAAAACTCATGGTGTTGGTTTACGCAGGCAACATCGCTCCATAAGTCATTAATGAGGCTGCATCGATTTGTCAGCATTACTCACCAATGACATAGTGGTCTTGGTGACATTTTGCGCTTTAATGTATGAACTTATTCAAGATATCGACAATGCATTTTACGAAACGCGATGATGAATTATTAGGTGATACTTAGTAAAATCCATGCTGAGATGCAGAATGTAGTTGCAAAAACAACTCCGAACGTTACTTCGTTGATTACAGTCTCATCAACGCAGGCAGAATTGTATATAACTTAATCAGCTATCGCACAGGAATCCCGCACACGCAAGGTCACATTAATGTCGTTGCATGTTTCTGTCAGATGGTCTAATAATCGAGCACGTGCCCCAAAAGATGCTTGTTGGACTGATATCGTGCGCTACTCCAGATACTAAACATGTTACAATGTGAGTTGTTGATAGTATCAAAAACTTTTGTCATTTATATTAAACTGTCACTTTGTAAGTTATGGATATTGTTGTTGTTGCTGTTGGGATTAACGCCATTTTTCAGCACACGATAGGCTATTCATGGCGGCCAGTATTAATGGTGGAGGAAGAAACCGGAAAATCACCGGAAAGAACCACCGACCCACGAGAAGCTACTGGCAAGCTTTCTCACATATCTACATTAGCCGAATCCTAGACTCGAACACACGCAGACAGGTGAGATGGCAGTGATCCGTAACGGACAGCACTTTAGACCACTCGGCCACTCGGGGCCCCAAAATGGATATTGATATTTACAGATCCTCAACCACCCGAAGATGCGCCGATGTGAACCTTCACGATCAAATATGAAAAACTGGGTGAATGATTACCCCATCGGTCTCTACTACTGAGAAGTGGGAGTCCTCACTCACCTTTCTTTATCATGGTGTGATAACGATCTGAGTTATGGGCGTTCTGGCTTACTTTTTATTATAATGTCCATGTATGAGTGCGTGAATACATCAATGGAGCAATGCTTAGCATCGAAGGAGCATAGTCATTTTTAATGAGTATAGTCTAGATATGAAGCCGCTGTGATCGAAAAGATCTCATGGAGTAGTAACACAGAAGTCCCTGTAATGACTGTCTGTAATGATCGGTATTTGCAATGCAACTGTTTTTTTTTTACTTATTTGATTTTCTTGATGGCATCATTAGCGAGCGAGGAAATATATTTTTGATCTGAGTCCTATGAATTTTGTAATGGGTATCCCACAAGTTTCATCTTTGAACTTTCCAAGTTTATTTTTATTATCTTTGCAGTGGAATCGACATGTTTCAGGATAATCGTTAAGGTCAAAGAGGTCTCGATGCTGATATTGATCTCCGTAGACATCGTCAGTATGAATTTCATAGATGAGTGAATCTGTATTAGTCATAAATAATCTATCTTTGTTTCCGTATTTGTGTTTGATGAAGTCGCAATGCAATTTTGGTGAGATCGAGTAATGCTGTACCGGTGTAGATAGGTTTATCCAGCATGAAATGGGTTTTACTGGATTCGAATGCGACGGGTTCTTCGTTATAGATTTTCATGTTGACATAGGCATCGTTGGCCATGAGTTTATCTCTTCGCTGGTTATTGACGATTTCTATTCTGCGTCTGATGTCTTCCATGGTTTTTCCGAAGACGCTGTTAGTCATGAGTTTGAAGAAATTTGTATCGAAGTCCGCATTGGATTTGATTCGTTGTTTGGTGTTAAAGTCCACTTCGGATTTAATCCAAGGAGATTGTTTAAATTTTTGAGCTTGATGAACTTTATCAAGAATGAGTCCATGTTGGAGTGCTTTTTCGAGCAGTTGATGATGTATTTTGAAGCGCTTTTTGTGGTTAAGATTCGCCACTAGTTGTTTTATAACTTTGACATCATTGCGTCCGAATTGATCTTTTGCTCGAGTTATTGTGCAGAAAGCATCTAGTTGGTGATGAGAAGTGGTTAAGAGTAGAACGGAATATTCGGATAAGCGTCGTGGATATGAGAGGGATAAAGGAGATCAATGTCGATGAAATAGCCATAGTCATCATCGTATCCAGCTTGTCTTTCCTCGGCAAACTGTTCTCCGGTGACGGAGTGAAAATCTCCCAATGGAAGTGGTTGTGACATTCCCTATCTCCAGAGATTACTGTCGTCCTGCTAGAGTTTGTACACGGATGCTTTGGTTGGATCGTAGTATTTCAAGTATTTGTTTTATTGGTAACGGCGTGTTGTTGGCTGATCACTGAGATTTCACCTGGAATCGTATTCGGTGAACATGAAAATGTCTTGATCTGTAAAGTGCTCAAGCTGGACTATGCTCAGGTGAGACCAGATGATGAGAAATTTTAGAGAAGATCTCGTTGGTAATGATCTAGACACATGCGTCTAATATTTTCGAAAACATTTTTCACTAGAAATACGTCCAATTTCAGGTACAGGTGGTGATAATTGCTGAGAGTCTGACAACCTTGGTCATTCCATATCTTGTTTGAGTACTTATCGTTCCTCATCGGTGATGTTGGAGAGATATAAGTGAGAATTAAAGGCTACATTCGATGGCGGCGAGATTTCATCAACTATGTACCACGTTTCGATTTGTTCGTAGGGATAAATTCCTTTTCGCTGTAGGAGAGTTGCATGAGAGCCAAATTCTTTTTATCCCAGTGTGTGAACTTAGGACATGTTTTAGAGAGGTTTCTTCAGCGATGACTCTATAAAATGAAACGAATCCATGAATGGGAAAAGACTAATAGAAAACAATATGTAATTTTCAAAATTGTTAGGGATACATTTGACAAGACAGGAACTCACCTCAGCGAGAAGTGTCTTAAAACGCGGATGACAAAGTCTGCTATGATGAAATGTCCATCATATACTCGCAAATTATACGGAACCAATGGATTGAAGTCTCGATCTATGAAGCGTAGGTTGAAATCAGCATGAGCAGTTCCTTGATAGTGACCGGTGCCATTACAATTATCTCTGACATTTTATAACGTGGTTTAAAGTACTACACACAGATATGATATTAAGTCGACGATGTGGTGTCGCAGTTGTAACTATGTGAGTGAAGTGATAAGAGTTGAACTTTTTTCGTAGATCGATCGTTGATGTGTTTCCATTCATCGGTGAGTTGCTCAAAGAACCAGACGAGCAAGTCTCATCTCGTTACTGTTGATACGACGAAGACAAACGCTCATCGGGACGTGCCTGAGTTCCAATTGAGTAAAATAACGGATCTGATCAGGAGAAGGTCGTTGTACTTTTTCAAGGATCGCTTCCGAATTAAAGATGATGCAAAATGAGTGTGCGTATTTTCTGTAGTAGTTTTCGAACTAGTGTTTCCTCGCATGGCATCTGAGTGGTTTGTAGTTCTTGACAGTATCAAGAGATGTGATCGTGCAGTCATTATGGCTGAGAAAAGCAGTGCAATCAGCGATAATAAAAATAGCTGTGATTCTTATGTTTTGTGTAACGAGATCAACATAACCGACTAAAGTCTTTGATGTACACGAAATGGTGATGGCAATACATAAAATTAATGCTGCGTTGTGAGGCTGTCTTGGAAATCATCATCAGATAGACAATGAACTGCTTATCATCCGCTTTTTGTTTCACTGATAAATTCTTGTCGATATGATTGAAGTCGATGATGGGCTTCATGCTACTAAACCTTGGCTCTGGCAGGTAATCACTGAGGAATTCGATGTGCGTTTGACCCACTTTAATAGTTATACCCTGAACTCTGTTTCATAATTAGGTCCACTGGGTAACACCATGACGGTCATCTGATTTAACTTCACAAGACCCGAGAACATTTCATGTGTTGATTCCAACTTAACATATTCCAGATTCGTGTAAGAGCTCTCAACGTCAGTCACAGTAAAAACACATTATATTCGTCATTGTGGTGATATTTGTAAACTTAATTGAAAGCAGTAGCTATTTTCCAAACTTCTATGCACTTTTTTGTAGGATAATATTTCTAGAATGATAAAAGTATCAAGACCAGAGAACATCATGATAGACATGCACTTGCTGTTGCATTTTTCTCGAACAATTATTTTCTCAATCAGATCAATAAAGGCCACTGGATGATTAGCAAAATATCCTTTTGGGATGACATCACCCTCTTTATGAAAATACCCAAGCTTATTCTTAATCTCCAAGTACTTTTACTCCTCCTCAGCCATATTTGGATCTAATTTTCCACGCTCTCCTTACATAATTACGTAAAATGACGCTTCTATGGCTTTGTGAGGTTCCAGTGCTAGTTTTTCAGCTGGTTTATCTACGTCACCAGAAACATCTCCAGAGCGTTTGTCGAGTGTCATCACCACCAGGATCGTATCCACGTATTCGTCTACCAGACCCACGTGCTTAAAATTTTCGTTTGTCGATGGTTTATCGCAGTTTTCGATTGTCGCGAGAGCGTTTTCGTGATACCATTTTGACTACGCACTTTTGAACTTTTCAATATGCTTCGTCGTCTTCCTTTCGACCAAGCCGTTGTCCATTGATGTAGCCCTTTCTCACGATCGCCTCCACGAGATTTGGATGTAATTCATTATATGATGTCCCGCACGATTTATTCAATGGTTTTGACAAACCGTGCTGACTCTCTGTTGTTATAAATTTAATTACAGCCCAGTAACGATCGTTGATCTCTCGAAACTGCTTCTATCCTGTGTACCCTACAGAGGGATGAGACCGTTTAACGTCTTCATGCTTCAATCATTCGTACGCTTCTTCCAGCGATAATTTATCCGCATTTCTCACCTCACTCAGCGCCTTGTGTACTCCAAAACCTGGCTTAAGCACGTGCTAGTTGTTGTTAACTCAGTAGCAATGAGTAGTATTTCTGCTATGCTATATAAGATCGCAACGATCTATACAAAATCACTTAGGCCGGAATTGGTAGACTATGCGGTCAGTCTCACAAATTTGAAAGCAACGTATCAGTGATCGTCGTTGTAAACTTCAGCATATTACTTCCAATTGTATAGATCCATTATACAGCACATCGGTAGTGACATCGGATTTAATGATCAGTTGAAATTCCCGGATCAAGACTGGCACGGGAAATTGTACCTGCATCCAAAAATTAGATGTCACTCCAGCTGTCTCCCACTAGTTGGCAGTATCACTTATGATTAAATGTTGAGCGTACAGAACATAAAACGGAAGATAAGCCATGTGAGAGGCATCTTATTCCGACTACGCTTAGAAAGAGAATCCACATCAATTTCCAGTCGCTGAAAACAACACGGTAATGTGACCATTATTATTTTTGAGGCGTCGCTTATCCACGTACTGTTTTGGAGTGGCCTCAGTGTCGAGTACTGGAGGAATGTCGGTCATCATCAATTGTGCTCCAGTCCCATTCCAAGCATGTTGAGATTTTCCGTTATTGTTTCACCAATCAACGATAATTTAGTCTGACTGAGGGTGAGACCATCTCGCAGCAATGGTGTCAGTAGGTAGATAACTCGCATCTTCAAGATTGGTGAGACTGAGATTACCCTTAATGGAATCCCCAGAGCGGTTGACTTTATGGTCCATCTCATCCCAAATCGCAAAAGAGCTACTTCCCGATCTGATCAGCGTACCAAAGACGTGTAAGACATTCATGTGGTATATAGAAAATGAACATCATTAACCTCGACACTAAAGAGAAAACCACATCGCATCCGCAACATGTTTTAATGCCGAATTGCAATTACATAATCGTGGGTTCTACCAGTGTTGGTAAAACCAATCTCTTCCTGAATCTTCAGCTGAATAACACGTTCAAGTACGATCGCGTCACGATTTATAGGCTTAATCTGCACCAGGATAGATAGTACTACATGCTGCATGAGTCTGGAAATATCGTTGTAGGAGACGATGTCAGCAATTGTGTTGCAGGAGACATATACACCCTAGCCGATCCAGATGACATCCAACCCGTAGAACTCGATTCGGACACTCACAAGATAATCGTATTTGACATTTTAAATTCGACCGCGAGAACATGAATAAGTGGAGATCGAGTCATGCTTAGAAACTTAAAGGTCACCTATATTGTACAAACCTGTGATATTATTACAGTCATAAACAAAATGCATTTATCATAAATGCACACATTAAATATGTTTGATTAGACCTAAAAATCCGCTTTATAAAATGAAAAAATTATTCGGCAATCTCCGTAAACAATTGGTAGTTTCCGTGTGCCAAAAACTGATATGTACCCTTCTAGTCAACCTAGCCATTCAAGTGCTTAATTTCCCCACGTAAATGTTTGTGTGATATATATTACGATTGTGCTTTTGTACAGCAAATATTTTGCGGTGTGTTGCATATGGAAGTAACCAAAGAGTGATGATGGGAAAAAAGTGTTTTTTTTTTTCTTTTTCCGAAAAACCATGTTTACCAGGGTAAAAAAAATTCAAGCTGTGGGATCGAATAGGGTGAGGGATAATACAGTTGTTTCATTTATGCCGGATTATAGCTAATTTAGCCCAAGGAAAATTTGGCCCAACTCGAAAGACAATTCGATCCAACTTAACAATAGTTTGAACAAGTTTTTTTTTCTTCTTCAAACAACAAGTAGATACTATGTAAAATAGGTTTTAAGAAATAAACTAAATTTAAACAAACTATCTATTCTTTAAAAGAAAATAATCATACTTCGTAACGTGCATATATATATATATATATATATATATATATATATATATATATATATATATATATATATATATATATATATATATATATATATATATATATATATATATATATATATATATATATATATATATATATATATATATATTTGAGAGTAAACACAAACTGACATATCTTGCTCGTTCTAATTAAAATAGTTATGTACACTTTTTATGCTAAAGAAAACACATGCATCTACACAACGACATTCTCAATTTAAATCTTTGGGTCAAATTATCAATATTGATTGATAAAACAATATTCTACCAAATACGTATACATTTTTTAAGGGTAGTGCACAAATGTATATAATTGTAGGCTGTAGGTTGTAACACTACTATTTATAATACACACTCAATTGTGCACATGAGAGAGAGAGAGAGAGAGAGAGAGAGAGAGAGAGAGAGAGAGAGAGAGAGAGAGAGAGAGAGAGAGAGAGAGAGAGAGAGAGAGAGAGAGAGAGAGAGAATAATGTTGAGCATTTTGTCAGTGTTGTTGCAATATAAAGCTCTTTCCAGTTAATTTTATTGTTAATTTTATTTTTCAAGTAGTCTTAGTGTGCATGCGCGTAAATTAAAAGCTTGTAATTACTGGTCAATATCATCAATCATATTTGCTCCATTATTCAAGGAAAGGAAATAATTTTGTGTTGATATTGTGCTCTCCCCTTGCTCGTTTTAATTTAAAAAAAATAAACACTTATTTAAAAATAAAATGAAAGAAACTAACGTTGCATTTTTATCATTTATTCCTTCTTTATTCATATTGCGAAATTTATTAAAGTAAAAAATTATATCCAGTAACTCCTGTAGCGGATGACGGCTTGCGTATGCATCCTTACTGTAGTGTGCAACGCTTATGTCGTATAACAAAATCGCAAACAATACGAAAATATCACCCGATTGCTTAAAGGCACCTGCCATTCACGCATGATAAGTTACAAGGTGCAAAATGACCAGGTTAATTATACGACAGAATCCCGCAAATAAAAATCATTATTTTAAAATACATTCACTGTGAGTACAAATGATAATCTTTCCGCTAGAATGGGTTACAAAAAGTATTATTAAAACAAGTTATTGTTGTGAATAATATTTGCCCTGCAAACATGAATTATGATTACCTATGGCAAAACAAATAGAAACCCGGGTGATGAATAAACACAGCCAGCAATAAACTCCTTGCTTAAACTTACCGACAGGATATACAATACAAAGGTTATTTTTATTACAAAGCCAATCAACTTAGTAATATATTCATTAAATATTAGAATTATGTTCAAGAAATAGTTTGTGAACTGCTATTAATGTTAAAACGACTCCATATACTGACACAAAATATTTCCTCTGTTTACTAACTAATGCATTATTTTTTTTTTTTAAATCGTATTTCTGTTGCTTCGACTAGTTTAGTAAATGCTGTTTAATAGATGCTAATGTTGATTTAGCAAGAACTATACAAGATGCCATTTAGTGAATGACCATTTAGTGCATTATTAATCTTATAATTCAACAATTTACTTCTGAACCTGTTTATTGTTTGTCGTTTTATAAGGCAAGACTGATAATATATATAACTTACCGTATATACCGTCGTTGCGTACTACCGTATATACCAGTGTCTTGTGTAGTACACGGTATTGGATTATTTTTTTCAGCTGAGTTGGTGTGGTGTTGTTGCTATGCGGTGATATACTGTAGAGCTCTGGTGTATGCTGCGTTTGCAGTGCTGAGCTGTGTTGAGTATACAGCTGTGTAGAGCTGCGTGTGCAGTGCTGAGCCGTGCTCTGCGTACGTGCTTTGAATATTTCAACGTTGCTAGTCGGGTTGAGGGAGATCAGGCGTTGCAGACCAAAGATGTGGGAGCTGATTGTCTAACTCAGGAATCAATGGTGGTCCGTGATGACAAATCTTTGCTTGTTTGGCCAGTGGAACTGGTAGCAAAGAGTTAAGGGAGTATAGACATTGCTCCAGATATACAATATTTTGGCCTTGGGCTAATGCGTTTTTTTTTTGTTGTTGTAATAACCAGTGTTTTGCTTTGGTGAGTAAAATTATCAATTCTTTATTTTGTACGAACTATCATTTGTTTTGCTATTATGAGCAAAACTATCAATTCGTTATTCTGAACGAAATATCAATTGTATTTTACTATTGTGAAGATCATATTTCTGTTATGTGATAGACCGTGAATCGTCGTTTCTTTATTTGTCTTGGTATCGTATTTGTTGCATTAGTAAGATCGTGCTGATTGTTAATTAGTCACATATTGGGACCCATGCACGCACGTATGTATCATACTTCATTTGATATTTTCATATAACATTATTGTATTGCATTCCCATCAATGGTGTTTGGTTATTAATCCGAAAATTCTAAACTCGGTTATCTTGTTGCAGTGTGATCATGACTATTTGATGAGTTGACTTGAAAAGGGAAACCATTCTGCTAGCAACTTTATTTGTTGTTGTTGTTGTTGTTGTGCTTAACGCCATTCATGGCGGCCAGTATTAATGGTGGAGGAAGAAACCGGGAAACCACCGGAAAGAACCACCGACCCACGAGAAGCTACTGGCAAAGTCCTGTTGGAAACGGTCTCGGCGACTTCAACGATCCTGATTATGCGAACACGGGAAAGCCATATTTGATTCAGGTTGGTAATAACTCCATACCCAGAGCAACAAAAAACTGGAATGGACGGAGGTCGGATTTTTCAGTTTACTTGAAAGCCTAGATGATCTGAAAGTGAGAGATCGTTTTCGTCTTGGAGTTGAAATAAAATTTACCATATGTTTCCTGATGAAATCGTCCAAGTTCTCTACTATCGTAGAAATAGATCGGAACAGGGTGACGATGCAATCAGTAAACTTGATAAAACTCCTAAGGCTGATATTGGGGCCAAAGGGTAGGACTTTAAAATATGTCGTGGTATGCAAAACGGTGAAATTCCCATAACGCAGAGTGATAGTGAAGTACAAATATGCGTCGGTCATATCGAGATTGACGGCATAATCGTCCCACCGGAAGGAGAGACGAGCTAATCTTGCCGTCTCCATCTTAAATTTTTTTGGCGAAATAAATTAATTATGGTGAGTCAGGTCCATGATCGGCCTCAACTTGACATTTCCCTATGGAATAAAACAAAGACTTAAATACACACCTCTCTTTATGGTCTTTGCACAATTTCCACCGCCTGTTTTTCGATGAGTGGTCGTTATTTCCAATTGTAGAAAGAGATTCTTCTCTAACCTGACGGTACGTGGGTATAGTGGGTAGAAGAGGAAAGGAGAGGGGGCTGAATCAAATCTGACGGTACGTGGGTATAGTGGGTAGAAGAGGAAAGGAGAGGGGGTTGAATCAATGAGATCCGAAGCCCCTCCGAAATGAACTGGATCACTCAATCGGTTTGAGGGAATCGGGAGATCCAGTGAATCTAAAATTGAAGGAGGCAACCGTCCACATGGACTGGTTGCGGATGAGGAAGGGAGGTCAATGTCTAGAGTTAGGAAGCTTGAAGGCAGAGAAATTTGATTTCTTATCACCTCTGTATTATTACTTCCCAACATAGATAGACTTATGTCTCCTTGCAACGGGCTGCGATTAATTTTGCACATTTTAACATTTGATTGAAAAGATCCATTGTCCATTGTAAGGGCCCCCGAGTGGCCTATTGGTTTAAAGCGCTGTCCGTTATGGATCACTGCTATCTCACATCTGTCTGCGTGGGTGCGAGTCTAGGATTCAGCGAATGTGGATATGTGAAAAAGCTTGCCAGTAGCTTCTCGTGGGTCGGTGGTTCTCTCCGGCGATTTCCTGGTTTCTTCCTCCACCAATTAATACTGAACGCCATGTATAACTTATCATGTACTGAAAATGGCGTTAAGCCTCATAACAGCAAAAATTGTAAATTGTCGGTCTCTCCGCAGAGAGAGAGAGAGAGAGAGAGAGAGAGAGAGAGAGAGAGAGAGAGAGAGAGAGAGAGAGAGAGAGAGAGAGAGAGAGAGAGAGAGAGATGGGTTTCCTCTGTAAAGAATGGGTAGGACGAGGATTGAGTGGCATGGATCACAGACATGCATTATGTCATATCAGGTCGAAGTGGGCTGAAGCTGTCAACACATTGACCTATAAAGTCTAAAACTGAAGACATAGTGACTACATTTCCGACTAGCTGAGACAAGCCATAGAAAATATATTTAACATATATTTAATTTTTGTAATGGGCCTGGAAACCAGCACTGAAGGCATCATAGTGAGATTTGTACCAGCGAACTGAGAACTTCATGGGTACTTGGCTTCCTGAAAGAAAAATCTTAGAATTCCCAGGTCTTCAATTTTTCCGGACAGGTGGTCATTGATCTCCTTAGGTTTAACGTATTGCAGAATGAGCCAAAAGGTGTGCATCTCTTCCTCCTGGTAGAATCTGCCAATGGTTTAATTTTATAGTATTGAGTGGCTGTAGTAGATGGAGGCCATTCTGAAGTTTTCAACACCCTACAAATGTCCTCGACTGCGTCCTTGAGGCTAAATTCAGTCCATTTAATGGCTGGATCTGAGTATGGCTGATTCGCAGGAGCTTCATCACACTTGGTGTATCTTGAGTTCTGACCTGGTTCTGTTTGAGCTCTGGACAAGCTATGTCTGGTGGCATAGATGACTCAATACTGTCCTTTTTAAAAATGCCACTAACTTTCCCATGTGGATCAGTAGTGAATATATGGAAGTCCGATAATGTCAGAACAACTAGCTGGTTTGCTTGAGAAATGGATGCTGGTGGATGGACAGACAGATTTTTCACTGAAATCTTTATCATAGTGAGGATATTTTGCAGATGGTATGGTTAAACGGACAGATCTGTCACTAAGATCCCTGAAATGTCAAGTTGGCTGGACCATTTTCTCATAACATCCCCCATGCTGGAATGATGGTGACAGCGAGACTGCATTACAAAATGTATCCATTGATTCCAGTACAAACACCATGCATCTGAAGTTATAGACTTCCAAGGCCACGCTAGGACATATTGAGAGACTTAAGCTACATGGGCTAAATAAAATTGGGTGGAAATGCTCAATGACTTGGAATGAACTTTAGGTTGTCTTTAGATGTGTACTGAGGATATCAACATTGTTTCCTTTCCTTTGATGCCTTAAGGATTATTCATTTAAACTTTGCATTTCATGCATTTAGTTCACATTTCTCCAAAAATGACACAAGTGAATAAAAAGCATAAATTAGCAATTCAGCACGTTACTAACTTGCTAATACTGTAGCCCAGATTTCCTGAGCATGTATTACACATTCTGCATGTCACAGACAATACAGACTTAGTAGAAGAATGATTATTATATACAATAAATACAAAATGAAAGTTGGATGGTCCAATTTGAACATTAAAATGAAGTTAATGCCCTTTATGAGATAGAAAGAAACAATGTTTGCCTTTTAGTAGGGCTGGAGGTAACAGGCTAATATTCCTAATATAAAATGATTGGGGGAGCATATCAGGCAGAAAACATGTATCGATGAGGTAGACAGTTGATACCAACAAAAACAAAGCTGGCAAATGCTCTATGCTTGATGAATATCCCAGGAAAAATTGTTGACTTGTGGGTGAGCAGACTTGAACCTACACGGATACGGTTAGATGTGAACATTCCTGTCGTCACTACTGTATCCGGATCAATCTGAGCATAAGGGGTTGAAAATGTAGACTGACATTCTGTTTCTATTATTACTCTTCTAAATGTTCCACTACTACCTTCCATCTTATATTCTACACCATGCACCACCTGTTACTTAATAATGTTTGTGCAAACATATTTATAGAAAGAGTTGTTTAAGTGAGTGCCTCAGACCACTTGGTCACAAAGGTCACCATAAATTTTGATAGGAAGAAAGTACTTAAAAATGGAAGTAGTCTGGATACATCAAGATGAGAGCTTGAGAGGTTAAGAGAGCAAAGTGGTGAATCAAGATCTAGCTAGTGTTAAAAAGAAGATAAAAAAGAGAAGAGATAAACTGTGAGGGCAGACAATCTTGATGGTTAGTTGGAGATCAAGCAGGAGTAAGCATGACATAAAGCAGACAGAGCAAGTGGAATAGGATGAACGTTTTGAGTCGTAGTTAATAGATTTAAATTTAGTACCTTTGAAAAAAAAAACAATGCTTGAGCTGCATTAAAACTGATTTAATATGAGATAGCTACATATTAGTCTTAAACATTCTTACTGTATATTTGTTATTTGTTTCATAAACAGGTTTGTAATTAAATAGCTGTATATTTTTTAAATAGCCATTAATACTTTGAAAATTTGAGCTGTCTTCCCAATAAGAAATATTAGCATACAAAAAGATTTCAAGTCTTTTACTGTTTCAATAGTTTCTGACCCAAAGACCATCAGCATCTACAAGGTCATCTAAAACATGAAGAAATAATTACTTTTAAATATTAACACTAACAGGTCACTCATTTATTTTTCCCAAACAGGATATCAAAAATTAAGCCTAATAAGGATTCCTTCAGTAGCACGAACATTATGAAAGCTTACTGCATTTGCTCAATAAACACAAAGAAATGAAATGTATGCCTTGTTCTTTCTGCTTAATTTCATTTGCAAGCTAAGAGTTCATGATGCTTATGTACACTTCATATATTGAAGATATAATACAAAAATTCAAAACTGCAAAAACGTAATAGAACAAAAATAAAACAGGCCTGCAAAAAAGCATGCAATACAATATGTTCTAATATCTTTGCAAATATAAAAAAGGAAGACATGTGATATATAAGCAATGTTAATTATACATACATACATACATACATACATACAAACATACATACATACATTCATACATACATTCATTCATACATACACATACACATACATACACATACATACATACATACATACATACACACACATACATACATACATACATACATACATACATACATACATACATACATACATACATACACACACACACACATACATACATACACACACATACATACATACCTACTCTAGACATTATTCATAGTAAGCTTCTAAAATACACAATATTTATACTACAGGTAATGCCTACAACCTCAATCCTGGCACAAATCCCACCTGATGTTGCACAGACGGTCAAGTATAGGCACTTGTGACAATTTCCAATGATTAGAAGCACCATCATTATACTTAATATTCCAGCATAAAAAAAAAAACACTTTTTCAAAAACTTTACTTTTAATGAACCAAATATTTACTTTAATGAACCAAATTATGTTTTTATGACATTTTGTTCAAGTTTTTTTTTTAACGCTGATATTGTAACAGTTTAAAATCATGTTTAAAATTCTAGTTTGTTGACATGTGTCAGCTTGGTAAATAAGCTATAAAAATTTGTATCCAATGTAACAGATCTTTAATATGATGTGAAATAACTAATGGTGCCACATGGCAATCTGGCACCATTATTCCAATAACACCTGTAACAAACAAAATAGTTATAATGCAGCCTAAATTCACATTATGCTATGTGTATGAATAGATAGATTTTTTTTTCATATTAAGAACTTGTTTAAGAAAAGCCTTTTTTATGCCAAGAACACAACAGAAGCAACTTCTAGCATTCCTCTATGATTCAAAATTCTCTACAAATCCTGAACAAATTTATGTAACTAATTTGTTTTGTAATATGAACAATTTCATCAGTTACAAAGGAACATCTGAAAATGAATTGTAACAACAATTATGTGTGTTGAGGGTTAAGACATTCATAAATTTAAGACTACGTGTTAAAAACTGCCCTAACCTTCAAAAACTTATTTCACAATGAAAAATTCCTAATTTTTTTATAGGTGTTGGCTCCAAATTTGTATTCTTAAAATGACTCCAATGTTCTTTAGCCATTTCTCTGCACATCTGCACTAGGAAGACATTATTCCTTATTTTTCCACATCTGAGAATCTAAATATACCAATGAACCCAGGGGAATTTATTCCATCTGTTCAATTTTCTATTTCTCTACCCCACTGAGACTTTATATAGAGTTCTGGAAGGTATCCCTTTTTGTGGTGAATGGTGAAAGAAATAATTATAAAACAAATTCAAGGAGTTACTTGAAGGCACATGTTCTATTAATGTCTCATCAGCAGAAACTTCTAGATCTGTCATAAAACTTAGGACTAACATCAAAATAAAAAATTAATATTTCATTATAAGTGTAAAAATAAAAAACTGATAGTTCATTGTTAAGTGTAAAGTCATCTTCTAGTACAAACATAAAACATACATGTACTTCTTAATATAAACAGTAACAAGTGCCTGTGCCTACAACATATGTAGGAAAAATTCCTAATATTGATGTACCTTATATACTTGCTTATAAGTCAAGTCAAACTGCAAAAATCAAAGATCCTGATCTGCCATAGCATAATACACCCACAGATCACGGTCTATACTGTTTGTTCAACTGACTACTCCTAACTGCAAGGACCCAGATCTGCTGGCACATTATGCAATGGCAGATCTAGATCTGTGCAGTTGGACTCATAGTATATACGAAACTGTACATCATTTCCCAAAGTATCACCATGACATATAGCACAAAAGTATGGGTTTTATTTGATTATATATAGTACAAGAATACATTCAATTATGAACAGGTGTACTACATAAAGAATTAATTCACATATGTTGATATAACTATAAAACATAGCATAAGCATACAAGCAAATCACATTTTAAATTATATCCAAATAATAATACTTTTTACATGATTAACCCATTTGACCGAGCTGTACTCTGCCCCTGAAATTTTCAAAGGCATAGAGAGAGGGGCAAAAAGTTATATTTACAAGTCCAGTTGTGACCAGATCTTTTATTTTGTAGTCAGATACAGAAAATACAAAATTCTGTCTCCAGTGCTGCAGTATTTTATTTTTTGATACTGGTGTCATTTGACACTGCTCATACTAAAAAACATAACCAATCAAAATATGAAAAATCATGTGCTATATTTGTAATAAATTCTGAATTAAATATATTATACTCATACTATTGTTCATAACAGGTATTTGTTTTTAAAAAATTAACTTTAGCTAATAATCTAAATATCTCCATTAAGTATTCTTCTGAAATACAGTCTCTGTTTTCATCTAAAGTTGAAATATAAATCAACAAAATACATATTTCCATTAGGAATAAAATAAATTTCATAAGCTGTAAATAATCCACAAATTTATAAAATCTACAAAATCTAAAGATCTGCAACCTCCCTTCAAGGAAAAGTAGGTGTTATAAAACAGAATCTGTACAGAAATTAAGGCTACACATTCTTCAATGTATTTAATCTCTTCACATTTTTGTTGTACTTAATCTACACATTGTTGCTTTACTGCTTCTTACATTTTCAACCCAAATTATTTTGTAAATGCATTATCCTCTCTGGTATGAGTTACAGTTCTCTTTCAAGACCAACTTTATAGCTTTGAGCCTAATTGTGGAATCCAAGAATTATTTTCATAATCCATGAAATGTTCATTTTCTACCGCTTAAAAGGTCATTTGGTTGGTTGGTTATAACTATACTATTAACAGAATATTGACTGTACATATATCACGATGAGAAAATGGGAGATAAATGCCCTTTCTGAGGACAAACCGAAGCAGCCAATATTACGACTCCAGCACTTGTACAACTTAGATATCATGGATCCCTTTCCACACAAGGACTGTTTCCTCTGATACTGCAGGAAGAATTTTACACCATGAGAAGAAAAAGCATGCTTTTGATTTTTAGTCATTTATCTCTGTTTGACACAAATGTGTTGACAATAAAGACCTAAATAAATTTTGTAAAATCATGAACACACCAGACAAAAATTTCCACTAAAGGTTAGCTGAATGTCTCCGAAAGATAATTCTAAACGTTACTGAAGCAAAACCTAAACCTATATCTATAGGATACTTAATTACTAACAGCAATCCTTGTGGGACAATTTATCTCCAAATATGTTATATGTATGAATCCACACATTAGGCAATATCCCTCTGAGGTGATCTACTGCACAAGAAAGATTTCAAATCTAGATGCAAAACAATTTAGAAAAATACAGCTCTATGATTTTATTCAGAGAAGCATTAATAGATGTGACCAACACCATACATGAAAATATGTGTATGAAGCACTGTATATTTTCAAAAAATACATATGGGGAGATGGAGGGATCACTTCAATGAGGGATTCAGATGCCAACACCAAGCCATCACCGATACCAGCTTGCTGGCACATCACAGAGATATTTGATATTCTTAATGGAGTCAAGGTTATCAACAGTTGGTATCAAAGACACCTCACTATCCAAATGAGTGATGCAAATTCTGATTATTTGCACTATCTCTGAACAAAAACTGAATTTTTATCAATGTTAATGTATTTGGTGATTTTGTTTCTGGTAAACTCCAGGGTTCCATCAGTAAAGAATATGTTGTGAACTACTTACATAAAATAGAAAGGAGAAAAGGAAAGAAAGAAAAAAAAACAGTATTAACCCTTTTTGGATGTAACAATTTCTTTTTATACTTCAAGACCTACTGTGTATAGTTATGTAGGAATCTTTGATAAATGAAAGAAAACAAAATTAAATAGTCTTTTCATATTTCCTCTTGAGAAATCCTGTGTAAATGTGCATGTTTGCATAAAACTCTGAAATTGCACATTTTAGAACCAATTATATCCCCTGTAAATGTAATCTAACAAAAACAATTAAATTTAAAACTTGAAACAAAAAGTACTTTTCCCCCATTTTTCAAAAAAGAAAATCTGGTAACTTTATTTTAACAAAGTATTAGTTATGGGTACATTACAAATGGCTGTGCTCAATTGAATTTCCTAGGCAAGGGTTTTACAATAAGAACTCTAGAGTCAAGGAAATTAAAACTAAGGTCCATAACTTCTCTAAATGATGAAGTGAAATGCTCAAAATTCAACTGATTTAAGGTTTCATCAATATCAAGGTTTAAGATAAATTTTGTTGAAATCCAAGGTACATGAGCAACATACTGCTGCAGAAACTTAAGATAGGAGGAATGGCAATCAAGGGCTATAACTCCTGTAAATTATACAGAATGCTGTAAATCGAACATGTTCAAGGTCTCATCAGTATATAGCTCGAAATTGAAATCAAAAGTCATGGTAATGTAATTCTGCAGTAAACAAAATTTGGAGGATACATAACCAAGGACATAGCTTTCATAAATGATAATGTGGAAAACTTTATATTAAAAACATTGTTACAAAATATATATGAAAAGTTTGGAATCGGGTAATTAGAGGCTATAACGCCTTTAATTATAAAACAGACTGATGGAAATTAAAGTCTTTCAAGGTTTAATAATTATAATTCTACTTGCAAAATTGTTTAAATACCCAAATAAATTTTTCAAGCCTTCCTGCAGACACCAAACTGTTGACAGATGGACATTGTGATGCACATGATTTCTATTGCTCCATCAACTTTGTCAAGCATAGCCTTGATTAAACATTGCTTGATACATATTACATATTAAATAAAAAAATTATGACAAATGGGCTTGATTTATATACTGATTTAATAAGTACATATAGTGTCTTATAAAAAACAAATCTCTATTCAAGAATATATGGCTATAAATGCAGCATTCATTCCATTGCACATATTTCTGTCATAAAATGTACAGAAAGCTAATGACTTTTGCATTATGAAACCTAAGGTACACATTTTCCCTTCACTATTAGTGAATAAACATAAAAATGGAGTCAATACACAAAATGGGTATTTATCTTCCGATCTATCACAAAGCAAACTCATACATTAATAAAAGTATCATCAACAACACAATGAATATTGGTATACAAACAAAAGCATCACAACAAACACTTTGATATTCAGATTCTCACCTGCTATTAAATGAAAATGCTAAATATGACCAAAAATTTACATATTAGGAGTAAGCTCAGACTAGCCTGAGGTTGGAGACCAGATAAGCATCAACTGTTGTACTATACTGTAGTGCTGATATATCCTTAGATTTGTTGTTGAACGTGCATCTGCACACATCTTTGCACTGAAATGCTCAGACATCCTTTTTTTATGCCTGTAAAATGTTGATATTGAGTGTACACAAGTTCAACTTTTACAGCAAAAAATTTCTTTATTTCCAGATTTTCCCTCTCATAGAGGTAATGAAACAAGATTAAATATTGTATGTAAGAATACACTAATGTTTTCAAATGCCAATTTATAATTATCCCAATGATGGAAATAATACATGTCTGACACCAAACTTATCCCCTTTTCTTTTCTTAATTGTTCTTTAGTTCAGATTGTAAGGTCTGCTAACTGGCATTTTCTGCTGGTGTTTATTGTTATAAAATGAATTAGAAATAAGAGTACTTGATGCTACATGCAACTTACAGGATTAAATACAAAAATAATAAATATATCTTTAGTGATATATACATTGACTGAATGGTCTATCCACTAAGTACAATAACAAATAATAAAAAGCACATTTACGTAAGCACTTTACATAATAGCAGTAAGTCTAACAAAGGATATGACACAATATTTGATTTTGATATAACAAATATTGTTTAATAAACTCTACCTCTTCGACTTTATTCCATGCTATTCATTTTTATTTCATTTTATGAACAAGTATTTTGATGATTGCTGTCAATAGACAAAAGAATTCCTTGGAGCCTGACTATACAGAATATTGCATCTATTAGGATTGATTACACTGCATATTACGGTATTATATGACGTCAGCATCCAACCCAAACCATATGACGTCAGCATCCAACCCAAACTAAACTCTGGGACATCCTCCTTTGTTCCCATGATAATTTTACATGACTGTACATGCTATTGTGTAGAAGCTGAACAAACTGCAAACAATCAAAAGCAATTTAAATTAAAACTTGATGATATTTAAGGTAGAAATTATAATGAATAAGAGCAAAGTGACTGGCTCATTTATGCCTGTCCTGTTAAATAATTTTCTATGTAGGAACTAGTAGGGCATGGGTCTCAATCGTGTAAAATTTAATCAAGGTACATGTCCTTGAACAAAAGATACCATGCAGAAATTATTTTCTTAGACTTACCCTATCTGTGACCTCTAACCACTGGACTCCAGAAATGTTACATTGCATTTTTCCCCTTGTTGCAAGCCATCCACGAAGTCATGTGCAAAAGCCACATTTTCTTTGTGCTACAATGACTATGGCCTTTGACCTCAGACACACAAGACCTCTTCCATATCTTAGGTGCAAGCCAATAACAAACTTTGGACAATGTATACGGTCTATGATTAAAGCTATTTTCATTCCTTTATCTTCTTTCATTCATGGCGACACTTTCTTTCACCTTTTTACCAAATCAATAGCCTTCAACCTTACTCCAAGTTAAATCCAAATCATCCACCAAGTTTAGTCCTGGTTTGTGAAGTTGCTGTACAGAAACCATTTTTTTTACTTCAGTCACGATGACCTTGATTTTTGGTCTTTGACTAAAAAAGCACTAGTTTTTCTTACCTAATCTTCAAGTCATCTCCAAACGCTGGTAGAGATACTTGGCTGAGAAATGAAATTTATTTCAGACACTTTTTTTTCCTTCAGTAATAGAGAATTTGACCTTTAACTTTTTCACTCCCAAGCCAATAGGCATAGGTTCATCCGTACTCAAAGTACAAGCTGTCCACAATGTTTGCTTCTATTGTTACTGTGGAAATTATTTTGCTTCCTATAACTACTGACCTTGAACCTTGACTTTTTTACCACCAAATCAACAGGTTTTCTTTTCTTATCTCATGTGTACACTATCTCAAAATGTTTGATCCAGGTATGTCAGGTAGAAAAACAAACTAGAAACCATTTCTTCTTTCAGTCTCAGTGACATTCCCATTTGACCTTTTGGCTCTTTCTCCAAGCCCAAGTTAACCACAAAATCTGGTGGAGATATGTGTTAAAGAACTAAAGTTACAATGCAGAAATATAAACATTATGGAAAGGATGGGTCTTATATTATGCTCTGTCAAAATAGTGGAAATATAAAAATGAAGATTACTAAACAGTTCACCATCCAACAATTTTTATTTTGTAAACCAGTTTTATGTCATAAAATTCATTAATTATGTGTCAAGGTAAATATGTGGTCACATCTATTTAAGCTGTTATCTTGTACACCACACTGCATTTTGAAATGTTGGTTTACAAAGATCTTGTGATCCACCACCTTTAAACATATGCAAGTTAATTATTTTTTAACAAACATGCTCGGGTGATAACAGTAAGTAAACATGATTTTAATTCTGCCATAATAAACTTCTAATTTCCATGGAACTTATTATATTACACAATTAAAAAAAAATGTATACATTTGAATAACTAGTATGACAAGTATCTGCAACATTAGCTTTGCACAATTCAAATTATCTATCAGTAATTAAAAAAGCAGAGTATAATTGTCAATTTATCACATATGTTGGAGATGCCCAGCCTTGTTCTGAACAACTCCATGCTTTAATGGAACAATAATTTTTTAAATGACAAAAACTAAATGTCTTTAAAAGATCTGTTTGGACCAATCACCTTAAATTTAACAGTTGCCCACAACATAACAGGTTATATAATACGGTAAAGTCACACATTTCCCTTATTAAGGTGTATTTTGCAGTTGCCTCTAAGATAACAAGTTATGTAAATACATAGCCATGACACATTTCTCTTACTAAGGTTTATTGTTTATTCCATAATATTTGATTAATCTCATAATGGTTATACACTAAAATGTCATATATGTCTAATTATACAGCTTCACATAGCAAAACTTCAACATCAGAGCATCAAGTCAGCAATCATCCATACTGCCTGTTTATGCTGCAGCTAAAACAATGACCATGATGAGAGTGACAATAAGGGTCACAATAAAGTGGGTTATAAGTACATTCCTCTTGAATATTCTCCCCTGAAAACCAAAATAACTGCATTAGTCAAGAAATTTCTGGATTTATAACAATTTATATACATGAATACATTATAGGAATTCTACAATAACTTTTATTACGTGCATTAATATAAGATTTGTTTTATTGACTAACATGTAATTCCCAATAATTCATCATATTATACTGTCAAGCCATGTCATGTAACTCATGCTAATTCATCACATTACAATGGTCTAATGGTCTAAAGCGCTGTCCGTTACAGATCACTGCCATCTCACCTCTGTCTGCGTGGGTTTAGGATTCAGCGAATGTGGATATGTGAGAAAGCTTGCCAGTAGCTTCTCGTGGGTCGGTGGTTCTTTCTGGTGATTTCCCGGTTTCTTCCTCCACCATTAATACTGGCCGCCATGAATAGCCTATCGTGTGCTGAAAAATGGCGTTAAGCCCAACAACAACAACAACGCATTACAATGACATGACATGTATATTTGCAACAACTGATCAATGTAATGCCAATCATGATAACTGACTGACACAGCATGTGATTTGTGACAATGGATCTTATTGCATTATCATGTCATAACAATAATTCATCATATTGCAATAAATGATGTCATGTGATTCATAATAATTCATCATATTGCACAATCCTGTCATGTGATTTGCCACAATTTGTCATATTGCACTGATGTGATATAATGTTTCCAATAATTTATTATTTTGTGCTGTTATGTAGTTGCAGTAATTCATCACACTGCATTGACATGATTTGCAAAAATTCATCACATAGCAGACATGTTAAGTGATTTTCAACAATTGATCATAATGAGTAGAAATAATTCATCATACTGCAATGTCATGATGCCATGTGATTTATAATAATTCATCAATCCTGCACTGGCACAACGTTGTGATTTATGATAACTCATCATATTGTCGTATCATGATGTCATGTAATTAGCCATAATTCATCTTATTGTTCTATCATTATATCATGAAATGCCACGATTCAGCACATTAATCTGACATGATGGTATCTGATTTGCAATAATTAATCACACCTGCACAATGTCAGTCACTTTTGCCTGACATTATATTTTGGTGTCACCATACAACTGACTGGTTTGGTTTGGTGTCTTATGACGCAGCAAGGTTATATCATGACAAAGTGATAAGACCATGCCTGAACAGTATTTCCTTAATCTGAAGTATGTTAAATTTAAAGTTTTGCACTAAATTATCTAATAAGACAATTAGAAACACTTCTTTCGGAGACTAAATGGGTTTTATGAACACTATAAACTTATTCTTCTAATTAATGCACAATAATACATATGTACACAATCTGTCATTTTAAGATCCATTCTAATTTTACTTTTTTAAGAGTTCATTCAATGATATAAAATTTGAATTCTTTTTCATATTTAATAATGTTACAAATAAATAATCATAAACACTAATAAATCTTTTCAACTAAATTCAACTGATGTTAACAGAAAATACAATAGTGCATTTAGATACGCTGAGTACAAAATATCCTGGTTATGAAATGACATATACACCTTGCTGGACTCCCTTTTACTCTATTTAAAATAGGTGTATTGAATCAATTTTTATGATTAAAATGTACTTTATTATTACTATCATCATCATTATTATTAGTATGATTATTATGATGATGATGATGATTATTATTATTATTATTATTTTTATTATTATTATTATTATTATTATATCATTGCAGGGTACAAAATACACAGAGGCAGAAACAGTCAGTCCCATTTCCATGAGAACATTGTTTCACAACAATTATTTAAAAGTCCCTCATGGACAACACTGTGATAGAGATGAAAATAACAACAAGGTTTACGGAATGCTGTATGACAAATCTGTCCAAAAATAATATAGCCAGTGGTGCAATGTCTAGTGGGTAAATGACATCATGCAGTATTAAAAGCTTGTTAAACAACCCTAGAGTGTAGCTAGAAAACTGTGTATCAGCACTTCCCAATTTTATCAAAGGCTCTAATATGCCATGTCTTTCATAGCATTAGCAACAGTGTAAGCTTAATCATGCCACTTTTGGATTATAATATACACAACAATTAATGTACAAATTCATCGACTGCAAGGTCCAGGCCATTTAATATTAAGGGGTTAATTGGGAGGAGACAAATATTAGCTCAAATATTTTTTTCTTTTATCTCAATTCATATTTTTTCTAAACAGTATTATGAATATAATATGTCATTATGTTTCTGTAAGTCAGAGCAAAATATATATATTTTTTAAAGTTAAACAACTGTTAGACCGAAGTCCCTGAACACTGGATAGTTTGGCCTTAATACATTCAGAATTACAGCAGTATACCATGGGACGACATTTTTCATGGTACACATCTCTATCAGACACCCTACCTATGTTGATACTGGCATAATCATGAAAACTGTCAATAATTACATTTTGTTATTGAAGTAAAAACTCCTTTATAAGATGTTATGATTGCACACTTGCCAGCTTTTCTTTTTTTAATGAGTTCATTGCTGTGTCGTACTAAATGATATTGAACAGAACAATCTCCTAACCAGTGAATAAAATAGGTAAGGCTAAGAATGTCATGTTCGAGTACTTTCTCACACACTGATTAATTTTGTTACTGAAAGGTGTTCAAATACAGTACACTAGTAGTGTACATGAAAATGGTTACAGGATAAAACACAAAGGACCATATATCAAACAGAAGAAAGTGTGTTTGCTTCCAGTAAGAACTACTTTTTTAAAATAATTTCTCTTAAAAAAAACTAAGAAAAATGTGGAAGATATGCAGATAGAACTGGATATCACAATTCATAGAACATACATATTTCAAAGAACTGCCAAATAAGGAGTCCCCAGTCGTATTCAGAATATTAAACTCTTTCTCATATTTAAGATAATTTATGTATGTACATTTCTCTATAAATACATATTTTATATGCATGAAATATCATTTATCACTGAATTTACAAATTTTCTTATTACATACACCCATTTATATGTTGGGTCCAACTGCAATACATAATGCATTGGCAGATCTGGATCTATGCAGTTTGTTTGGAGAACAATCATCATGGACCCTAACCTGCCAGTACAATATGAGTCAGCAGATCAGGTTCTTTATTGTTTGTAGTTGGATTTGAAGGTGAGTTTATATAACAGTCACAAAGAATGGAATCATATTATTCTCAAAAAGAATGGAAGGATGACATGTTAAATTTTGAAACGAGTGGACTCCCAATTCATGAAAGATGGGTGTTGCACAACTGTGATGTCATCAGTGGATTTAATCTACAAAGTAGGCAGAAGGTCAAATGAAAATGTTAATTTTAAATAAAAGCTTTGTAATGTTTTATTCCCTCAAAAGAGAAACATATTTTTAATCTATATGTTGATTTCAGATTTTCATGATGAAATTAAACATGGGACCTGAATATGCAATTCTAAAAACAGAAGCATAGTTTAGGTCCTATCTTTTTTAAGAACATTAAGTTTACTCTAACACCAATGCAAACCTATGTCTGAACAAGAATGCTGTTTTCAGCTGCCTAATTTCAACATTAAAATTTTAACCATGTCTAGATTTGTAGAAATTGATGGAAATCAAATATTTTCAGATAATAATTTTGAAAATCAATGCAAGAAGTTTAAAAACAAAAAACCCAACTATTGATTAATACTCATATAAAATAAATTTTTAAAGCACAGAGCACACAACAAAGGATACCATATTTGGCAGTGCTACTTACAGCTGGCCATGGTTCAGGGATGTTAGCTTTTGGGTTTTCCTTCTTCATCAGTTCATACTTCTTTCTGATCTCTGCAGTGATCAAACATTAAAATCCTACAGTTTGAATGATAAATGTTTCCTAGTAATATGTACAATCTATTATAGAGGGAAAAATTTGCTTTTCATTTTAGCAACAAATACTAAATTTATACAAGAATCTGACAACTATCCTTACATGTTACTGTCATTATGTCAGAAATATGTTTTCTATATAAAGTCCATTCATGTCAGTTTCACAATGAAGTACAATCGTATTGCCATAAAAGTAAAAGTGATACACTCCTTTATAAGTAGCTTCAATTGTTCAATATAAGTCTACAACCAAAAATCAAATTACTCGAGAAGATTCAATATCCAAATTCTGTTTTCAATATGGCACATACCTGGTTCAATATCTGTTATATTGCTATATTTGGATGGAAATTCTCAAAGTGATCATTAAATGTTTTAATGGAATCAAATTTATAACAGCCTTTTTATATAGACAAATAAACTTAATTAATACAATACTATACTGCAATATAAAACAACCATTATTTACCAGCATTTTTTTCTAACTGTTTAACATGGATTTTACTGAATTTCCAAGAATGACAGTGACTTAGGTGATACATTATTGGACTCAATATCTGATACCTGTACATGTGAGCCAAGATCAGCTACTTTGATGGCTCTGTAGGAAAAGTACTTAGCTCTCATTTCCTGTGCATAATGTAGTCAAAAAGTGCTGAAAAATGGTTAAATATAAACCTACCAACCAATTTATGTAGTTCAGTGGAGCTTACCTTTGTTCTTTTTGTGGGTGCAGCACTGATGGACCTCCAAGATGACCTCGCAAACAAGGTTGAATATGAAGTAAATACATATGATCCAGGTGGCCCACCATGGTGTATTTGCCTTCCCAAAGTCCAGGCCTATAAATAAGTTTGGAACTGAAAAGAAAGAAAAAATATAATCAAAGGACATGTAAACACCCAAAATGTTTAGCATATTGAAATGTCATTAAATATTTAGGACAAGTAACATAATTTTACTTAACCTGGCAAAATTTCAAATTGGTCAAAGACGTTGGACAAGAGAGGTTTATTCAAGCCCTTACTAAAGCAAAGCACTTTTTATAGGAAGAATAATAAATGATGTGCAGACCTAACAACTGTCTCACAAATTCTGTTAACATTCCATTCTAGTGGTCTAAAGCACTCTCCGTTATGGATCACTGCCATTTAACCACTGTCTTTGTGGGTTCAAGTCTAAGATTCAGTGAATGTGGATATGTGAGAAAGCTTGATAGTAGCTTCTTGTGGGTCAGTGGTTCTTTACAGTTTCTTCCTCCACCATTAATACTGGTTGCTCTGTAAAGCCTATTGTGTGCTGAAAAATGGTGTAAAGTCCAAGAAGAACAACAACCATTCTATATACAGCCAAGCATTGATATATACCATCCATATTTTTATTATGAAAAACATACTTCTGCTGCCCAACACATGACTGAAACTAATATATGCAAGGCTCCTGGAAGAAATGAATATTACATGCCATAATAATGGCTAGAAACTGATAAGAATTTTATACTGGTTCTACTTCAGTACATTTCTTAAATTATGATGGACATCAACTCTATTCTTTTATCACCAAAGATTAATTACTGCTGTGCATTCTGCCTTCAAAGACAACCAATGAGAACCCCACAATATGTGGTCAAAGAAATATGTGTTCCTTTGATTAATATATGTATCAAATGAAGGCATATTAGATATTGTCTTATTGAAAGACCCCTTTTCTGACCACCCCAAAACGAGACCATTCCTCAATGCGATCACTTTTTCAGTCCCAAATTCTGGGTCTCAATTTATATGTAATTTACTTTTCATAACTGCAAGCATACTCTAATTCAGTATTGTGACTTCAGCTTTCTCACATAATCTCTGGAAGCTATCCCAATTACAGACTTAGAAATGTTACACAAAAGTGCACAAGCTAAGTAACCCATGTACAGCGGTCAAATGAAATGCAGCTACTCCATCATTATGTAGTGAAAGGCAAGATAATTAAAGGTAATTTAAATAATTGCAATAAAGTTCTTGGATGAGTATTTGAAAATCATTGAAAATTAATACTCCTTGAAAAATTTAACAAGCATAATGAACTCTTGCTTCAGTTAAAAGTAACTGTCCCTGTTATTTCTACATCTTTCTTTACATTTTGTGTGGCTCTATTTTAAGCAAATTCATTTCTATTCATTTATGTGTAGAAGTGAAGAATGATAAACACTGAATTCCATAATAATACATTATTCCTCATTATCAAGCAGGATGCATTGTCCTCTGAACTGAGACTACCTCCAAATTAAGAACACTATTTCTCAGTTAGGAGGTTTTACCACAGGTATGAAGAAAGTTAAATATTAGTGAATCTGTGAACTCTAGAAGCTAACTCGAAAAGACCAATTCAACAAACTTTGCATTTAGAGTTTTGAAATGCCGAGTTAGGCTTTTTTCAAGCATCTAATATATCAGACATAAAATTAAATGGTCTTTTATTCTGTTATTATGTAAAAGGACGGAGAGTCTGGGGGAAAAAGGTGGTTGTAATGACAGGTTACAGTACTTACTGGCCAGACAGAAGGCCACTGTCCAAAGCAGCCAATAAATCCAGTTCATGATGATCCTACAGCATGTCCCCTCTGGACATCGGAACAGGCCAATAATGGGCTACAAATTAAAAATACTGATATTAATTCAAATTAGAATTTGTAATCCTTAAATATGGTTGATTTATACACATATGCTCTGAAATGAAAGATATAAATATTTTTCCAATTATTCATTTAAAAAGCTATAGAACAAGAATCCCAGTGAGTCTAACATCACTCACCTGGCATACATGACAGAACAGTTGACTATTTCATTAAGCACTATTTCACTAAGCACACTAAATATAGTAGTTTATGAACAAAACCTAACTAAACTATCCCCCAAACTTTACATCATGTTGATCTTACCTACTGAAGTATCATTACTTTTAACTGGGTACCACCACTTTTGTTGTTACCCAAAACCACGAGTTTAAGACCGAATAAAACAATAACCAAATACAATGAAGCCCCCTTTCAATTTTTACCATTCTGTGTTTTATTCCAAGAGATCAACACGACTATTTAATAAATCAACATCATTTCAGTAATTTTGTATTTTATCCATGCACACTATATCTAGGGTCAACTGGTTACATGCTTGGCTCACACATGAAACGATGGCATTATCTGAACTGATGGGTTGAATTTTGCTTTTAATAAGCTATTGTATTAACACGAGAGTTATCTCGAAATAATTGATGGTGAAACTTTAATATGTTTAAAGGCAGAGATCATAAATGTGTTTTTTAATAACTGATTAGCTCCCTTTAAGGTTGAGTGTAAATAATTAATCTTGATAGTTGTTTGATTTGTGCTTATACAAGTAGTAGCATTATTTTAACATCTGAAGGCACTGCTGTTTCTAGTTGGCAATGTTTTGTTCTTTGTATTCATTATTTGTGGTATTTGTAGAGGTTAATCCATTTAATTAAACACTTTCACATAAGTCATCTTTCACAAGCAAAACTACAAATTTAAGTATGCAAGAAAATGTATTATTTTTTACAAACCACAAAAAAAACTAAGACCCACACTATCTTACTATACCTGAAACAAATTCTTTCTAAAGATAAAGGCATAAATATTAATCAGAGTCCTTACTCATTATAAAGTCATTGATGTTCTTGATGATACAAACCCATTTACCATGTTCTTGATGATACAAACCCATTTACCATGTTCTTGATGATACAAACCTATTTACCACGTTCTTGATGATACAAAACCCATTTACCATGGGTGGCGCTCACCAGTTGTTATGTACTTTTGAGAGAGTGATGTATGTAAGGTGAAGTTGTTTGCATTTTAAACATGCACAGTGCAGAGAATGTTGGCATACCTATATACTACTTTCATGTAATGTGGATGAAATTTCTTTGGATATTGTACTTTTGGAAATTTTAAATGATCTTGGGACACTGCTAACTAAAATGACTGCTCCCTTGTGCTCCAAAAATCAACCTAAATTTGTCTAAAGTACACTACTCTTGGCAGCTATTAAAATATGGAAAATTAATTTTGCCAAACTAGATAATACCAACTTCTAAAAGTGCAATGACTGAATTACCAAATACATAAAATGTAAAAAAAAGTTATCGGCTCTTTTTTTTACAATTTACCTCTGAAGTTCGAGAAGTGAAAATGAGCAAGTAGAGCTAGCACGTTTTTGAAAGGTGCACATCTGGAGTAAGGCCAAGCTGTATATTCTTTAACCCATATTACACCCATCAATCATACATCAAAATAAAGGGAATTAAAGGTTCTTTGAACAACACCTAAGATATACAAAGTCTCTTTTAAATAACCAGTATAACTAGTGAGGCAACCCAGGGAAACTCTTTTTCTTTAAAATTTTAACCCTATGCTAAATACGAAACTGTAGAGCGCCACCTTAAAAACAAATATAAACATTTATGAAATTATTTTTCTTATTTTCATATTATTATGTATGATGTTCTGAGTAAAATGGTACATTAACAATGATTTTATTTGTGAAAATAAGCTAATTATGCTTATTTTTGCTCTATCATACATAATTTGATATGAGGCATGTTTGGGTGAGTAGTGACCTTCATTATGGGGAAATTAGAAGTCTTAGAATATATAAATAAAGTCAACTTAAATTGAAAAATGTTGCATTAAGTAAAAGAAATCCATAGTGAAAATGTTTTATTTCATTTATTTGCAATGAAATTAAAAAATAAATGATAACAAAGCAAATTTGCTTTCTTCCATATCAAAGAATTAGTTAATATTTACCCTTTGACCTTTGACCTTTATGAACCTCACCAGTTATATCCCTTTTATAACTGTAAAATTTATTGTTGACATCTCAGGAATAAATATGGCTAGTTTCATGTACTTGTCTATCAGCATAACACTGGTTGCTATGTTGACAAAATGCAATGCGCATTTTTAAAATAGTTCACTTTTTATCATAAGGAGGGGGGGCTGTACCGGTTTAAGACTCTGACTCTAATAAATGCTGTTCTGAGGGGGAAAATACATGACAATTATTACAAAGGACTGTTTTGATGCTTGCGACTTAAATATTTCAGTCGTACAATCAAAATTAAATCATACAATAATAATACCTATATTCTCTTTATGGTGGCGCTCACCAGTTATTATGTACTTTTGAGAGAGTGATGTATGTAAGATGAAGTTTGCATTTTAAACATGCACAGTGGAGAGAATGTTGGCATACCTATATACTACTTTCATGTAATGTGGATGAAATTTCTTTGGATATTGTACTTTTGGAAATTTTAAATGATCTTGGGACACTGCTAACTAAAATGACTGCTCCCTTGTGCTCCAAAAATCAACCTAAATTTGTCTAAAGTACACTATTCTTGGCAGCTATTAAAATATGGAAAATGAATTTTGCCAAACTAGATAATACCAGCTTCTAAAAGTGCAATGACTGAATTACCAAATACATAAAATGTAAAAAAAGTTATCAGCTCTTTTTTTTACAATTTACCTCTGAAGTTCGAGAAGTGAAAATGAGCAAGTAGAGCTAGCACGTTTTTGAAAGGTGCACATCTGGAGTAAGGCCAAGCTGTATATTCTCTAACCCATATTACACCCATCAATCATACATCAAAATAAAGGGAATTAAAGGTTCTTTGAACAACACCTAAGATATACAAAGTCTCTTTTAAATAACCAGTATAACTAGTGAGGCAACCCAGGGAAACTCTTTTTCTTTAAAATTTTAACCCTATGCTAAATACGAAACTGTAGAGTGCCACCATGTTCTTGATGATACAAACCCATTTACCATGTTCTTGATGATACAAACCCATTTACCATGTTCTTGATGATACAAACCCATTTACCATGTTCTTGATGATACAAACCCATTTACCATGTTCTTGATGATGGTGGCACTCTACAGTCCATAATCCACGCTTAACCCAATCAGATAAGAGATTATGGCTTCCAATGTGGTAATAACCTTAGCCATTCAGATCTAAGATCACTTCATATGTGTGTGTGTGGATCTTATTCATTGCTAAAGTTGTCCATGTTCTAAACAATATAACCAAATATTCCAATTCTGATCAAAATCGAATCAGAAATAAGGCATCCAGAATGGTATGATCCGTAATACTTTAGATATAAGTTAAGTATCCAAACCTCTCTTGCCTTAGCATAATCCCAAAATTGTGACTCTTTTCTGATTAATGTAAACCACACATTTTTTTAGGAGCAATAGTTTTACATGGATTTGGTGAGGAAACTGGAATCACACAAATTTTATTCAAGGTCAAGTCATGTCACTATATAGTGTAGATTAAGTTAAACATAACCTGCAAAAACTTTATATTGTGAGTGAGCTAAATGTTCCAGAATGGTAAAACAATTTACTGATGATAAAATATTATTACTTCAGGTACCTGAATTAAAATTATTGAAAAATTTTCATTTTCTGCAGTTTTGTTTTTGTTTTGTTTTTTATTTAGTTTCTATACTTCTTGCAAGGTTTTATATGTAACTGACAAAAGATTGTCTATCAAGAGTTGCTTCCCTTGAACCGTTAACCTAATATAAACACATGACATGCATTTTATTGATTCATATGATTAAACCACAACAATTAGCTCATTAACCACACATGGCACATGTATACTTCATAAGGCTGTACCCTGCTTATGAGCTCTGTAACATCAAGTGATCTAAAGCACTCACCGTTAAGAATCACTGCCATCTCACCTCTGCGTGGGTTCGAGTCTCTGACTCGACCAATGTGGGTATGTGAGAAAGCTTGCCAGTAGCTTCTCGAGAGCCTGTGGTTCTTTCCAGGGTATTCCCAGGTTCTTCCTCCACTATTTATACTGGCCGCCATGTATAGCCTATCTTGTGCTGAAAAATGGCAGAAATCCTAAAACAACAACAACTGTAACATCAACATCATTTACAATACACCAAAGCTGGTGGTTCGTCACTCAAATGGTGAAAGATATATGTCTGCAATCATACCTTATAATGTAGACTTTCTACCTGCATTAAACAAAATATACTTTCTGAGATAACATTTTTTTTACCTTGAAATTGCTGGATTCAGAGCCCGAGTTTGTGTTTGGACTTTAGAGTTTTTTGCTTTAGATCTAAAGTAGGCTGGTCCAAACATCACAGAGACAGAAGAAACTTTGCAAAGGTAGGATACGTTAGAGATCTTGAGCACTATAATGGCCAGGTTACAAAATTTTAGGTCCATTACACAAAAAGAGAAGTCACTTTTTAGCACATGTGCAGAGTAAAGCAAAAGTGAAATTATATATACGTAAACATTGTGATTAATAAATATTTCTCTGAAACACATGTTCGGATACATTTAGTAGGGCTGTACCAAATAGTGGTGTTAACTATTCGGCCAAATACAAACCCATAACTATTTGGACAAATACAAACAATGACTGCATGTTCCAAAATAAATTTTTTCAGCAGCTGTAATGACCTTAATTAACTATAAACTAACGATGAACACATAAAGGTTCAAAGTAACTAAAGCATTACCAAAATATCAAAGTGCTACAGTTAAACGTCTTGATAATGCTTTTTATGTTAACCAATGAATATCAATTGCAGTCCAACAGTTACTGCTGCATGAAGACTACAGTAGCTTTAAAAAAGAAAGAGTCTCTCAACAATTTTCTGCCAGTAGACAATACCTGTTGTCTGAGAAAGTTGTGCCAGCAGCACTGATTAGATGTTCACTTAGAGCTCTTCTTGGAGGTGCTGCTAGATTATGTTGGGTGTAAGAACAGTAAAGGAAACCTGTCAGCAATGGTCTGCCACTGACACTAGATCCCTCAGGATACAAAGCTCATTCAGAAATGTTTTCAACTGGTTGTCGATACAACTGTACAATTAGTATTCAGCTGCAACATACTATTTGGCTGAATATGAATACCTTGCTTAATAAACTAGTGAGAGCCAAAGCGAATACAAAGCGAATATTTGGTAATTGCCTATTCGGTAGTAACCCCAAAATACATTTCTATTCCTGTTTAAGCAAAAATGAGAAGACTCTCCAGGAGTCAAGGAATTAACGTTCATGTAGAAGTGAAAGTGAGCATTATGGACACAAGATCAAACTTACGATAAGGAGGACACAGCAGAACACAATCAACCCCAGAATAGGATGTGCTTTCTGGGGCAGTTCTGGGAACTGAAATGAAAAAAAAAACAAACAATTTCACATGAACAACATTCTCTCTCAGTTTTTAAACAGAAATAGTGTTTATGCAATTGTGCAATTCATACTTAGAGATGCAGGTCTGATAGATATACATAACATGGAAGTGTATTCTAAATATGTAAAACAATTATATCTTTGTCAAAAAACAATGTCACATGATATCATTTGATTTTATTAACCTTCCAAAAATGTTAAAGTCATTTTTAATTAAAAAATTTCCAGTCCCCTTGCCCTTTCCTTAGTTTACTAAATTTATCATCAAATGCTTCCCATTGCGTTGCAAGTTTTTGTAAATTCATTGCTCATGACACAATAAATTCCCAATTCAAGTATTGGAGTTTATAATTTCAGAAAGAGGGACTTTAACTATACTTTCTAGAGCAGAAATATCTGACCATAAGGTCACGTCATAAATATTATTATGCAACTGTCATGCAACTGACCAATGAGCTAAAAAATGAAAACTGATGATTTTATTAAAAAAAAAGGCATTTTGTAAAATAAAATGCCAGTGCATGCATGCATATATATATATATATATATATATATATATATATATATATATATATATATATATATATATATATATATATATATAGGTGACTGCATTTGCATGGGAAAATATGAATTATCGGATGGATATACTGCACAACCTTAGGAGTGCAGTATATCCTTTTGACAAAATGAGTTCATATTTTCCCATACAAATACAGTAACCTTTTTATTATATGCTTATTTCTTATTCTTCCCAAGGCTTAAATATATAAACAAAACTACACTGAAAGAAACAAAGTAACAAAATGTATGCTGTATTCCAAACTAAATACATAAGCGTTGATGGATCATTACACAAAATTATTAATGAGCACATACCCCCCCAGATAAATATCAAGTTGGTCGCGCGCTATACATAAGTTTTAAAAGAAGATGGCGCTTGCTGTACTTAAAATTGAAATTTGGAGTAATTTTGGTAATGAATACGCATTGCAAAACTTTTTCATTTGATGTGGAATTAATACCTTTTGGTATTTTTGTCGATTCTACTCAATCTTTTGATTATGGTCTGGATTTATCTACATGAAGTGACTTGTATCAGTTTCCAGCAACGTCTGCCAATTTAATGTTTTGAATTGTGTTGACATCGGCATGAGTGTTTCTTTTCTGTCACTGAATGATTCAGATCAGAATGTGGGAAAATTATGAAGCCTATTCATTGCAATTATCGAAAACACGCTGTGGAATTTAATGTTTATTTCATTTTGAGTGCAGTAAAGAGGATGTAACTGCACTTGGAATATACTTGAAATTACAGTACAATTTCAAAATGTGTAATCAATCTTGGGAACCCATGACATGGCTCATCTAATTCAGATTTACAAACCTACGAAAATATATTTTTTGAGGAAATTAATGATGTAAAATTGTAAGTATCTTTTTGGCCATTTTTATTAACAGCTAAAGAAGACAGTTTATGTGTATAATTTGCAATTTTATTGTGAGGAACCTGTATAGCGTCAATATATAGTTAAATTTGAAATATTGTATCAAAAAAGTAAACGCGGAATGTGCCAAAGCAGTTTGTATGTGTCAAAGCAGTTTGTATGTGTCAGTCTATGAAACATTTGCTGGTATTTGGCCGTCTATGAAATATATGCTTTAGTTCATTCATAAAAAATTGTTTACGTTAGAAAATAGTTCCTTTGCACGTGGGATACAATATGAAGGTGTTCAATATCGGTGAATATTGCACGATTCTGACAATGTAAAAGTTAATGGAGAAAAAAGATAAGCATGTAATATATATATATATATATATATATATATATATATATATATATATATATATATATATATATATATATATATATGAATGAGGAAATCTGACAATTATCTCATCTTGTTATGTGAGACATAAAGTGACCCAGTGACCCATGTTATAAGTAAGGAAGTCTTATACTGAGATCTGTTCCAACTGTATCAATCAACTATAGTTCTACTAATATCCTGACCAGCAATACCGGACCATTTCGGCAAATGCCAATATGATGACTAGCACATAACGGAAAATCAGTTATTCCATTAAAGATTTAAAATAATTGAGGATTGGGAAATTCATGATTATTTTGCAAACAGTGTGAATCCATGAATTGCAGAAAAAGTCATGAAATTCATGCCAAAATAGTGATGTTTGATGGATATGTATATCTCTACTGTTAATGTGATCAGGGGAACAGATATTAAGAAGAAAGGCACAGGTGCAAAGCATGCGAGAAAAAGCAGAAGTAGTGAATAAGTAGGTACAGAATTTAGTATCAGTGTCTCTACCTTAAGAAGATAAATCTTGTCAGACTTCCACCAATGCAAGCTGTCAACTTTTAGTACTTTTATTGCTAAAATAGTCCTTCAGAGGGCTCGATTTGTGAGTTAAGGGTCATACTCCAAATGTATATTGGTTAGGTATTTGAAAAAACCTGCAACTAGATTCCTGCCTTGTTCCTCATAAAATTAATCACTGCTGTATGTGTGAGAAAGACAGAAGAGCTTACCTGGCTATAACCGCCAACCTCTACAAAGATACAGATGATGGAGATTATCACAAGAAGTACCACCATAGCTGTGCAGCTGAAGTGACTCTGCAATACAAAATAGGAACTAATTTAATAATCAGCAATATCACTGTGAACATGAGAAAATAAATCAATCAAGAGAACAACTTTGTATGAATGTAAAAAAACTAAGACAATACATTGTACATAAATGTGATACTCATTATACACTATGCATATGTAATACTCAGACAAATAATACATTGTACATTTATGAAATACTCAGACAACTAATATATTGTACATATATGTAATACTCAGACATTCAAAACATTGTACATATATGGAAAAAACTCAGACAAATAATATATTATTCATATATGTAATACTCAGAGAAATACTCAGACAACCAGTAAATTGTACATATATCTAATACTCAGACAAATGTGCACAACCTTTAAATGATGAGAGATAAATGTTTTTGGTCAACTGATTTCTTTTTAAAGTTAATTATCTACTTAAACAGCCTTCTAGAAGTACACAATGGCTTCAGTAAAGAGATGAACAAAAAGATTATATTTAGTTGACTGTGAGAATGTACATAATGGTTTGATTAAAAATATAAACTAAAGGCAATGATTAGCTGACTGCTAGATTGTACATGATGGTTTTATTAAAGAGATCTACTAAACAACATTATCAGTTGAAAGCTAGATTGTGCATTGGGTATAGAATAAAGGTAAAACCTGAATTATCAAACATGTAATCTAGAGTTGATCTAAGAACACATTATACACTGAAAAAAAAAACCTTTCATCAATGCATAATTATTTTTTTCATTGGACTGAAACCACAGCAAGTTGATATTGAATATTTTAATTTCTTTTTCTATAGGTTCTACCAAATCACCCCTCCCTCCAAGCACTCTTGATCTGCAAATCCGGCAAAATGCATAAGCATTCATGTTCTGAAACATTAATGTTTGTCATGTTCATGACTTTAAGAATTGCACTAAATTTCAATTCAAATCCCCCAAAAGCATAAAATATTTCTTTAAAGTATCTTTAGAACCTGGATTATGGTGTAATTGTTCTTAATAATCAATGAGCAGTGTTTCATTTTGGACACAAAATTCTATTACAAAACATATATAACATAAATGCTTGCTTATAAGACAAGTCAAACAATACATACTTTGTTCTGCTAATGCTAATTGAGTAGGAATATCAGAGTCAACATTGTTGGTTATGTTTATTCCTAACAAACTGCAAAGATCCAGATCAACCTGCTCATAATGCAGTTGGATTTGAATTATAAGTGACACATACGGTATATTGTTTAATTGCCTCCAGTTCAAAGTGAATAGTGTCGTTAAGTCATTCCTATTTGAAATATCTTATTTATAATCATCTATATTCACTAAAAGTAATGGTCCCAAAAACATTATTGAAAGAAAATTGTTTATAGCAGCCACTTGTCCTAAAAGTCCAATCACTATTGCCATCATAAGTGGCTATTAAATATAAATTATAAATTAAACCTCCTGTAAATGATGTTGTGGAATGCTGGAAATAAACTCATTGAGAGTCTCATAAAAATAAGGTGGAGGTGTGTGTGTGTGTGTGTTATTTGAATTTTTAACATAGCTTTAAAAATTTTTCAGTCATGTTGCTACGATGTCAGCAGTGTGGCAGTTAATAGTGATGTCTAACACTGGAATCATCATGCCACAGACATGTAGCATGATGTCCCACCCAGTCACTTCATCCTGACACAAGGCTGACCAGTTCTAACACTAACCTCTTAATGCTGAATGCCTATAGAGTTAGCTTTTAGCACCATTTTTATAAATCTTTGGTATGATTCGGCAGGGATTCAAACCAGCAACCTCCAGCATCTGAGGTTGATGCTCTAAGCAAGGCCACTAGAGCAGTCCTCATCAAAATTAAGTTACATGCTAAATTCTCTTTAAACTGAACAATTCTTGGTAAAGATAAGGTATGGACACCAAAATTTAGGAAGACAATCATGGACTATCAGTCCTCTAAATAATGATGAAGAAGGCTGTAAATCAAACTCTTACAATGACAAGCTTAAGCTTCATGCCAAATATGGTTATAATAAAACAACTCCCAATAAAGCTATTTTGTTAATCCATATGTCTGGCAGATGGTTTTATATATATATATATATATATATATATATATATATATATATATATATATATATATATATATATATATATATATATATATATCTATATATACATATGCACACACACACACACACACACACACACACACAGATGAACTGACAGACAACCAATGTCATTCCTACAGGGCTCCACTAACTTTGCTCAGTGAGGCTTTACCAATGCCCTTTTTGAATGCAAATTGCTTAACTTATTTGAAGCTATCTGTGTTTCAAACATCAACACAGCCTTACCACAACCCAGTATCTCTGCCTACAGAGTCTGCTGTTGGGCCACATGGTGGTATAGTACTTCATCCAAATCAGACCAATAGGAGCAAAGAAAACCCAGGCCAGCAGCATCAAGCACCCTGCAGGTAAAAACCAAGAAAGATAAGTATCAAGATGGAAAATTAGTGACAGACAGAGAGAGAGAAAAATAAAGTCTGGTCTGTTTCTTTCTTTAAAACCCTTAACAAGATTTTTTTTGTAAATATACTACAATTTTAATGTGCTTTCCTGGGTTTTTATGAATGTGACACAATGTGTCAATCACAATACAATCATCTATGACAAAAAACTACATTTTTAATATATTACTAATTATCTGGAGTAATTTCAGGTATGAAACTATGTTTTTTAACTTTTTAATGCAATATGAATATATGCTATAGAACATACAAATAAATACATAATATCTATCAATGTTCACAAGGTGAAACTACTGTGAATGTGATGTTGCAGTTAATATCCAACTATCTAAATATCAAAAGATTGAAAAACAAAGTTGCAACTTTAAACCTGATAATAAACACAGAGACAATGTAATTAACCTTCAAACAAATTTTAATATCTACAAAAAAAATAAGCTACTGTTAAAATTCCATTTAAATTCATAGTCCATTTAGTATTTATAAAACGAACACATGACCTCTACACTTCACATGTTTGAACACATTGGTAATGGAAACATAATGATGAACATTGGCAAAGACCATTTTTCTGCTAAAAGCTGACTCATCCAATCCATCCCTCAATATAGGATTGGTTAAAATCAAACTGGGTTACAAGTTTAAAATGATGGTTAAGTGATGTTATTTGGCTTCTATGCTGAAACACATATAACAAAACTATCAATTAGATTCTAAACTGAGCTAGGTCATTGATTTGACAACTATTTTACTCACCATGGGCTTTCACTAGATGATATCTAGCTCTGCCACTTAAGTCTTCATTGCTCTTTAGACTGACCTTGTCAGGGGAGGCAATTGGGAGATGACCAACATTTAAGCCATGGCGTTTGATATATCCTGCAAAAGACATTTTTAAAATTGGTCTGCAATAACGCATGCAGAGGCAGTTAAGAACATGCTTGACAAACAGAACAAATGTCAAGTAAACAGTAGAGCTATCTGCAAATTGACATATGAGATGTAAATATATTATTTGTCAATGAAAAGCTCTGAGATACAATTAATAAAATCTAAGTGTATTAATCCAGTATACTGTAAATGAATAATTGATTATGAGATGCTAATTTTTGGAGATTTTGTGTTGGTTGCCATCATAAAATTTTAGTATCCAACAATAAAATTGGACTGGACTCCAGTATCATGTAAATGAATACCAAAGAACATTTTGTGTGTGATTAAAATTATAAAGTAATGCCCATGAAAATGAATGGCTTAGAGCAAACAAAAGAAGTCTAAGACAGACAAATATATAAAATAATGTCAATAAAGAATAAGTATCAGTAAGAAAATATGAATTTAATTTAATCATTCTAATTATGTTGTTAAGTAGAGAGACAAAAGACATGACGAGTTTTCCTACTACTGCTGCAAAGTGATCAAGGTTCCCAAATAGAAGGATTTTCTGTTTTTAAACTTGTTACCATTTGGCGCATATCCTCTGGCCATGAAGATATGGAAACTTTCATCTGTGAGAGGAAAACTTCCAATTTCCTCATCATTAGGTGCGATCTCACGAGAAAATCGACACCTTAGTCTTCCATTATTGTATGATCCTTCCGCTGTACTATTGATTATACCAGCTTTAGGCTGCAAAATAAATTTCAAAAACATTTTTTTTAAATATTCAAGTGCTGCTGATGATAATAAGGATGTTGATGATAATAACGACACCATGGTCTTAAAACTAAGTAACATAAAGAAGCAAAACCAACAAGTTTTGCAAACTTGCAAATATATATTAATTCTATAGGTTATGAAAGGAAAAGTTAAGAGGAACTTGCAGTAAATCTAAACTAATCCTAAATGTTCTACCACAAAATGAATCCCTGGTTTTGAATGTGCAACAGTCTTGCTGTACCACATGGCATTATTCAGAATTCTTTTGCACGAATTCACAATTATACCAAGATCATGTTTATTCCAAACAGTAATATGAGTACATTGTAATTCCAATAAATAATTTGAATAAATGATTCCTCTCAAATTCAATCTAAAAGCAAAACAATGAATACATCTGCAGACTAATATTAAAATAATAACAATACTAGGAAATATTGTCTGCACATGAAACTGTTGGTAGTCATCCATTGTGACCAACATGATCTCAAACTCCACCATGCTAATTGTTTTATTTTCAATGGCCTTGACTGCACTGAGGCTACTTTTGTGCCATTGCAAGAAGTTCTGAATAGACACAAATCATAAAATGGTGAAAATACCATGCTGATATGGCAATCTATCAAAGAAAAACAGTGAAATGTGTTTGATACAATCATAATGGAGATTAGACTGTCATCATTTTCATTCAGAACTAGAAATAATAAAAAGTGTTCTGGTGAAAAGCCCAAGTCAATGTCTTTCTGTTCAAGTGGAGCAGTGATAACCAGATATTAAATGGCAGTTATACTAAGTGTCAGATCACCACAATTTAGGACAGCTAAAAACATAACAAATCTTTCAGTGAAACCTCTGTGTTAATATGACCATCCCTTCACAAGTAACAGTAACAAGATTTTCCAGATGGCTGCTGTGATGGCCATATTGGTTGTCCGAGCAGTACCATGTTCATTTAAGACCCAACTAGACTTTGGGATAAATGTGTGTGTGAAGTTTTGTGGCAGTCCTCCAAATAGCTTGGTAGAAGTAGAAATAATGAACCTGTGCCAATGATGAGAAGGACAGGAAAATACAACAAGCCATACCTTAAGCTCTTTTAGTATGTGACTATGTGAGTTAAAAACATTAGGCCAAGTGAGTCTTAGATCGCTTACCTGGCTGACATATACCCAACTCAAGACATGCCTACCCCAGAAAATGTTTTTAAGGAACACCACCATCAAAAATGAGGGACAGAGCATGAAAATGAGGAACATAAATATGTAATTGTTAATAAACATAATATATTCTCTCAATACCAAATTAAATACAAGTAATGCATATTTATAATAAATATTTATGTATAAAACCCAGTAGCCACCTATTTATAATATATACAAATATACAAAATTACAGTAAAAGACTACTCATTTCATCCCAAGGGACTTGTAGTAAGCATTTTTTAGGTCCTGCAGCTCATTTTCAGTGTGGATCCTGTCTGTAGCTGACACTCATCTAAATTTTGAAATTAAAAGTGCCTCTACAGTCTCAGCACTCAACTTACTCCTGAACTCTGCTTTTTTCTCACTAGAGAGAAAAATTGCTCACAAATGAATGAGGTATTATCATTAATGAAAGCATTACTGTTGGCAATATTTTCAAGACCACTGTTCCATCTTCCTGGCTGAAAGCAACTGAGGTTTTTTGATTCTATTTCTCAGATATTGACTGAATATCTGTGGACTGATTGTGCCATTTCTAATTTGACATCTGTAGCAGTTACTTCCTCGTGTAATAATACAGGAAATCTTTCAAAGAAATAATCCAAAGATGCCATTTTAGCTTAAAGTTGCAATGCTGGATGCAAAATTTCAGCATGCTTTAAGAAATCATCTTTAAGGGGCAACTTGTCTCTAATGTATTTTGCTGCTGTTTCAATAAATTTTCTTTTCCCATCATAAACTCTTGCAGACTCTGTTCTCTCAAGTGGACCTCATCTTTTCTAGCAATAAAATCTGCTGTTCAATCAAACTATCTTTATCCTCTTTCTGATGGTGCTTAACCTCAAACTGAACTTCTGTTACAGACTGATAAAGAATAGCTAATAGGCTTCAAAAATTTTAAAAGGATGATTTTAAGAAGCTTTTTTAGCATATGTATTAATGGTGGGTCACATTGTAGCTCTGTATTCACTTCATCAAATGGTTTTGGAACATCTACCAAGAAAAGACATACAAGGCGATTTGTTGGAGAAGAGAAGGCGCCTCTCAGCTTACTTACTCATTCTTTTAAAGAATTGGATGATGCAGACTTCTCTTGCTTTTTTAAAAAATCATGAAAAGTGTCCCAGTTGTCCAGGTCTTTGCAAGCACTTGTTGATGCTCAGCCATCTAGTTGAAACATGTTTTAGAATTTTATTTGCTTTTGTATCATGTAGAATCTGCATATCTTTCAACACTGCTTGCAGTTTACTGCTTTTGTCCAATTAATAATATACATCAATCAAAAGCTGGTCAACATTAGGTGGCAGACATGTAGCACCCTTTTCTGCTACTATATGTATCAGGTGACACACACACACACAGCTTGAAAGATATAAATTGGGTTGCTCTTTAATCACAAACCCATAGACTCCTCTGTCCTTCCCAACCATCACTGGGGCATTGGTAGACCAAAGAGCCAAGCAATTCTTCTGATGATAATACTGGATCAACAGTTGCTTCTATCTGGGCAATTCCGCATTCTTTCAACTAATGTTAGTGTAGTTTAATTAACAATAGCAGTTTCTTTTGATCTACCACAGTGAAATTGTTTAGCAATGTCAGAGTCACTAAACATAATTTTAAAAGCCTTTGAAAATGTATCAAGTGTGCTTGCTCATGGGCAGATTGAGTTCAGTAATGATATCTGCTAACATAACTTCAGCTCTAATTACATCAGAATTAGACTTATAATTAGACCTAGAATTAGACACATAATTAGACCTAGAATTAGACATAGAAGATGAAGTCACGCTAGATCCAGCCAATTATGAAAAAATTCAACAAATTTCTTCGAGCATTTAACTTGTTTTTCAAGGTCAGAATGTATTTTACTGAAACATATCTGCAAATATCAAACATTCCTCCAAACTTTATTGAAAAGTCACAATTGCAGATGTTGCAGAAAGCATTTGTGTCTAAAAACATTTCCCCAGCTTTATGAATTCATACTCCTCAGTGTATTCTTTATGAAACATTGTGAGCGTCTTTTTGATGTAAGTTTTGAATCACTTTCATTGATATTCAACTGCTTTTCACAAGCCATGAAACTTTTGTCCAGAATCAAAAACAACTCACTATAAACAGAATGTAAAAAATCTGTGAATGGAGATTTTTGTATTACAACTGCCTCAAAATACACGTGTTTGCAATGGCTATTTTAAACCATCATCCATGGGCATATTTGATAACTTCCAATTCTGGTCAGTGATAGCATATATTATGACACTAAGATTTTTTATCCAGACTTTTGCAGATTTTCGACACTAAATGCATAGATGCAAAGGCAAACTTGGGCATTTTACGGGACTAATATGCTAAATGCCGGACGGTAGGCATGTCTGCCAACTGCTCAATGGAAGAGCAACTAACCAAGAAATCTGCGTTAGTAAGGTGTTTTCAATAGAAATTTCTGCCAAACGTTTTTGCAGTATATGTAGTAAAAAGGATTGTTTTATAATTTCATCTGATGAGCATAATTTGTCCAGTACTGAAAAATGTATATACCCAAGGTAGTCAAATTCTGTTAAAAATGTGTGTGTGTGTGTTCCACATAATATTCTGATATTTTTTCTACTTTAGTAACTGCAATCATAATTTAAAGCACATCAGAATTTACACAAACCTGAAACCCTTCATACCAGAATGCTTTTGACATTTTGGTTAAATTCTGTTCAGTGCTTTTGCAAAAGAGAAATTTAAATGTCAACCTATTTTGAGAAAAGACAGTTATATTTGATGGTGGATTGGCATCAATGTTACGCGAAGATTGAAAACCCTATGAATCAGGATGTTATAGAATTTTGACATATTCTGTTAAGCAGTGTCTGAAAAGATGTCACTTGACAGTTGTTCTACTTTTAGTGATGGCAAAAATATTATATGGCAGATCAACATCATTTGTGCAAACTTAAAAACCATTTATGTCAGGATACCAGTCCTTTAAGGTATTCTACCATTAGTAAATGACATCACAATTGACAGTGAATTGGCATCATTTTTAAACTTTTGAAAGTCCATTTTGTCTATAAGCTACATTTATTCAAATTCTGATCAACAGCTTTTGAGAAGTCATTTTGAAGTTTTTTGACAATTTTAGCAATGGCAGTCATATTTCAAGGCAAATTTGGCAAAATATAAAAAAATCTGAGCACCCTTCATGCCAAGTTGCTCACAAATTTGGTTGAAATTTGTCCAGTGGCTTTTTTTGAAAAAGCAGAAAACTAGCAAATTCTGGTAATCAATATCTGAGTTATTTGTCCATGTCAGAAGCTTATTTGAATTATCAATATGCAATCGAAGAAAGAAAAAAAAAACAAAGGAAAAAAGGAATAAAATAATTCCAACTAAAACTCACATTATTAAGCAGCCTATTTCTTTTTCCCTCATTCTCGTTGTAGGCTTGATATACTTCTGTATAGCCTGTAGAAGCATTATGAACACATGCGATAACTAGATCTCCACCCTGAAAGAAAATGTTTAAAAATATCAAGGATTGCCATAAAAGTAAATTATAAATTATTCATCATATCAACAAGTATTTGATACAGAGAGTATTGTGACTGCTGGAAAGACTCAGAAGTGAATATGAAGTATCTGTGGTCATCAGATCTGATTCTATGCTTGTTTCTACTTTCTACAGCATTTATTTGATTATGTTCACTGTGGCCATATTTAATAATGTTCACTGTGGCCATGTTTGATTATGTTCACTGTCACCCTGATTCTAAACTTGTATCTACTTTCCAAATCATATATTCATTATATTCACTGTGGAGATCACATCTGATTCTAAACTTGTATCTACTTTCTAAATCACATATTCATTAAATTAACCATGGAGATCATATTTGATTCTAAACTTGTACCTACTTTCTGAATCACATATTCATTATATTCACTGTGGAGATCATATCTAATTCTAAACTTGTGTCTACTTTCTAAATCATATATTCATTATGTTCATGTGAACCATGATTCTACACTTTATATTCTAAAGCATGTATTCATTATATTCACTGTGTAGATCTTATTTGATACTTAAACAATATTTACTTTTATAGCATGAATTCATTATGCTCACCATGGAGCATCTTTGCTAGCCATGGTTTCAATGTGATAACCCTATCTACAACGTGGCATATTCAATGTTATAACCCTATCTACACTGTGGCATATAGTGCAGATATTTCTGTTTTCCAGTCTGTGAATTTCATTGGATGTGGTGGCAAGCCATGGCACACAATCAAAATTAAGTTGTTCAAATCTGAACACTGTTTCTACATGATCAAGACAAAGGGAGCACGCAACCTGAATAGACAGATTTAATAAGCAATTTTCCAGTGCCAGTCCATGTTTGCACAAATACATTTCGCTCTAATACACCTGTAATGGCTTCCCTCTGGTACATAGTCATACTTTCAATGTTAAAGTTCCAAAGCATTTTTTTTAGGTCAACTGCCTCCACCATTTTCAGCCGAATAACAATGCACCATACAATTTGTCAGTTGGCGTTAGATACTAAAGGAGACAACTCATGAAATCCAATATATGTCACTAGGACAAAGCGCCAATATATCTGTTTGATCTAACAAAATGTAGATAAGGTTATCATATCGGAACCTTGGCTAGTGAAGGTGACCATGGAGATCATATAATGTTTTATAATCTTATCTTCTTTCCAAAGCATGTATTCATTATGCTCAACAGTAAGATGGATGTTCCATTTAAAATTCTACCTATGTGTTATTTGAAATTTCAAGGATACCAAAGATTAAAGAGATTTGCCCAAAATCTACATTTACAATGAATAGAGTCACATTTCTGTATATTATGTCAACATATCATTTAAGCTGTATCACAAGATTTCAAAGTGTTCAATGTATATATGTCCAAATCAATTTTTGTCAATTGGCCTTATGAAATCTTATTACTGAGACAAAATATCTTAATATTGCTTTTATTTCATATTCCAACTAATTTCTACTGTACAATACCAGTATAGAATATATAATTCATCCTGTTGTCTTACATTGCATGCAGTCTAAACTATGTTTTAGTAGTACTCTATCTATCTTTAAACATTCCAAGTTTTCTCTGAAATTTTGGATATACACCAAACATTTAGCCTCTGTCCACAAACAGAATCATTTTTAATGGGTGTTTTGCCCTTTTCATGCTTCATCTGTACTGAGTGGCCACCATTTTTGTTTATAACCTGCAATTTGTAGTCAATCCTTTATTATGCATCAGTGTTGGATAGGAAAACTCAACTCTCAGGATCCAAATTTTGCAATGGACACTCTGCAAAGCTTTATGTCTAATGCAAAAGTCGGACCCTCAGATGAAAATATGGACACTCTGCAAAGCTTCATGTCTAATGCTAAAGTCTGACCCTCAGATGAAAATATGGACACTCTGCAAAGCTTCATGTCTAATGCAAAAGTCTGACCCTCAGATGAAAATATGGACACTCTGCAAAGCTTCATGTCTAATGCTAAAGTCTGACCCTCAGATGAAAATATGGACACTCTGCAAAGCTTCATGTCTAATGCAAAAGTCTGACCCTCAGATGAAAATATGGACACTCTGCAAAGCTTCATGTCTAATGCTAAAGTCTGACCTTCAGATGAAAATATGGACACTCTGCAAAGCTTCATGTCTAAGGCAAAAGTCGGACCCTCAGATGAAAATATGGACACTCTGCAAAGCTTCATGTCTAATGCTAAAGTCTGACCCTCAGATGAAAATATGGACACTCTGCAAAGCTTCATGTCTAATGCTAAAGTCTGACCCTCAGATGAAAATATGGACACTCTGCAAAGCTTCATGTCTAATGCTAAAGTCTGACCCACAGATGAAAATATGGACACTCTGCAAAGCTTCATGTCTAATGCTAAAGTCTGACCCTCAGATGCAAATTTCCAATTCTACACTAATGTATATGATGGAGTCTATTGATCCTACACCAAAATATCAAGTACCTTTACTGGTTTGGTTCTGGAATGTTTGCAATTATTTCAAAATGACTCTGATATATCTGGCATGCATGCAGGATGTAAAAGGAATTATATAAAACTTGGAGTAAAAGGAATAAGTTATTTTTTAGCATTAATTTTGGTAAATTTTCCATGTATTTCTGTTTGTTAAATAACAAAATATAGTTCTTTTTAAATAAGAGCCAACTGCAAAGGCCCAGCTCTGCCGTCACATGTGCTGGCAGATCTGGATCTGTGCAGTTTATTGGGAATATTCAGTAGAACAAGTAACATAGCCCTGATCTGCTGGTGCATTATGCAAATGGCAATTTAGGGTCTATTTTGTTTGCAGTTTTGCTTGACTTATACATAAGTATATTGCGTATATATTTTCATCTCTTAATTATAATATCTAATTAAAATTACATTAAGAAATTACTGTTATTGAATGAAAATATCAAATAATCCACAAGTATTCAAAATGATCTTTTCTTTCCCATAGATAGCAATGCCAAATCCTGATTATTTAAAACAATTATATGATTCATACCATGTAGATGTCTTTTGAAAATCCCACTGCAAAATATCTATCGTTGAAGCCATCTGTGATTGCACTCATCTCAAAGTTGATGACATTGCCCCTCTCTGACCATGTAAAAAGGTACTCGCACTCCAACTCCTGACAACTGTTTGGTTCTCTGTAACAGCCCTTGTCGGCCCCACAGCCAGACACCTGAATGGGGTCAATGGGGGGTATGATCTGAAATGAATGAATGAATGCACTAGTACTATTTGAGAACTGGGGGTTGTGGTTGCTGACATTTGCCTGTGAACAAGAAATGTATCAGAAGAAAGAGTACCTGCCTCCAGGATGCTAAACAAAAATGAACACAGATGAATGCTGTGTCATTAACAGTCAACTCGAGCATGGATGGGTGTTAATGTCAGACTTATGAAAAGAATTAAAGATTTTAACATGAATAATAGGTTTCACTAAATTAAAAGGGGTTACTGAATTTATAGGTTATTTTCTCAATACTGAAAATTACTGGGAAATTTTTTATTTCATAAATTTTATTTGAAAAGAGCACAAATGTAAGATTCAATTTACTGTATCAACCCACAGAACAGTACAGTGAACTACATTGAAATACATTTGGATGCCTCAGTCACTACACCCTTCCTCTATAAGATCTTACGACACTTTTGAAAGGTGTTATTACTGTTACATATATGAAAATTAAGGTAGTCATGGTAAATCTTACTATCTTCTAGTGATGTCACTGGCAAGTAAGTATTAATGGGAAGCTACTTTCTATGAACAAAAAGAAAAAGAAAATAACTGAGTGACTTCAACATTTGCATCTCACACACAAAGTCTGAATGATGTTTAATTAAATTCAACTACCATGTTTTCCACTTTGCCCATTCTGTAATTGATATTGCTTCAAAATAATATTAAATGTATGGAGTTTAAAAATTTACATTGCATGACAAGCCATATGCGACAAGTCAAATACTAGTTTTTCAATACAATCAGGACATGTACAATAAAATTTTACAACATATACTTTATCTTTAATGATACATACACTGCCTATATTTCAGTTATATATTCGGTAGCTACACTTTTATTAATTACAGAGTATCTACACTTTTATTATATATACAGTATCTATACTTTTCTTATACAAACAGCACCAATACTTTTATTACTTGGATTACAGGGGATCTTTATACATCTCTTTATTTTTTTCCATCTTGTCTCTGAACAAGGTAAAATGGTAGGTCTTCATTCTTGTCTGCTGGTGGAAATTCACTTAACTCTTTTTATCTTGGAAGGCTTTCATCAACCATCTTCTGAACATCTGTATTTGTATTTAGTGTTTGTTGGGATTTAAATTCGTCAGTGTCCATTTCTGTTTGGAAACCAGCAACTTACTCTGAATTTGAAAACTTTCCAATGACTGAGACGGGAAATACCCCAACCCCAAAGTTAAGGACAGAAGGTATGGTTAGATCTACAAAAGGTATTTGAAAATTTCTCTATGAGATGAGAAGCTTGTGAATGGTTGAAATAATTAATGAAATATTGATGTCACAAAGCTAAGTTCTTTCTGGAAACATCACAAAAGATGTCACAAGTGTAAAATATGATTGCTGAAAATAAAAATTATGACCCACTGCTAAAAGATAATTTAAACAGATCCTTCATTTTTTACACAAAGAGAGTTTTTTCATCAAAAGATAATTCATAAAAGAGACATGCTCAATACCTGCTGTTGGGATACCTAAGCAGCTGATATGCTAGGAAGTGTAAATTATTGCTGATAACTGAAAATCTGACCACAGACACTAGTAAGGCATGGTCAACTTAGGAAATTAGTCGCAGTGAGGTCAAGGTATGTGATTTAGAACTAAACATATTGTACAGAAGCTGTTTTTTTTCTTCTTACACTTTTTATATGACCTTGACCTCTGGGATTTCAACATTAAATCAATAAAATTTCTTTTTTAAAATGTAAACCATACACATATTATGCACAACGGATATGGTCTAGAACAAAAGTTATCGTTTGAAAACTATTTTTCTTCTTTCAGTCAACACTCTTGTCCTTTTGACTCTTTGACCCACAAGTCAAGAGGCTTTTTTATTGTTGAAATAGTAACACATCTACAAAACATGAAGGTATGTGGTCAATAACTTTTAAATTAGTTTTATGCAGAAAACATTTTTCATTTTTCAGTCACACTGATGTTGACCTATGATATTTTGATCCCAAACTGAAATGCAGGTTTGTGTGAAATGATGCATTAAACCAAATATGTCAATTTCTTTTTAAACTTGTCAAAATTTTCAGGTTGCTTGAACAAATCTTCATATATCAATGGAAATCAGGACCATACCCTCCATTTCTAAATACACCAAAAGGTGTTGCAGATAATTTCACAAAATTTCATAAATATAACTTAGAATTTCTTCAAACTTTCAAAAATAAATATACCAAAAGTCATTGCAAGTTATTTCATGTAGTTTTTAACTTTTTTTCTTAATTATACAATGTATGTCAAGAAATTTTGAAAGCTGTAAGTTGGATGGAATGCAATATTTAAACTTGCATTCCAAATTAAAATCTGAGCATGGTATTCAAGGAGTTTCATTAAGTACTGGTAGATAACTGATGATGACTTTTAACTCCTATTGTGTTACTATTACATCAATGTTCAACATTGGTTTTGTACATGTGAAATATTGGTTTCTTTTGTGCTAATGTACACATTTTCCATATATGTACATTTTCGGCAAAGGTGGGAGGGCAGGTGGCCAAGTGGTTGAAAGTGCTTACTGTTATTAATCAATCATCATCTCACCTCTCTCCACATGTGCGAGCCTCTTGCTTGGCCAAGTTGGGTATGTGAGAAAGCTTACCATAAGCTTTTCATGGGTCAATGTTTTTTTCCCCCTGGTTCTTCCTCCACATTTATACTGGCCACCATATATAGTCTATCTTGTGCTGAAATAGCATTTAACTTCCAAAAACAACAACAGCGACATTATCAGATTTTTCTGTACAATTACTTTGTACCTAATCTAAACTTTCAGCATAAAATAAATATACATGTATAGCAAATGTAAGAAGTTACTGAGTACTAAGTTTACCATACAAGGAAGTGGTTTACATGTGATTTACAGTCAATCCTACTAGATACTGGCATCCTCCACAACAATGTTAAGCTAATGGGATAATTTCTGAAGTAAACAATATTAACAAGAGATGAATCTCTTCAAAATTTCATGAAAGCAGTATGACCAATACCATATATACTTACATATAAGCTAGATCCAGCTGCCTACTGAGCTGGCAGATCGGAGTCTATACAGCAGGTCAAGGTCTATACTGTTTACAAATGGATCAAACATATGCAGTATATATGGTAATAAAGTCATAATCAATTTGACCTGAAACAGTACATACCCATATACCTTACAGATGCAAGAGTAAAATACCTACTACTAATGAGATTTAGTGCTCATTGCAACTCTCATAAAGTCTTATGCTAAATGAAGGATTATGAAAGAAGGTCAAACTAGGTACATTAAGCCAATTTTTCCTGGTCTGATAGGGTCGAGTTGGATCATAGATTGCTCTGGCTGATTTCTCCTTCACCCATACATTCTTCTCATTTTCCACAAATGTAGCCCTGGAAAATAAAAGTGTAAGAACTCTAACAGAGATGCACAAAATACCAGATGACACAAGGTTAACTATTTATGCCTATAACACATGGAATCCTCTGGAAGATTTTGTTCATGTGTGACAAATGTACAAATTTTGCTCTTCTATTTGCAAAGACATTTACCCCAGAATGAGAGATGCAAATGTTCATGGTACAAGACATGCCATTATTCTGTATGTTATTATTCCTGTTGTTTGCATAGATCATTAAGAACCAAGTTTGTAATGAAACAGTCCATGTTTTCTGTTAGCAAAAACATTTAACAGCTATTTCTGAAAAAAACAAAACTCCTTAACCAAATATTAACAGATAAACATCGATCTGGAACATTATGGAGCCTGAAAATTCCTATCCCTGAGAGAATATTCTTCCTCAAAATTAAGATAACAGGGGTTAAGGTAAGCAAAAGTGAATGTTTAACATAATCCAGCAGACATCAAAACTTCAAAATACTTTCATAATAACAGAGTTCTCTGCTATCAATACTAATTTACAACTAAAGAAAAGTTTAAGATTTATTCAAATCTGAGAAATTCCTGAGCAACTTTTAAAAAATAAAAGCATCCCCAGGTCTACAATTTCAGGATTATAGAGTTATTTTACATCCTTTCTACAATCTTCTACAAACTCTAACTCTGTCAAATGTATTATAAAAAAGAAAATGTTAATCTAAAGTTGAGAAAAAAAATTGGAGAAATTTTAGTGAAACTGGGACCTGGTTTTAATGCCTAATCTGGTCAAAATGTCTGGTCCCTTATTGGCTGGATTACAAAGATTCTAATGTACTTCAATTGCAGTTTTCCATTTTGCACAAATATACATTGACTGATAGATACACAATGTAGATATTTTTCAATTGGGTAAATGATGAAATCTTGTATGCACACAATCACTGTTGAAATAGAACATAGTGTACTCACTTTTTAATTAAATAAACCTTCTTGATGGTACACTTTTTAATTAAATAAACCTTCTTGATGGTCAACTCTCATATTTCTACAAAATGCATGTATTTCCCAACCTTACCTTCCACAATACTTTATGGATCAATTAGGGTTCATTGGTATGTGCATGTGTGTATGTTGGGCTTGTGACCAGAAGGGTGTGTGTTCAAATCCTGTCAAGACCAAGTTGTGTTGGTCACCATGCTGTGTCTCTGGGCAAAACACTTTACTTCAATTGCCTTGAAACGTATAATATCTTTGATGTGTTGATATGCAGTCAAAACCAATTAATCAATCAATCAATCATCAACTATTTTGCCTCCATTAAACCAAAATATTTCCAACCTTAATCAGTTATTAATACAAAGTTGCACTGTAAGTAATAACTAAGCCTGCTGATAAATAAAGTGAAGTCCAACACATACCTGAACTCAATATGTCCCTCAGGTGTCTGTGGGGGCTGCCATGCCAGTCGAACATGGGTCAATGGCTTTGTCCCAATGTACACAAGAGCCGTCTGAAAAATGACATTTAAATCAAACTAATTTAATATCTAGTTAACATTTTAAATGATAAATGTAATATCACCATTGATTTACATATACAAATAAATACAAACAGAAAGCAAAGTAATTTTCCAAAATCAGGGGACTCACTAGAATTTTAAAATTAGACACCCAGAACTCCTATTTTGGTAAAAATAGGAGTACCACCAGTAAAAGTTGCAGTTACCTCTCAGAAGCATATAGTGCATACCTGAAATAGCTAAATATCAGGAGGGGAAGAACCACTAGCTGCCACTGAGCTTACTTTTCCAAATTCTTTACACCACAGATATACTGCTCTTGTTTGTCCATCAGACGGAGAATGAGTTTTCTCAATCCAAGGAAAAGTCTTAACAATAAGCCAGGCATCACTCACTTTCTTACATTGCTCCATCGGAAACTATCAGTTCTACCAAGCTAACCTCTTTTGAATCTCATTACATTCTTCATCATTTTGCCATTTAACCCTAAAAATAAATATCTACATGTGCACATGGCATTCTGTCTAAGACTCAAGGTGTCTTGACTTTGAGGTCACATGCACTACTTATCAAGGCAACACTTGGAAACAAACACAATAATGATGTACTCTTATAATGACCACATGTACATCTCTAGGTTTTTCTCCCTCTGAATTCAGTTACTGTAAATATCAGCACATTTTCCCACCACTCAGCAACTAGTCAAAGTGTTTGAACTTGCCGCCCTGTTACTGTGTCATGTTCTTCTGATGTAATGTAATAATGACATTATGCACATCTTTCAGTCACTGAATTCTGTCATTATAAATATCAGCACAGATAAATTATCAATTGATCAACACATTTTCCTGCTCAGCAAGTTTGCAGGACTGGCAAGGTTTTGAATTTGACATCGCCACTGCTTATGTACAGGTCACTCCTGCATATGTTATTTTCTGCATCCCAATAGGTGTAATTAAGTGTTTCACAGACATCTGAAAATGTATCAGTTTTGCATAAAATTAGATAAAGGATGAACATAAGCTGTTAATAAAATATCCTGTAAAGAATTTATATGAACTTTATTAAAGGCTGAGATGCCTCTGTAAACAAGAGCAAACATCATGAAGGATCAGTACTTAATGTGTTTTCATCAAGGAAAGTTACTTCTATGATAATCTGATGTCATTCTCTGATACTAGAAAAATAGAAAAAATACTAGATACTATATAATAGAAAAAAATCTATCAAGGCAAACAAAATAAATTTGGTCAGGTGTGTGATATAGAAAGTCTCTTTAGCAGAAAATTGAAGACAACTAGTTGATATTTTGTGCAAAGGTTTTGGTGTTCACATGTGTTAAAACATCCTGGAAACCATTTGCGATAACAAATGATGTCATATTTTGATGCTGACAACAGTTTCATGAAAAAGAAATACTAATGATAATGTAGTCTATGAAGGGCACACCTAAATTAGCTTACAAAGTAAGGTTGCAACACTTGCCAAAATTTGTAAATGTGCACATGGAACACAATAATCAGATGAAAACTCAACATCTCTATAAATTGTATGTTAAGCTAACAGCTGAAAGCTATTTATATGCAAGCCACTGATAACATGAATCCTGTACCTCATTCAATTTGTGATTCTTTAATTTGCTGTATGTTTTTTGCATCTTATTATAGCTGGATTCAGTTTGTCTTTGTTGAATATATCTGACAATTTTGATAAAACATGTTGTGACATTGCTACATATATTAAAAGTATGATAGAAATTAATCCATAGGAGTGCCCACTATAAATTTATGTCATTTGCTTCCACTATGACCTGTCAGTGATGTCAATATACTTTCAGCCCACACTACTATGCTTCCATCAGAAGAACATGACACAGTAGCAGGGTGGCAAGTTCAAACACTTTGACTAGTTGCTGAGTGGTGGGAAAATGTGCTGATATTTACAGTAATTATGTTAATATGTTAATATTGAAATTTTTGGATCATGTAATGATATGGCTATTGAAAAACCAACTACTATCCATATACATCTAGAAGATTATGACATGCTTTCCTTTGATTCTTAATCAGTGTTAAGTAACATACTTTGTCATAACTTGATGCCCAACATATCAAAGCAGTGCTAAGGACACAGGAGCAAAAACATACCAATTTATAACAATGAGGGTTGCATGTCAAAATTAATCAGCTAGCTGATTCTTTCACCACTATATAACCAATTTGTTTCTTTTGGTTAATGGACTCTTTCCTAATCTACTTAAGACCCACATGTGAAATATAAAACATGTAACAGTTCACTTAACAAAATCTCACATTGGGTTTATTTGAGCCTTTACATTAACACAGATTAAGTTTTCATACTAACAGCCTTTCAAAAATCATTTATATGGCATAAGACACATCATATTTCTATTCTATTACCACCTGGAATTACTTACTACTATGTCAACAACATAGGACATTTTCTGGTGGGTTTTGCAATATATAAGTTACATGGCTGTATATGTATTTCAAATGGCACCACTCTTTCCACCCAAAAAAATCAGTTAAAACAAAAACATTCACACATAATCATCACACCTGTTTACTCTATCCTTTAATATACATACAGTAAGGATCACCTTGAATACTTGAGAAAAACTGACTGCAAACTTCTTATTGTTTACTTTTTAATCAGCAATTTCAATAAAATAAAAAATTATTTAACTTCACACACAATAATAAATACTGAAAAATAGGGACAATCACATTTCTTGCAAGTGAGAACATATAATGGTTAAATTTTTTAAATTTATATTCTAATTATATAAAAAATCTAACAAATTAATAAAAGTAAAAATCCCTTCAATGAAGGGCATGAATATATTTGTTGTTAATATGGTAGGTTGTAACATAAATATTTATTTTAGTATGATTGTTTAAAAAAACCCAAATAAATTCATTTTCTGGGGAAGATTTGTTTTTATAAATTTAGTAAAATTAGTTAGTAAACATTTTTATAAATTTAGCTTTCTAATTAATTGTTCTAATGTATAAAAGGTATAGTTGAAGGTGGGGAAAGAATCACTTAATTCTTCCAGGGTATGTTGGCCTTTCAGCAAGGAGGAAAGAATTGACTAGCCAGTTGTTTTCCACAAGGAAAGAACTGGCTAGCTGATTCTTTCCCAATGAAAAAAAAAAAATTAGGGAGCCAATTCTTTCCCCCTGGAACCTTTCAGAGGGAGATAAATCTGACTACGACACCAGGTCAGAACTGAACTGTTATTGACAATCATGACATTAGCATTGTCAGAACTCAATCTAATGTAGTCTGATCATGAGATATGCTGGTATCTATAGAACTCAATCTAATCCAGTCTGATCATGAGATATGCTGGTATCTATAGAACTCAATCTAATGCAGTCTGATCATGAGATATGCTGGTATCTATAGAACATGATCTAATGCAGTCTGATCATGAGATATGCTGGTATCTATAGAACTCAATCTGATCCAGTCTGATCATGAGATATGCTGGTATCTATAGAACTCAATCTGATCCAGTCTGATCATGAGATATGCTGGTATCTATAGAACTCAATCTGATCCAGTCTGATCATGAGATATGCTGGTATCTATAGAACTCAATCTAATGCAGTCTGATCATGAGATATGCTGGTATCTATAGAACTCAATCTAATGCAGTCTGATCATGAGATATGCTGGTATCTATAGAACATGATCTAATGCAGTCTGATCATGAGATATGCTGGTACCTATAGAACATGATCTAATGCAGTCTGATCATGAGATATGCTGGTATCTATAGAACATGATCTAATGCAGTCTGATTATGAGATATGCTGGTAACTATAGAACACTATCTAATGCAGTCTGATCATGAGATATGTTGGCATCTATAGAACTGTTAATATGCATGACATTTCATTGTGAAACAGGGATTGGGGGAGTAGGGAACATAATATCTTCAAGTTTAATGAGGGTTTACAGTTAATACATCAGTAATAAATGCCTCTGTCCAGTACATGTGTTAACACTTTATCAACATTGTGAAAATAACTGCATCCTTCACACTGTCTTTCAATCAATCTGTTTCACGGCAAAAATCATCTTGAAAAGCATGGGTCAACTAACAGCATTTTAAAATATTAAAAAACTAATAGTAATATAGATAATTAATCTGTTCATTTCATTGTGTCAAATATGTTACAGGTGTTGTTGCTATTTCAACAAACGTCATAACCCCAGAATGGCAAATGTTGATATGTTGTTTGCAGTATGTGCAAAGAATCAAATGCTCCCCTTGCTGCCGTGTTACACATTAATAAACACATTCAACCACGACTTCTGAAATTTAATTTTCCTTGGAACTGCATGCCTTGTGAAAACTTATTGCTTCCTGAAAACGAATCAAATTTAAACACTATTTAAATGACTAAAATAATCATGCTTTTTGCATTTTATTTATGGAATAACTACTGACTTCAAAGAAATTTTGCTGCTGTTCACAAATATGCCAATAATTTTTAATACAGACTGCTTAAAACATTCTCATTCAAGGCAATGATATGTAATAACTTTTGTTTTTCAATACTCATCTAGCATTTCCTTGATTGGTAAACTTTACCTATGCAAATTAGGAATATGGGCTCCCCTAATGCAGTCTTCAAAGTACTTTACACATGGTAGAAGCTATTATCAGCCAAATAAGTAATATGTGAAATAGTGCTTGTTTATACAGTATCTGACCTCTTTGCCCTTTGACTGCCTCTGACAATTTACTGGCAATCTGCCCTAGGATAGTTTTATGTGAGTTCTAAGTAGGACTGTTTACAGTTTATACAGTATCTGACCTTACCTTTTAATTTCCTTTTTTACCAATTTGCTGACAAACTGCCCAAAGAATAGTTTTACATGATTTCTAGGTAGGCACCATTGATACATGCTACATGCTAAATGAAGTGGTGCTTTGGATGTTAGCATAAGTTTTTTATTTGAAGATCAGAGAAAATTGTGTTGTTTTAAACACAACCATGTAAGGATGTTTGGGGGGAAAATTGTTTTTAGCATTACAGGTCATGTTAGGACTAGTAAATAACAGATGATGTACCCTAATTTTGATTGTAATTTAATTTCAGGCTGCATGCAACACTCAACAATGCTGATTTCTCCAATAGTTTCAGACATGACTGTGATTGCGCTGAGAGTGAAAATCACAACATGAGTAATTTTATTACTATATGTAATCAAGAGTTGTTTTTTTAAAATGTGTACTATTTGTCATTGAGTGTAATAGGTATATGATACAATATCTGACAGAATATCAGATAGCAACAGGTCATATAAATTCAGTCATTAACAAGTTGCAAGATTCGTGTGGAGAACTATAAAAATATAATATGTGAAGCATACTTTTTTGTTTCAGGGTAATTTTTCTGTATTCTCAATGACATCTTCTCATTGGTTATATAAATGTAAACTAGAGGCAGTATTTCCCTTTACCCTCATTTGTGCCTCAAAGGACCCCAAATGTTTAATTTAACCCTTATTTTTCATAGCAAAGTTTGTATTTTACTCAGCCTGACCCCCAGTTCTGACACTAAAGGTATTTTTGACTCTCAATCTTGCACCTCTAGGGGATACATAGCTGAGGGTCAAGAGCCTTGTCACATTTAAGATGAGTTCTTCCTGATATATGGAGAGAGAGAGAGAGAGAGAGAGAGAGAGAGAGAGAGAGAGAGAGAGAGAGAGAGAGAGAGAGAGAGAGAGAGAGAGAGAGAGAAAGAAAGAGAGAGAGAGAGAGAATAAAAAGAAAAAAATGAAGTAGGCTAAAATATGAAAATACATGTCCGAATAACATGCACAAGAACAGATATATTTTGTAAATGAAAATGGAAAATATTTCCAAAGTGAAATCTCATTATGAATATATAATAAATACATAGTCTCTTCTACCTGCAATTAACTACTAAGATCTGCCACTTAAGTTTATGTGGAAGACTACAAGCCAGAAGAAAAGTAAAATGTCTATTTGTTGATAATTTGCATCTTACATGATTTGGTTCAATTGAAAATAAACTCAAACTTCTAAATTTTTTAACAACTGTATTTATATACATGATGACCTTTGAAATAGCCCAGATCAGGTACCATGACTGTACCTTTAACATGGCATTTTACTCTATATGCGTCAGCACATATGTCCTAAACTGCCTGGTTGTGTGTGGAAGTCACCAAAGCAAAGTTACCTTGACATGCATAAGTTCCTACCAGTGTTTATTTTCTGATGAACTTATGCTACAGAAATGAGGTCCTTTGGGAAATTCCACTCTCCTATCCAAAATTTCTTGGGAGATTTCACTACATATTGTCTTTTCTTTTTCTATCTTTGTACATGACCAATAGAAATACTAGTTTTGGGAACAACATAATATTTCAAGATAAATCATGCTAACCAATGGAAAAAGCAATTAATAATAAATTAATCTGTCAAGATAATTTCTTGCAGGAATGGTACAAAAGTAAATTTCAACCAAAACAATCATAAACAAAATAATTGATGCACTGGTTATTTTACTGAACATGACCAATTCATTGATAAAATTGATTAATTATTACAACTGTCAAATCCATAAATGGCAAAATGAGGATTGTAATTACCCCTAGCCCAGTGGGACTGGTACACTGCTGTTCATACTGCTCTCTATTTTCCAGGGGAATAAAGTGACCAATGGGCTCGATGGTTGATGCAGTGCTGTTTGTCCTTCTTGCTTGGATCATGAAAGTTCGGAATGATCTTGATGAAGTTGAGATCAAATTTACTGAAATGCACAAAAATTTACATCAAATTTCTAAATTTTTATGAATGTGAAATTTTCATGAATTTAGTGATGAATCTGGATTCACCAAAAGATTAGTATAGTATAGAATATGCTGCAAGATAAAGCTCTCCCTTATTATTAAGCCTCTCAGTATAACAGTCCCTCATATAATGCAGTCATAAATTCCATTACACCTACTTATCACACCTACTACATTTATTTACCTTAATTCTAGTTCTTCATTATTGAAAATAAACAAGGTTCATATAGAATTCTAAATCATACATTCAAAGACTTTCCCCTGTTTCCAAGACCTATTTTCACTAGCATTTTGTATACAAGTCATTTATGTTAGATGAGAAAACAATGAATGCAAAATACTACACTATTGTTTAATGATGCAATTGAATAGGTCACCAAAAGAAAGAAACCAGGAAAACTTGACTACATCCAAATCTAACAACCTTAGACAATTTTATTTGTGATTATGGAAAGAAATTAAATTGCTTGGGTTTCTTTCCATTTTCAAAGACTTTTAAAGACCTCATTGTAATCTGCTGATTTTCCCAAACTTTCAATGCCTTGAAAATGATACCTCATTTTTCCCAAATTGTCTAAAACCTTCAAAGACTATAAATAAATTATAAAGTGGTATAACATAATTTAGTAGTATTTCTGTAGGTGTTTTTTTTTACAATTTACCTTATAATACTTGTAATATTTATTAGTATTAGTACAAAGTGACCTTACTTGTAACATTACTTTTTGTAATCAACAGCAAAATTTACTTACAAACACTTTATAATATAAATAAAAAGCATATACTAAAGTCTGTAAAACACTGACAGGTAATGACACAGCAATATGATTGATGGAGCAATCAGGAAAAGGGACACTCAGATTCTCTAAGTTTCTTTGTCACATTCAGAAACACTATACACTGGCATCCTGAATTGATGGAAAGAGATGTGCACCTCTGCTCTATTATTACCCTGCAAGTCCAATTCTTCTAGTATAAGGGAACACTCCACAGATATTATAAACATCTGAGAGAGTGACGGGTATAAGGGGAAGTTGTTTGTATTTGCTGAATGCAAAATGGAGAGCATGTTGGCATACCTCTATGTTACTATCGTTTACTGCAGCTAAAATTTCTTTGAATACTGTGCTTGTAAAAATTGTACATGATCTAAGCATCCAACTAAACAACTCCCATGTTCTTGAAAATCAGCCTGAATTCTTGCTTAAAATACTGGTATACTATATTTAGCAGTAACTAAAATAAGAAAAAAATTTTTTTCCAGACTAAACAATACCAGCTTTTGAAAGAACACTTAATGAATTACAAAATACATAAAAGGTGAAAAAGTTATTGGCTTTTAATATTTCTGAAGTCTAGGAAGTGAAATAACCAAGCATAAACAGATGTTTATAGGTGGACATCTGATCTAAGACCAAGTAGTGTTCTAGACAATCCAAATTCTACCCATTAATCATACACCAAAACAACGTTCTTTGAAACAAAACTAGACAATCCAAATTCTACCCATTAATCATACACCAAAACAACGTTCTTTGAAACAAAACTAGACAATCCAAATTCTACCCATTAATCATACACCAAAACAATGTTCTTTGAAACAAAACTAGACAATCCAAATTCTACCCATTAATCATACACCAAAACAACGTTCTTTGAAACAAAACTAGACAATCCAAATTCTACCCATTAATCATACACCAAAACAACGTTCTTTGAAACAAAACTAGACAATCCAAATTCTACCCATTAATCATACACCAAAACAACGTTCTTTGAAACAAAACTAGACAATCCAAATTCTACCCATTAATCATAAACCAAAACGTTCTTTGAAACAAAACTAGACAATCCAAATTCTACCCATTAATCATACACCAAAACAACGTTCTTTGAAACAAAACTAGACAATCCAAATTCTACCCATTAATCATACACCAAAACAAAGTTCTTTGAAACAAAACTAGACAATCCAAATTCTACCCATTAATCATACACCAAAACAACGTTCTTTGAAACAAAACTAAATAGCCAGCATAACCAGTGAAGAACACCTCACAAATAAATTTTCATTAAAAAGTTAACCATGTACAAGATATTAAACTGTAGAGTACTACTTAAAACTTTTTAGCATCTACATAACAGTTATAGATATCATTATTTGATAGAGGGATTGGCAACAAATCCCATGAACACTTCAGTTACTGCAGGAGTAGAAGGTGTGCTGTGTCTATATGGATGTAACTGGGGAAGCTAAGAGGGCATATGTATATTAAGAGTGGGTAAAAATTATTGAAAAAATATATTTTACTATAAAAAAATAGTTTCTTATTCAATATGTTACCCGATCATAACACCTTAGGATCATAGGTAAGAGATGGAGGTAGTGACGTCCTCATACACCTCTGGAACCCTAAGTTTTATGAGACAGCTTCTAACTAACATACCAATCCAGCAAAGTTTGTATAGCCACATCTTTATGAAGCTGTGGAATGAACCAGGTAGGTAAACTGTTGTGCCATGGCTGTAGGTCACAACAGGTCAAGATGAACATTTTGGGATGAAGATATATGTAATGAAAGCTGAAAAAAGCAGACCTGATCTCCATCACATGACATGGGTAATGTTTGCAAACAGTTTCACTCAAATGCAATGCTTGTGGCAGCAACTGCCCTAACTTTGTGAGCCAAAATACATAGATAATTCATCTGAGTTTATTTCCCAAATATTTGGAATGAATAACCCATTTAATCCAGGATGAAAGTATCTGCTGATATGTCATCATCATCTCTTTTTTGAGGGAGAATGAGATATCATCTCCTTCAATGCACCAACTTGGACCTTCTTAAGGCCCAATTTTGAGCTCAAATTGGGTCCTATAGATGATGCTGAGATGAAGTATACAGTGTAAAAAGGGACTGCAATACAAAAGTAAGATTCCCCAAGAACAGAAGCCTGTTCATGGAATTTGAACCAGGGGTCATCATTAGTAATACTAATACATCCTGTTAGAACTGCAAGTAGTTCACATGAACTGGTACAGTATGTATTTTGCTGATTCAGCATGCCATCACTAGTACAAGTAGGAAGCAGGTCTTATCTCAGGAAAAAACTGATGAAGCCCTTTAGCATGGTTCAAAGGCATTTTATTCAGCCAGGTTAGCACACATGACAGATTCCACCTGGGCACAAAGTCGACACTTTTAGACTTGTTTACTTTAAACTGACAGCAGATTAGATATTAGATATATTAGATTTATTCAACCCATGGGCTGCGGACCAGAACTCGTCCGTGGATCAAATGGTAACAGACCACCCAAGGAACATTAAATTATTTCCATTTTATTTACTGTAGTGTATTTCTCTCGGGTTTGTGTGACTTTCTATGGATGAAATGTTAACCGGGAGCAGAGACATCACCTAAAGCCGCACTAATACTGTGCATTCACAAAATATCGTGATATTGGGACGGTTTTAGGTCATGTCTGGAATTGATCGGCTGCAAGCGGCAGCAGTGGTGTTATAGGTTTGATGGAGAAAAGATGTATATCGCTCTTCTGTCTGTACACCAATATTTGTTTAATAGTGCTTGGTGTACGTTTATATTGTGTTTGCTCAATTTTAACCCACAAATTAGCAAAAATGAGTATGAAACAGACGTTGTTAGAAATTTTCCTTGGGAAAAAGAAAAGATTGAGTGATGAATACATGCCAAAAACTAAATGTAGTACTTGCACCCGATTGAGATGCTACTTGCCAACATGAGATTGTATACAGGGTTATGTATAAGAGTATTGGGACCTTTTATAAAGACTTAAAATAATGTATAACTAAAATAAGTATAGTGCCCTACTTCGCGGAAATTCACTTATCGCGGGTTGGTCTGGAATGGAACACACATAATAAGTGAGGGAAAACTGTATATCCACTGGATAACATGGCACAGCTGGCCAAGTGGCATTTTGAGTGGCACTATTCATAGATTTAGCCTATAAGAGCCAGTGCACTCATTGCAGGATGCATAAGGGATGTTGATCAATGTAAGTTGGTCCTTACTTCATTTATAATAGGCAGGATTCTTGTGTGGTTAGATTCATATAGCAGTCTAAAGGTGATGGAATATGGCCATTGTATCCTTCATAACCATGTCAAATTCCTTCTGTTGGGGAGTGTTATGGTCATCTACAAAACCAGCCCCTATCTCCCTATCTGTACTGTGCTAGACAGCATCTGTGGTGCTTACTGACAAGGGTTCTGCCATTCCCATGGCTGCTAATATATTCTCCAAATCAGCCACTTGACCTGGCAGTGATAACAGTTGAATACCAGTTGTCAACAGATGCTGGAACTGTGGACCAGATTGTTGACAAAGGAGGATGAGAACAAAACTCTTGTGGCAACAAGCAAAAGACTTTCTTGATTGAATGCAGAGTCTTCTTCAATTGTCAGTGAGATCTATCTTGTGATCTTACTTCATTGTCTCAAGGTGAACTGGGTGATTCTTATTTCTCCTGTGCAATCTGAGATGAAACTGGAGAAGATGGATGTCTAATGGGGTGGCTCACCATGATCACAGAACAACCTGACTGGGATATGATCACTAAGTGTTTCCATTAAGGTATGGAAATGCAGTGAATCCATATCCTGTATGTATTTTGGCACTAAACTTCAAACCAGGTGCATGAGTTACCTTTGGTTGATCCATGAGAGGGTCTTGTCATGTGGCTTGCTTTAATCTTGAATTTTCTCCAGTGTAGTTGCTAAAGGCTTTCCATCTTAACTTACAATACACAACTGACTATGGTGGCAAGGTACCATGACTTCCAACTTTGCTAAGTACAAGCTCCCTTTGAGTGGCATAAGGTTGAGAACAAAGTGAGGTATCATTTTGTTTGGTACTGAGGCACTAAGCTGGGCATCATTTAACTGATTGTCCTGTGCCACTATGCTGGTTAGGCTGATCCATGAGAGAGCCTGAATATTGTGGGTGTGGCAAACTGGACAAAAATTGCTATTCTGGTGGCTGACAATTTTCAATCACCTGTAGTATTAACCTGTTGCAATCAGTACTATATCCCAGAGTCAAGCCATGGCAGAACTGCGCCATTGCAGTTTGGCATGATCTCCAGTTTGTTAAATTAGAATGGAGTATGGGACATTTGATTCACATAGCCAGTCTGTACATCTTAAGTGTGAGACACTAACTGAGATGGTTTGTTTATCTCAATCTCACTCAAAGGCAGATGATACCTGCTGACTTTTGGCCAGAAATGTGCAAGTCTGACAGGTATTCAGTGAATGGCAACCAGAGGAAACTACACAAATAAAATGTTACTCTCATATTTCCAGTGTTATAAAGCTTACACCTGGCCTTACCCATGTCTAAATCTGTAAGACAAAACAGAGAAGACAATATAAACAGATGTAACACAACATGCCTTATAAACTCAAAGGGTGTAAATGCAGTTCTACACATTATTACAATTTACCTGTACAATGGTCCCAGTGGCAGCTAATACCAGCCAAGTATTGGAAATTTTGTTAATAATACTTATAAAGTGTATGGTAAAATATCAATTCTAATAAAAGTTACCTATGGGAATGGGCAATTGACTCCATGTACAAGAAAAATAAGCAAAGTGTCATTTAGAGTAATACAAATTTTTTGTTATAACTAAACTATGCATATAAAACTTCCATATACATTAATATAGAAAACTTGCCTGTGTGTATCTGATTGTAGCAGAAATTATATAGAAATATTAAACAAGTTTTCTGATCACACAACATACCTGCACACAATTAAATACAATAACAGCTATCTGAGGAAACATGTTAACAACCTTATCAAGTAAATACCAAGGGTGTGTAGGTGTGTAGAACAGCAAAGTGATGATCCTTAAAAGCCATACAATTATCATTGAAGAAACAATGGAAATAGACTGGGTAACCATCCCTTCGATGAGAATACCCCTCCACCTTCCAGAATATTTGTATGTGGATTGCCAGGCTTCTCTCTCTGTATAGAGAATATTCTACTTGGCATAAAGATAGTAAGTAACATTAAGTAATCACAAAATTTTGCACCAATCCCTGTATCAAGGGGACTTCACTCTAACTGCCACCTTGGTAAGCAGATAGCTTTTTGGCCAAACTTTTCAGGATGAGGGACTAAATTTATGTGGTAGTAGAAGTTCTAAGTTATTATGATCAGGTAAGCTATCTGAAGCAGAAATATCGCAGTCAGGTGGTGAGGCTGCCAATATACCATTTTAATTCTGTCAGAGTAGAATAATTCCTATGTTGGAATAATGCAACAAGCCCAAATATTGTACATAAATATAGAACACAAATTCAATTTTGTAACAGCTTTCCACATATTCTCCATTGTTGGGCTAGTTTGTACATAGTGAACTTGCCACCTCTGCTGGACTAGTAGGTACTTAATGGAGTTATCACTTCCAAACCTGGAACTGCAGTTTTTCTTCAAATTGTATGGGTTATTTTCTTAGTACTTGTGATACTACAATGAGTTGTAATTATCAGTACATTTACAACACCTCTGACAATGCATCAAACAGACCATGACTAACACATAGATCTCTTGATTATGTGGCTTAATTAGATTACACATATTCACTGTGACTTGCATGTAGTATTATCATTTCACATATAAACTGATAATTACTCCAAGGCAAAACACGAACTATGCTTATGGTAGGAGAAATATGCAGAAGACTTTGGACTCAATGTTTACAATTAAATAGTTTTGTGTCCTTTAAGTGCATTTCAAAACTGGTTTATGCATTTTAATTAAATTTAATTCCATAAAATGCTCAAATACCCTCTTATCTTGAGCTCAGTAATTAGTCTTTATTTTTGACTTTACTGTTATTGTAGTTATCATTGAGCATAAATTTATACATGTATAATATTACTCAACCAAGTTGATACAGTAAAACCTCTCTTATAAGACCAGCCATCTGCCAACAAGGGTATAGTGGACAACACATTATACACCTGCACTTATTTCACAGTCATCTATGTATGCACTTGAAGTCATTTTTATTCTGAAAATTACTGACCATATGGCATCAACAAAATGAATCTTTGGCTATGGTATACAGCTTAGACCTTTGGTGTGGAAATTAATTTCTCATTTCACTTACCTTGACTGAAACCTCTTTAGTCCTCAGAACACACACACACACACACACACACACACACACACACACACACACACACAAACACACACACACATACACACACAAACACACACATACACACACAAACACACATACACACACACAAACACACACAAACACACACACACTATACTATCCTCAGTGCAAGCCATCCAATGCAAACCAGTTTTAGTCAGTGAACTTGACCTTTGATCCCAAAGTCAGACCTTTTTTCATTTTTCATTGTGCAAGTAAGCCACACACTTTGTGGAAGCAAGACACCATTAGAACCTTTAGTACTAAATTTAAAAAATCACCTGTGTATGCTAATTATGAGACAAAGATCTCATTGACCCCAGACATTATGTCTTTATTCCATTAACAACTGATGCATTCAATATACTACAGTAAAAGCTGGGTGAGATACCTCACTGTGATATTATTAACATAGCAAGGTTTTAGTTTTAAAAAACATATGAACTATAATGATTGTTAACAATCTTTGGACCACTAATCCTACTATATATTAATACCAAAAATCTTAATTATAGTTGTAATGAATCCCTGTGATAAATCCATAACCACTTCCTTTCGAGAAGGAATGAATAATTGTGATGCAGATTCACATTATGTTACTACAATGCAGTCAGGGATATATGGTCTCTAGCATTTGATGCTGCATATAGCTTAAGTTGAATTCTTTTTTATCTAGCTTCCAAACAATATGTGCTATGCCTGAAGATCTCTGAGTCAAGTCGAAGCAGTGACCATGGTTACAAAGAATTGAACAAAGCTTAAATATGTTTGTATCAAGTTTTGTGATATGATCACTCACAGCAGTCAAATATAGTTGAACTAAAAATTGTGGTAAATGGTGACATTCAACAGCTAGCTGCTTACAATTGTATATATGTATAAGAAAATCCACCTGTATCTAACAATTCTGGTTACTGTTGTTCACCTATTATAAATGAAGGGAAAAGTGACAGGGACATGTGTCATAATGGGAGGGATTTATGATGGAACTGAGAATAAGTGGGCTCCAGAAATAACACATCCTGCCACTCTACCCTCACCTTCACTGCCGATCCGTTCCTTTATGGTCCATATCCCAGCTGATGAAAACACTTTTCCCTGACAAATCAACACCATTTATTATTTTAGCATAAAACTGGAAATATGGCTATTAATTTCAGGCCTAATGTGTTGATACAGTCAATAAACTTTCAACCTTATTAACAAAACTCATAACAAGCCTGGTTGAAATTAAATGACATTGAAATAATATGTACAGTATATATAACTGAGTAAAACAGTGGCAATAATGGAATTTCTTCTACTCACCATTAATATCTAACCCAGGTGTATAAGTGACAACATCCTTCGGTAGAACAATATGAAATGGGCTGGGCATAATAGCCTTTGGAATATCCTGTCCAACCGAAAGTTCCATTGTTCCACATTGGCAGCATCTCACATCTTCCACATTGATTCCTATGGTACCATATACCTGCATAGCCACCACAAGGGTGGCTACAATGAACCACAAACTCATCCCTTCCACTGTACTGTCCTAAGTCCTGGAAGAAAAACAATATATATATATATATATATATATATATATATATATATATATATATATATATATATATATATATATATATAGAGAGAGAGAGAGAGAGAGAGAGAGAGAGAGAGAGAGAGAGAGAGAGTTTTGTACAAATTTTATTACAAGATATTTGTCAAAATTTCTTATTTAAGCTTATCAACCACATTTTACAGAATTTAAATGAGTTACAAAAGTTGGGACCATGAGCATGTTTTGTCAACAGCAACTGACAAAGAAATTTGGGCTGTCAATCCAATGCTGCTAAATGCATGTGTTATGACAATAAATCATGTAAATGTGTCTTGCCTTTGTATTGTCATCCATGTATGATGACAGGCATATGTACATCATCTGCCCAATACTGCCAGGATGCATTATGCCATTATGTTTTCTCTCAAATCCGTAAAATGCATGTACTCTTATGCAGTTTTTAAGAAGAAATAATTTATAGGGATTTTTTGTTGCAGACAGGATGCTTTCTGATACATTTGTTGAGCAGTTTTGTGGAAGAAGTCATTTCAAGGAATTGTTTTTAGTACATATACATTAAATAGGTGACGATAATTGATTTATCATTTGCACAAGCTAGAATTGTACAACTGGTATTATTTATACAAGCTTGAAAACCCTTCATGCCAGAATTCTTTCTATTAAAATTTGTCCAATTACCTTAAGCAGTTTTTGATTAGTCATGTAAAATTTTTTTTGGTATTTTTCAAGTTGCTTTTTGTAGCAGGGCCACTAAACAATGTTTCCTTTTGCACTGTTCATAAAACTAGGGTAGGTAAGTAGTTTTTTAATAAAAGTATATTTATTATAATGATTAGGACATATAACATACTAAGCACTTCAAGTACTGGGCTATAACAGCTCAATTAGATGCACAAATAAATTTCAGGATTTTTCTTTTTGAATTTTTTTTTACCCTGGAGGGGAGTTTTATCAATGAAAAACAGACTGTTGGCTGACAGCCAAAACACAATTTTTGGCCCAGGTAGAAAAGCGATTTTTCTCAGATATGACTAGAATACAGTGTAAATGGTTTAAAAGTTTTTCTTAATGATCATTATAATCTGGAAATATATACTGCAATTAAATCTAAAATGAAAGAATCATTTTGGAAACAGTGGGAACCATTATTCCACAGTAAATAAGAATGATGTGTCTAATTCAAATGCATGTTTAATAGCATCATGTTATAGTGTACAATATGTCAACTAGACAAATATTTTTGTAATTGTCTAAAAAGTGATTGTGTTCTATATGAATGTGTGTGTGTGTGTGTGTGTGTGTGTGTGTGTGTGTGTGTGTGTGTTATTTTCTCCTACACTATATTTATTGTCCCTAGACTACGTCAGTTGTAGGGTGACCTTGGGATGGTACCCTTGATCCAATCATCAACCTATTATGGGGACAATTAAAAAAATTATTAAGGACACGTAAAGAACAACAGACAACACCCTATAGACAAAGGAATCTTTACTTGGTAATACAGCCACTGTTCATTAATGACAGAAGAAATAGAAAAAAGTAAGGTAGAAACAGTCCAAAAATACTAGGTACTGTAAAACTTGTCACCACTATGAGACCACTTATCTTGAGAGACCACCTTCTTGATGCACAGATTTATCATTTATATCAGTGTCATGACCTGTTATGAGAGACCACCTGTCTTGAGAGACCATTATTATTTGGCACAATGAGTGGTCTTTCAAGACAGATTCTACTGTACAATAATTTTACAGTACATAAGTGGTCACATGCATAAAGTAATTAGGACAGAAAAATCATCAAAGAAATTGATCTTATATCTGTGACAGTTTCATGTAGACACAGGTATGCACTTAAAAAATACTTTTGCAGACATATTTGAGGACCCATATCTTGGTTTTCACACAGGAATTTTTTTTATCCCAATCTTAATTGATATAATATATTGTGTGACTGAATTCATAAAGGGTAGCTCTCTCTGCATAAAAATAACTGACATATAATAATAAAATGATATCTAATAGCATTTATAAATCTGGGGTGGGTGGGTGTTTTCTCGTATCTTGTTGGAATTCTATCAAGATCTGAAAATTTAAGACAGAAATTATCCCTCCATCTGTCCATGTGTAGAAAAAAAAATGGAAGCTTATCTAGATAAAGGGGGATCTATGAAAACAAACCAAGACCAGGCTTGTATATGTGCAATTCTGCTGCAATCACTTTATATTTTTGCAGCAATTTTAATAAAGCAGTGATTCCCACTATCTCTTGTCCCAGAATAAGCTCTGCCTATATATGTATTGGGAAATGACAAATCTAGGATTTATCATCAAGTCCTCCAGTAAAATGAATAATATGCACCATTTCATTATAAAAAAAAGTAAGAAAAGTCAGCTTACAATAGCAAGAAATAATGCTACTGCATTAGGTATTCAAACTTACTCAGGCAACCACTAGCATATAAATATCTGTCTAGCTCAGGCATGGAAACCCTCCAGGGCAAGGACTAGATGGGTGATTTTTATAGTCACACCCTATGATATAAATTAACTAATAAAACTACCTCAAAGGCTGTAGTTTGTCCACCCCTGGTCTAGCTTATCACCTAAGTGGACAATATAGTTTTACCAAGTTATGACAGCACTGGCAACAAACCTAAATTTGCCAACTGGAATCCCACCTAGAAATTCAAAATTTGTAATGTTGTTACTGTATATTGTTTGCAATACCAACTTCTAATCAGCTCTACAAGTTTCAATGTACAACTCCTTGATAAAATTTATAAATATTTTGTCCATTATTTATTCTACTTACACAATATATTATACAATTAGGATGCTGCTCTTTAACTCTTCACACTTTATAATTAAAAACTGTAGATAAACATTACATGTTATCAAACCTAAAATATTCCAATATTTACCAATCACTAGACAGCCTTCAATATTCCAATATTCACCAATCAACAGATAGCTGATAGAAATATGAAAGCACCATTAGTTGCTTTGAAAAATAATGTCAGAGAGCCCAGCAATTTTGTTACACTAATGAACTTTAGTAACTCAGGAAGTACAAGTCAGTCCTAGTATTTGAATTATTTCCGGCACACTGGACTGATGGATATCATCCACTCCCAAGCTACCAGCATCACTAGACTGAGGCAATTACACAAACCTGGCATGCAGTGAGCTGATAACTTCACTTAGCTCTGTAAACTACAAACTGGTTAAATGTACCAAAGAGACAGAAGAAGAAAGAAAGAAGAAAAAAGGAAAAAGATGTGAAGGCTTTTATTTTAAAAATTTTACACTTTATTTTATGCTAATTGCAAAACAAATTTTCCAGCTTGTAAAAAGACACTCTCAAGGTGGAAAAAACAGACTTTGAATAGGTAACCACCTCAATATAAACCATTCCAATGAGTCACTGCAGCTCATAATCACTGTCAAAGTGCATACATCTACCAGACAATAAAATATTAAAAGATCAAGTTACCACTATGGGTCTTCCATGTGACATACCCACTTGTATATTAATTTATCATTTTGTCCCATTTCTACTGAAATGTTGCAGGTTTTTGTATCCAACTATCCTATCAACCCAGGTTAGCTACAACCGTATGTCCTTTGGCAAGGCAATTTACTCCAATTGCCTCAGCACTAAATAACTGATATGTTTTGTTAAGTTGTAAAGTACCAAACCAAACCAAACTTGTTACTTGAAATGTTAATGCAGCTTTATAATTTAAAGTGTGACAAAGGATGGACATATGCCATTGTTTTTTCCTTAAGTTTAAGCAACAGTTTATCCCTGATACACTTCTTTATGGAAATGTATCACACACCCATTGCTAGGTATATGATTAACTAAAAACTTATTGATAGCCAAAAAAGACATAATCTTTAAAAGTTATTGCAGGTGAATACGTCTAATTCAAAAGCTGGAAATTTATAAAAGTATGATTCTAATACTGGGCTTTTAATAAATCTGAGGCAAAATGCTGCTGGGATTTAAATTTCAAAATTTGAAGTACCTTTCAAAATAAATTTGTGAAAAAGCAGTTACCTTCTCGGACTTGTATTTTTCCAAAGATACATGTATATTTCAAGCCGAAACTAAAATCTTGTAAATCTTGCACAGTTTTCTTGAAGGCACATTTTGTTTTAAATTAATATACATGTACTTACCTGTATTATGTATGTATAGCCATAAATGCAAAAGGAATGCAATGATCTTGCAGATAAATTTACCTCCTTATAATAAACATACAGGTACTGGCACCAGGTGTAATCAGAACAGGAAACAAACTTTTCTAAGTTATTCATAACCTTGGGGCCATCCACAAAGGATGCCATGCACCTGAGGGGAATGGGGGTATCACACATTTGTGCCAATGTGTTAAGAGGGGGAGGGGGTGTTTAAGAAATGTTAGGTCACATCAAAATGTTCAACTTTAAATGAAAGTTCCACTTACTTTTCATTCTTAATTTTCTTATTTTTGATCTCCTACAATATCAGTACCTCACTAAATACATACTACAATGACAATAAAGTGAATTGAAACATGTCAATTTTACAAATAGGAAATTTTGCTCATTCCAGGGGTCTTAATTTTTGTAATGGGATGAGACAATGGGGAGAGGGAGAAAAAAAAATTGCCAAAATTGCATGATGTCATTTACGGATGACCCCCTAGCTACCTTTTAAAAAAAAAATTTAACATGGATATGTACACATGAAAAAACAAACTGCAGTGGATATAAGGTAAAAATAGAATTAAAGCACAACTCTGATATTTCTAAAACATTCATAAAATTTAAAACTCATTGAGCCAACATGGCAATAACGTGGTCAACCTGCATTTTGTACCAGCAGTATTAACTGAATGTTTTAATACAGAATTCTGGTTGTATTTAGAACTATATCTCTATTGCTTTCAAAATGCTTCCAGATGCACAGTGCCAGAACCATAACTGTCAAGAGAATTGTTCAGAATTAACTGAATTTACCCTAAATTAATTATTTGGTAGGTATATTTTGTGGTTTGGTTAAAAGGAACATTTTAATCATTACTAAAAATAATGGTCATGAAAACATGTAGTTTCAATGGAGGAAGCATTATTCTTTGGATTTTTAAATTTGTAGTTAGGCATTCATATAATTTCATCATATTCTATGTGTCTTTCAATTTGTGGCTTTTAGCAATAATAATATAAATGTGCATGATAAATTTGGATACAATTCAACATTTTTTTTAGTAAAGTTACATTGCAGAAACCAATGAAGAATTGGCCATAAGGGGACATAACTCTTCTTAATTATAATGCTGAATGCCGGACTGTAAATGCGCTCATTATGTCATTGATATCGATATATAACTCCATTTCAAATATAGTAAAAGTCCAACAATTCATGATACAAAAACCAAACTCAAGGATTCACAATTGTGGGCATAAATCCAGTAATTATTATTGAAGAAATATGAAAATCCAAATCATCTAAGGTCTAACCAATAAAATGGCCAATATATCAAATTAAACAACAAGGAACCATGGCAAAGTTATGCCTCAGATAACAAAGTATAAAAACAGGCAACCAGGTAATATGACTCATGCAAATAACGTGTAATGTTGTAAATAGATCATTTCAGCTTTCATCAACATAAAGCTGCACCTTAAATTTTATTGAAATCCAAAACACCCTAGTAAGGTTTCCAAAATACCCTGGTAAGGTTTCCAAAACACCCTGGTAAGGTTTCCAAAACATCCTGGTAAGGTTTCCAAAACTCCTGGTAAGGTTATGAAGCCAAAATAAAATTAAAAAGAATGGGTCATCATGGAAAATAACTCTGGTGTATGCTGCCATGGAATCCTGGAAATCAAACTATTTCAAAGTCTATTCAACATAGAGCTGCACCCTAAACCAGGCTAAAATCCAGTCAAATTTGGTAATATTGTGCTGCGGAAATTAAATGTCAGCAGGACAGGTATTCTGGGAGAACAACACTCATAAATGATGTCATAGAATACTAGAAATTTAACTAAGCCAAAGCCTCATCAACAGAAAGTTGTATGCCAAATTTAGTTGAAATCCAACAATCCAAGGGAAAGTTGAGCTCTAGAAGGAAAAGTAAAGGTGACAGGCATTCTGTGAGCATACCTCCTCTAAATAGGAACACAGATGGCTGGAAATGGGACTATATACATAATTTGTATTGTGTGATTAACCATTATCCATAATTGAGGTTAGGAGTTGGTCTATATGTCTAATGTCACAGTATTCCCTTTCTTACTGGGCCAGGAATTCACTGTCTATCGGAACAGGTATTTCCTTTCTTACTGGAACAGAAATTCCATGTCTTATTGGTATTGGTATTCCCTTTCTCACAGGAACAGGAATACCATGTCTTATCGAAACAGGTATTCCCTTTCTTACTTGAACAGGAATTCCATGTCTTATTGGTATTGGTATTCCCTTTCTTACTGGAACAGGAATTCTCTGTCTTATCAGAACAGGTATTCCCTTTCTTACTGGAACAGGAATTCCATGTCTTATTGGTATTGGTATTCCCTTTCTCACAGGAACAGGAATTCCATGTCTTATCAGAACAGGTATTCCCTTTCTTACTTGAACAGGAATTCCATGTCTTATTGGTATTGGTATTCCCTTTCTTACTGGAACAGGAATTCCATGTCTTTCATTCCCTTTCTTACTGGAACAGGAATTTACTGTCTTACGGGAACAGAAATTCCATGTCTTATTGGTATTGGCATTCCCTTTCATACTGGAACAGAAATTCCCTATCTTATCAGAACAGGAATTCCATTTCTTACTGGAATAGGAATTCCCTGTCTTACCAGAACAGGAATTCCCTTTCTTACTGGAACAGGAATTCCATGTCTTATCAGAAATTACAACAGGATTTATCTATATTTTGGGAGTAAGAGTTTCAGAAAATGCATGACATTACTAATACACACATATGCATGCATGTGTACCCAGATGAGTAGCATTACATAATCTCCACTTTGAATAATTAAATTTGCTAATTTTCCATCACATAGTTTTAATACAAATGTGGTACAGTTTGCAACATCATTGCAAGTTATGCTTCAATGCATTCCTTACCAAAATATGCCAAAAGAAAATAGATGTTGCACTTTGATCCTTGTTTATAAAGTACATACCTCCTAAAGCTACACTTTAGCAGGTCACAATCTGGTCCCAAAATCATTTATTTCCCCCTGGCACAACAGTGAAGTGACAGGCAGCTGACATTATGGGAGTGCCACCCTTTGTAATACCTGCAAATTAAAGCCTGATAAGGGCTTAAGCATTACATCTATATAGTGTGTATGGACAGATGTATTCAAATTGATGTAACAGAAACCTAGTTCTGTAGTTTATGCAATTTTAGGGATGTAATTACATGTCCAAAGGTTTATGAAAAATAAACAGCCTATGATGTCCATCTGTATACAAGTCTGGGGTCATTTGGGGTTGAACTACATTATTCTACTGCATATGTCATTTCAAATTTATCAACAAACAATTAGTTAAGAAAAAATTATATACACAAACTTTAATTTAACATAACTAAACTCTACATTTATAAATTTGACCATCAATATTCCATCAGTATTGAGACTTTTTTACACCAAGTGACTTCTGACCTTTGAGACTCTTCAATGTACAGAAAGCAACATCATGATGTGTCAATACATGTATATAAGTTCATTTAAAATTAGATTTTTTGATGGTCATTAAACTGCAATATAAAAAGAAATTCTTTCAAAAATCTGTACAAGTATTTATCACCTACATGGTTTGAAAGTCTCAATAGTTATTTGAATTTTTGAGTTTCTAAAGTAGTTTAAACATATTGTCTTACCCCAGCTCTTTGAAACACCATGTAATGTGGATTCATCACTGTAGATCCCTACCTGAAGGGCATGAATACTACAGACTTAGTGGAATATATACTATACTTTATGCAGTTATGAAATTATTTTGTTATATTTCTTACTAAGTTTGACCTCAAGATCACTGGCCAGCCTTTCCCATACTGCTCAGGTGGCCATGTAGTTAGAGCATCTGCCTTGGATGTGGGAGGTTGTGGGTTCAAACTCAGGCCAAGTCATATCAAAGACTGACAAAAATGGTACCAACAGCATCCTAGCTAGGTGCTCAGCATTAAGAGGCTAATGTTAGAACTGGTCAGTCTGATGTCAGGATAATATGACTGGGTGGGACATCATGCTATATGACTGCAGCATGATGCCCCAATGCTAGACATCACTATGAACTGCCACAATGCAGACATCATAGCCATTTGATTGAAAAATTGTTAAAGCAACATTAAAACACACACACACATGCTTTAGCACTATGATGTCATTGTGGCATCAGTGAAAGGCCTAACAGCGCAATGTAAAACTCTACTCTTCATCTGAATGTTCACCATTTAAATTTTCTTATTCCCTATTTGTGTACTGTAATGGTTATGCCCCTTATTGGCAAGGCATTAGATCCCCATGGTATGCAATATCCAATCCAATGCATAGCTGAACAAGCATTATTTTAAGTTTTAACAGATTTAAAAGAAATAGTTTTCAATTAATTAATAATTAATATGAAGTTACATATTTATGTAAAACAACACTACGTATTACTTTTAATTATTTTATCGTAAGTACTGTCAGCTACAAATGAATAAGAGCTTTTGTTTTGCAAAGGCTTCATTATCAAAGACTTTCCATGGGAAGTTAACTCCTGATAAAAAGGGAAACAACCAATATGATACTAAAAGAGTGAATTGATGATATGGGTTAAGTAACTACACTGTAGATGCATATAGAACCAAAAAATGAGTGAACGGTAAAACATAAGAGAAAAGTATGTAATGACTCGTAACGAAATTCTGACCCAAACATCCCTTGAGTAGTAGAAATATTATAAACCTTCTGGAATGTATCCCGATGAAGCAACCCAACCCGTCCAATGCTCCGATATAAGAAAATCGCAGCCCGATAATTAGAATTGCCGTATAGCAGTATGGCATATGTATGATAATTAAAGTAACCCCTTCCTTAGAAACCTCCCACTTTCTCTGCATGAATGTGTACATGTGTACTTCTACCTTTGACATGTCTCCCACCCCCTTTTGCTAGGAAAGCTTTCCAACGGGCCATTAGAATACAAAAAGGAATTTAAATTGTTGGTGGGTGTGCAGTGAAATGAATGGTTACAATCCAATCCCAACACACACACACACACACACACACACACACACACATTATGATGCCGCTAATGTCATGTTATTTGTTATCCCACATGTAGGTTACACCTATAATTGTCAATGTAATTTTCAAAAGTCAAAATAAATAACCGACACATCTACTCTTCTTGACTTGTAAAAATTATTATTTTTTTGAAGAAATTTTAGATTACATCATTAAACAAACAATTTACATATCATGAACTCAAGTCCATAAAAAAACGAACTTGACTGAGTGGCATGTCTATATTTTTTCCAAGCAGACAAAAATCATTCATCCATAGCGGCCTACGTTATAGCTGATAAACTGTTCATGTTCCTACCTTTAACACAGATGAATTCCTTTCCAAAGACAGAAACGAGATCCGCTTACACACTGCTTAAGGTACAACTAGTCAGTAGCCTCCATAATGAAACCACTAGTAGATTTTATTACACCCCCATATATGGGAGGTTTGACCTCTCTCACTGAGTTTGACCTCTGATTCAGCTGTAGGCAAGCGAAGGAATCTGCTAAAAATAGATAATGTAGGTTGGTACGAACAAAACTGTGCACATGTGCACTCGCCTGTGAGTGTATAAACCTATGAGCTATCCAGCTGAACCGTAAGAACAAAACTATACAGCACAGTACCTTACCCACTTAATCATAGGAAATACTGAACATAACTGGGATTGGAAACCTCTTGTCGTATGAAGAGGCAAAATGTACATCCTTCAAAATGGCATTTTTTTTTCTATATTAAAATAAAATTCACGAATAACACAAATTTTCTGTAATATTCGTGGAAACCCGCAGAAGTTAGAGTATCTTTCTTTTCCCTCGAAATTAAATTTGTATCAAGTCCTTCACAAAGTTTTAAAAAAAAATGGCCCACACAATTCTTTGTATTTTAACCTTTATACAAAAAACTCGAACCGTAACTTGTAAGGTGTGCCTCTCCCAGTTACTCTACAGCACCTTTTAGAAAGAAAACGATGTTAAGCAACACACGCACACACGCACTGCGCAAGTGGGTATGCCTATCTAATCATGAACAACATTACCACTTGGGATAATAAGTAACGCCCACTCACAGGAGTGTATCTCAGAAGTCACTGTCTCCGGTATATAAACCAGAGCGACCTAAAGCTTGCCTGTAAAAAAATTCTAAGCATTTTACCGGTACAAACATGTAGCCCAGCCATTATCTATTTTTTGTCAATGTATCAAATTCAAACATTAGCCTACAGCGATGTGATTGTCAGGATGGAACTGTTGCTTCTTAACTTAATACTTACTTTATTTTAAAAACAATATACTCACCTTCCTAAACTCGATACGCACTAAAAGTACTCGATACTTGCTTTCAGAAAATTCACCCACGCGATGCTACTAACAAACTTTCTCACATACCCATGATAGTAGGGCCGAGACTCGAACTCAGGCAGACGTGTGCGAGATGCGCGAGTGATATGTACAGGCACACCAGTTAAACCACTCGGCCACCCGGGGTCATTCACTTTATTGACTCGATACACGCTTTTCTTTGAATATATACTTCTTGTACTTGTTATATTTCTTGTATCGATGACAGTTTTTCTCAATTTGCTATTAGAAAAAGAAACAAAAAACCCTCTGCTGCACTGATATAAAAAGTATGTCAATAATTCTCACACACTGAGATCGACCAAATAATTTTCAGGGGGGGGGGAGAAGTGGGACCTTTTGGGTTTCTTTTGAAATGAATAGTATTATTTCTTTCACATCAAGAATATTTAATAAATATGATGGATATAATTAGTCCCCATTCCACAATTTGTACTGTTATGTATATTATATTTATATTATGTTGTTTTGTTTTTCTCCTTGATTAGATGTTAAGTAAAATTATATTTTGAACTTGCCCTTGTCCGAAATTAAGTTCAAGTTGTACCTGACCAGTAAATTTTATTTTGGTAAGCCAATAATATATAGTTAATATGCCCCTATAACAACGGGTTTAATACTAGGATCATTATATCAATAGAGGTAAAAAAAATCATTTTGGTCCGAGTCTAGGACAGTTTTCTCCATGAAAAAACCCGTGATATGTTTATCATGTTCTTTATTAAATTTTTATCAACACATGTTGTTTACAACTTAGATTTTTCTAGAAATTATTGTCTTACATCCTGGCTCTTCATTTGTGTCTTCGTTTTTTATATAATCTTGTTTACTTAAAAAAATATTCATTCTTGCTTAACATCTTGCAGCAGAATCATCTGCATTGCTGTGTTTAGAATCTGATTTAGATAAAATTATTGATTCAAATTATTTTTCACGGGAGATAAAAAGTGCTCATTTATAATATTCTTGAACAGAATATCAGTTTGGAATTATAGTGAATTTAGACAAGAACATCTTAGATTATATTGCTCCGATTAAATGGAAGACTACGCATATCACACCATTCAGGGCACTATTACACTTGTACACTCAATGCTACCGACACGTCGACGCATTCAGCGCTGGAACTTTATTCAAACATTACGGGAATTTAAATATAATTTCATTAGGACTGGTGATTGAACTTTTTGGACTATCTGGGATTTAATTCGCAATAATGTAAGTTCTTTTTTAAATGTTAATTTTGTATTCTAAGGAAATAAGTTATATGTTAAATTTTGCAAAACTTGTTGGGTTTCGCTCTTTTATGTTACTTGTTTTAAGTCCAAGGAGTCGTAATACTATAAACAAGAGAAAGAAAATTTTCTTAAAGCTATTTTTGGGTCGGCAATTTAAAACAAAAAATCCCATCCCCACCACCAAATTAAATGGTCAGTCGGTTATTAGTGAATACCTTTATCAATGTTGTCTTGAGGTTACTGACGCTTTACACAAGCTATTTGTTGTTGTTGTTGTTGTTGTTGTTGTTGTTGTTGTTGTAGGGTTTAACGCCATTTTTAGCACAAGATAGGCTATACATGGCAGCCAGTATCAATGATGGAGGAAGAAACCGGGAAATCACCGGAAAGAACCACCGACCCAAGAAAAGCTACTGGCAAGCTTTCTCACGTACCCACGTTGGCCGAGTCCACACACACAGAGGTGAGATGGAAGTGATCCATAACTGAGCGCTTTAGACTACTAAAGCTATTTAAAAAGTGCTTATTTGACAGATTGACCAGATGGTATATTTGTTCTTTATATGATTTCCCTAATAAGAAAAAAAGATTGAGTAGTACAAAAGCATCCTTCAATGCATACGAATCTATTTTTACCGCATTAGAATATGGATCAAGAGTGCTGCTTTCTTTGATGTTCAAAAGGCATTTCAAACTTGCAACAAAGAGAAATATTTTAGAAACAATTCTGACATTCATCTTGGTGTATTCCTTCATAATATATAAGGTCATTGATTTTTTCTTACTGGATATAAAATTTCCAAACGGCATCGGCTTAGACTAGTCCAAAACACTAATAAATTTTATAAACTTTAGCAAATTAACGAATAATTCTGGCTGATCCTGATAACTACCGGCCAATCTCAATACTACCGAACTTGTCAAAAGTGATTGAAAGACATGTCCATGACTCGTTCATGTCATATTTAACCAAAAAAAAAATTGCTGTTAAGCCCTAATCAGTTAGGCTTTATACAGAACATTCATGTGAGACTGCCTTGATCTCTCTAAATGATAAATAGCTTCAAGCACTTCATCAAGGTAGAAAAATAGGATCTGTATCAGTAGATTTCAGGAACGCTTTTAAAATGGTGGATCATGAAATCCTAGCACAATTAAATGGTTTACTTCATAGTTATAAAACCAAGAACAATTAGATATGGAGTACCAAAAGGCTCAATTCTAAGTCCATTACTAATTATACTATTTATTAAGGACCCACCACTTTTACTAAAGGACTAAATTTCATCTACATATCTTTATGCAGATGACAAAACATTGTCAGACATCCAAAACACAAAGTATGAACTGGAAATTTCTTTACATGATGGCCTAAACAAACTGAACATCTGGTGCACATGCAACGGCATGGTGGTAAATATCGGTAAAGCAAAAATATTACTTATCTCAACACGGCTAAATATAATCAGTCTTGATAATGATGAACTATGCCCGACGTGGAAGGTTAAAAATTTAAAAATCGTATGTCTTGGCAGACTGTTTTGGTAAATAATAACATATCATGGACTGAACATATCAAACATATCAGTACAAAAGTTAACTCAAGTATTATTTTATAACAGTCACATACAAACAAACTTAGACTACTGTAATACAATATGGGGTAATTTAAAGGATACAAACATAGCAAAGCTAGCACAACTTCAAAAAAGAGCATTTGGATTTATATCAATCCTGATAGAAAAGCAAGGAAAAGTTGGCTGGTAAGTTAAAAATATTACCTATTAAAGACCGAATCCGTTGAGAAGAGCCAGGTTAATGTACAGTTTATCCAATATTAGTGCTCCTGAATATTTACAATCACTATTCGAGTATAGGCTAACTTGCAATGCAACCAATGTCTACTAAACATTATAACATTCACAAACCAAATAAGGAATTTTTTTTTTTTAAATTTTTTCCAGTGCTCTGGAACTTTGATCTGGAATATTATTCTAGTTGAGATTAGAAATGCCCACTCTATTTCCTTCTTCCAAACCAAATATATCCAGTAGCTTTTGAGATAGAGTTAAGATATATAAAATCCTTTGTATGAGGGCCTCAAGGTAGATTAGTTCTTCAGCTAATTGCGTTACCCTCTTTAAACAAAGTTATTATTATTATTATTATTATTATTATTATTATTATTATTATTATTATTTTAGGCAATATATGGCTACTCCATCTAATCAAATGTATGACTCACTTTAGCCATCAGACAGATGTATTTTGATCAAATACATATCTATACTTAATAACTTCATTTTGTTTTTCATACTTATTTAGTTTATCTTCACCCCGATAGGGATATAAAATTTGGTAGCACAATATCCCGCTGGGCTGAATTGTTTGATAAACGAAATGAAAACTTGCATTCTACTTTTCAAAACTATCTGCATTTTAATTTTGCTCGGTATTCTGCCTTTTCTGCATTTGGTGAAAGGATTATTGACCGGTATGTCATCTTTTTTTTTTAATATCCATCCAGCATGTACACCGGACTGGTATTTAACACTATTTTCGGACTCAAAATCACCCATTGGAATTTTGATTAACACATTCCCAGAGCCAGTAATCAAATATACTTCATAACTTTCAAAATTATTGTCATCATTACCATCAGTCAGTATTTACAAAACGAAATCGTCATCTGAAGATGAACCACACTGGGAATCAGTAATTGTTTTTTTGGGAATCCAGTATTTTAAACACGCATTGGTAAAACTTCATTGATACAAGTACAAACTACGGCTTAATGCTTGTTACAAGCAGAGGCGTCTACAGTTTTATCAATAAATCACGACGAAATTTTTGACAACATGAAATCACCTTAACGGTATTATAAAATATCACAAGGAATGCAAGCGTGACCACAACCCACAGCTCGATTCGATTTTTCTCACACGTCTTTTATCGCTTCAGAATCGCACGAAGACTGAAAAACTATACATATCCACTCATAAAACAGTAACGTACCGACACATCATTCTCGAACGACCATCGCTTGAATCCAATCCGGCGAATTAACCTTTAATTTCACCATTAAGATCACACACCTTGCAAAAATGAACCATGCCAGGAAGTAGCCCATTTCTACCACGGACTAAATAACGTCATGAAAGCTAATTTTACAAGATAAAATGTTTAAGTTGTTCTTTTTTTTTTTTATCTCAGATTCCATCATTTAATAACTTTTGCATAAATTTTCAAAACAGAAATATGTAGTTAAAGTTATGATAGTACAAATAAAGGATGATGACGTCATCACATTCAAATATTTGAGCCTAGTATTCAAAGAGATCAGATTCTGCGCCTTGTTCGGAACGATTATTAGACGCATATTTACTGCAGGGTAGAAACTAGTAGAAATTTGCTACTTCCTGGCATGGTTCATTTTTCCAGGGTTTGTGACCGTAATGGTGAAAATAAAAGGTTAATTCGCCGGACTGGATTCATGTGATGGTCGTCCGAGAGTGATGCGTTATAAAGTTACTATTTTATGAATGGGTATGTGTAGTGTTTCAGTCTGCGTGAGATTCTGAAGAGATAAAAGACTCGTGAAAAATGTCGAATGGAGCTGAGAGTTGTGGTCACACTTGCATTCCTTGTGTTATTTTATATTACTGTTAAGGTGAGTTCATGTTGTCAGAAATTTCGTCGTGCACACTACACGTTATGCCTAAATGTCATATTCACATCCAGTTCTACTTAACATCTACTACATTTTGTCTTGTATTATAAAGTACAAAGCCAGTTTGGACTGGACAAATAGCATTTCCTGGTTACTGGTCTTTTGAGCTTGCAGGATACATCGTACTAATTGTATGGAAAATGGGAACCAGTCAGGAAATGGGAAACAAAATAGAGTACTGTATATATACATGTACTGTATATGGGTTTGGCTGGGCAGGACTGGTTGATAATGAAAGATATATTTTAGTACAAGAATCTTCTGAGAGATTATCCCAGTTGTGACTGAAACAAAGAGAGACATTGTTCAATTGATTGAGATTTCAGTCCTTTAACAGTCATGAATTTGGAACATTCTTTTCTGAAATTAGCTCCTGACTGGTGCAGAATTGAAAGCACATGTTAAAAACACAGGCATGTCCAGAAAATGCTGCAGATCATATCCTTTTCTATACAAAGAAGCTGTCATCCATGATGCATCTATGCTGATAAAAATAAGTTTGATCATGAACACTAAAAAATTTAAGATATTGAATTTTTAATATTATAGTGTTTGCATAAATTTATTATGGCTTTTGAATTAGCACTATGAGTCGTGCAGGATTCTTTGTTGAGTTTTGTACGCTGGTATGCATAGTGCATCTGGTCTCCTTAATGTTAAATGGATATTGTTGCAACTGAAAGTGTGCAGTGATAAACCAGCAGATCTGTCTTGAGTCTCCAAAATAAATATTAAAAACCACAGTGAATAGAATTAGCACTATTAACACTGAAATAAAGAACAGAACAGACTTTAATACATACCCTTAAAAAATGTTTAAAGCACTGACAGAATTTACTAACCTAAATGTATACCATGTCATAGAAAACAACCTAGGCAATAAATATTCATTATTCATATAAAACAGCAAAATAATTGCAGATTGAGTTGATTTTTTTAATAGAGTGATTGATTCCAGGGAACAAGTTTCTTGCAGATATTGTTAACATATACAGTTAAAGTCACTGTCATACTCTAAACAAACCTGAGTAAAGATATTATACAGTTTAATGTAATTTTAGCTGATGCCAAACAAAATATTATGGCTATGATTTATACAAATACCTAACTAGCCTGTAAACAGCAAGTTTAATATAAGCTACTAAACAAGAAGACCGGTCTGCAAAGTCTTGATAAACCCTAAACTTGAGGCATAACCTATAATTTCAAAGAAGGAAAGTGTCAAATTTTCTTTCCAACAAGTATATTTTGTTTCTATCTTCAGATTAACATTTTTTTTCTGCTAATATGATGGATATACATGTAATCTGTATCTTTTTTAAAGATATTTGGAGCTGGACATCTTTTTTTATAAACCCCTCACCCCTTTTAGAAAATTAAATGGCTGGTCCTCAAGTTTTTCCTGAAAGACTGAGATATAGTTACATTTTAATTCTGTGTTTGGTTAGGAAAGAAACTTTCAACAAATATTTTGGGGCAGGTAAAGTGAGGGTCAAGATGGGATGCATATTCTTCACATGATAAGCAAAAGTTGTGGGGGATTTCAGAGACTTAAAAAATGACTTCATGCCACAAGAGAGGGGTGGTTTACATGACACCAAAAAAGTGAAATCATAATACTGAGAAAAAGATAACTTTTTCTGGTAAGTTTACAGAAAATTACTTCAAATTAATGATAAAAAAGAAAAGAAAATAACATGTATTTTCTCTGGAATACTCAATACACTTGCCATCAAAAAAAGCTGGTAAATTTAGCATTAGCAAATACTAATCATACAACACTCACATAATCAAAACTAGACATTAAATAAATAAAAAGATACTATTTTTAAAATCCATTAGACGTCAGTGGAATGTTGTCTCAATTTTATGCATTCTATGCTGCTCACAATAGTTAAGTTAAAGGGATTGAAGGTATTGCAATGGGACTGAAGGTTATGCAAGCGTCATGTGTTTATGTTTGCACCCATTTGAGACTGGATGGTCTGTTGTTCAATCTTCACCAAATTTTGCTGAATTTGTATCTGCACAGAAAATAATATTTCTACATTTGCATTGGTTTTTTTGTGGGACTCTCAAATATGCTGGGCAGTGATGCTATGCCAACAGATGTCATACACTCCAGAATGACTGATGTCAAAATGATGTTTTCAGTGTGACCCCAAAATTTACTTCATCCTCCTTGTAAGTTGTCTGCTTTGCAAAGTCTTACTTTTAAGACTTGTTCTGGCCATTTATTTTTCTTTGGCTCTGCTCACTTTGCATATGGTTCAGCTGTTCCATATTGCACATACACTTTGCCATATTAAACTAATCACAATGGTATACTATTCTGAGTACCAAAATGATCCAGTTTTGCATTTTATACATGGAACGAAACCCCAGTTGAAAAGACATTGTCACTGATCATGAATTTGCTAATAATCTTTAATAATGCAGGTTAGTATGAAATAAGATTTGTTCTTCAACATGAATTTAACTGATTTACATAACTTCATACAAATTGGGTTCTTCCATTTTACAAATGCAAATTAGCCCAATTGGCTCTTGCACATCGTCTTCAAAGTTAACATGACTTCACCCTAGTTCTTCTGAGCAAAATAAATGGATGCTTAGGTGTGACCTTACCTTTTAAATTCCTCAATGACAGTTTATTGTATAAACTGCACCAATGATGGTTTTACATGGCCTACCAGCATAACTATTTACTGTTTATAAAGACTACATGTTAGGGACATATAAAGTTCTGGTCAAAATTCTCTTGTCAGGAGATGCCGCATTATGGCAGGTATGTAAGTGTCCAGTAATATTAAGGCAGGATATTATCAGTCTTGTGGTTGTTGCTCATAATTGGATTTAAAAGTCTAAGGAAATCACAATGTCATTAAATATCAGCACATGGACTGCATTACTTCTGAGAAAATTTTGTAAAGTACAAACAGTGAAGGTTAATTTGCAGACACACTTTTGGTATGATGCAACAAGACTTTCAGAAAACAAGGCCTAGTTTATATTTAGCATGTAAAAAAAAGATTTGATTATGTGGTTCAATTCTGTACACATATTGATGGATTATTAAAATAATGTCTGTTGTTTCCTGGATGTGTGATTATGTGATTTTGGATAATTTCTCAAACTGCACAACAAAAAGCTGAGATAGCATAAATAGCACATATCATATATTAGTCCCCCTTTTATTACTTCATAAAATATATCCTGTATTTTGAAAATTCCCATCTTTTTTTAAATTACGGGGGAAGTTTCCCGTTAAATGCAGTTCTAGAATTAACCCTTTCCTGAATTTTGATTTGTATCCAATTGAGGCATTTCCAGGACCATGCTTGCATTCATGTTTTAATGGTGGGCCATGAAAAGGGGCTATAAAAAGGGGCATTAAAAAGGTGCTATGACTTCATTACAGCACCAGCATTTTTTTCAGTTTGACTCTCAATGCATCTAGGAAAAATCGGTAAATCGTGGTAAAATAACAAATTTGTAAAGATTTTTCTTTTGTCTTCTTTTTGAAACAACTTATTGAATAAGGGTTGGAGGTTATTGGTATAAGACCATAAAATAGGCAGGTCTGACAGGGTTCCTGCAGGTCATGGAATCCTGGAAAAGTTTTGGAATTTAAAAAATAAATTTCAAGGGCCTTGAAAAGTTATGGAATTGATCTAAACCTTGCAAAGTTTTGGAAAAGTCATGGAATTTGTGACAATGGAGTTAAAGAAATTTCTTACTTCAAATTTCATAGAGCACCGAGAACCTAATAAATAAAATGATAAAATTACAATCAATAAATGGTTTCAATTCATATAACAAAAGTAAGTTCCCATAATGGAAGTATCACATGATTTCTGGTGTAGTTCACAAAATAAAAGAAAGCAACTGGATAGTAATGTGTTTTGTTAATATTGTAAATAGGAACACATACAAAGACTACATATAATTGTTTCCTATTTCTTTTGAATACAAATTACATTGTTCATTGGATTATGACATGAATTACTACATAAAGTCAAAGTGTGCTTGTCCAGGTAAATTTAAAATGTACATATTAGTAATATTTGTTGTTAACTTTGTTATTTTAGATTAAAAAATGTCATTCTTTATATTCATTTACTTGACATTGCAAGAGAGTGCGGTCCTTGAGTTTTATGAAATGGCCCTGGAAAAGTTTTGGAAAAGTCATGGATATTGGTTTTGCTAAGTCTGCAGGAACCCTGGTCTAAGCTCACACAAGCTGCTTCCCTTCTGCGCGCGCACACACACACACACACACACACACACACACACACACACACACACACACACACACACACATCCATAATGACTCACTACTGCTATCAACAGAATTCCATAACGCTGAATCCGAGGATTTCATAGTTTTAGGAATCAGGATACAATGATCGATTTGAAATTTCCGACAGTAATGTGGAGTGCTATCATCACGTGATCTATTATTCAGTGTTCTTCAAATAAAGGTAAATTGTAACTTGGTAGAAGCACAAGAGTCTGCAGCTTTATAAATAAAGCACGACGAAATTTCTGACAATATGAAATCACCTTAGCGGTATTAAAAATTAACATATTTAATTTTATAGGTCTCACTGGAAGAAACTTTAATTAACATTAGATATGTAATTTGAAAATTATGAATCTAATGGGAAAGAAAATTACCTTCTATAAATTCCAGTGGATGTTTCGGATATATTTTGTCCATATCGTATAAACAGTTACCCACTATGAGGAATGCCGCCGTTCCGGAATCATCAAAAAGCCAATAATAATAATAATAATAATAATAATAATAATAATAATAATAATAATAATAATAATAAATAATAATAATAATAATAATAACAACAATGATAATAATAATAATAATAATAATAATAATAATAATAATAATAATAATAATAAAGCAAAGAAGGAAGAATAGCAATTAGAAACAACTAATTTTTGTTTCTTAAAAACAATTGTAATCTTCACAAATTGAATACATAATCTCTCTCTCTCTCTCTCTCTCTCTCTCTCTCTCTCTCTCTCTCTCTCTCTCTCTCTCACACACACACACACACACAGAGGAAAAATCTACATATTAAGAACAATTTAAATTGCTTTCAAATTCCAAATTTGCAGTTAGTGAATTACATAGTAACACTCTTGAAAACTAGAGATTTGCTCTTCGGAGACAAAGAAGATAAAAAGATTGTTTATTCCATAAAATTACTTATAAATTCGTAATTAGGGTAACATGCGCAGCTGTATAGGCTAAAATGCGTGCGAGGGCGGGCACAGGGGGTCATATCGTTGTTCACCGACAACTCGTACATGAACTAATTAAATTATCATAATTTAAACGCAAATCATATTAAAAGAAAGAAAAAAAAAACGAGCCCTTACTGGGTCATATAAAGGCTCCATATGTTTAACACTGGGTGGCGGGGTAAAGTACGTTACAAGTGGTTGACCTCGGTTGGGGTAACATAGTAACATTTTTAGAGTTGACGTCAATATAAGTTATTACATATACATAAGTGTAGGTGTGTGTGTGCGTGCGTGTGTGTGTGTGTTGTTAACGTTGCTTTATTTTTTATATTCATATTACCACTCTGGCAGTTTATAGTGCTGTATAGCACTGAGGCATCATGCGCAAACTTGTAGCGTCATGTTCCACCCAGTTACATTATCCTGACACCAGGCCCACTAGTCCTAACACTAACCTCTTAATCAGGGGTGCACACACTTTTTCAGCATGCGAGCTACTTATAAAATGACCAAGCTAAAATGATCTACCTACAACAAAAATGCAAAACATGTATAGGCTGACTTTTATTTTTTTTTGATGTACTATGTTTTTAGACGATAATCGGGCGTACGCTTCCTCCAGAACTTGTAGTAGAGTCGTTTCTATCGGCGGTCATAACTTCTACCCTTAAATTTCTCCTTTTTGAGAGCATGAGCGGTCGCCGCTATCCTGGCCAGCTCCTTCTGTGTCTTTGTCCGTTACTATCCTGGCCAGCTCCAGACCTTTCTGTGTCTCTCTCTTTCGGCTGACTTTTCGGCCATCCTGGCCAGTTGATTATATGTCTCTCCTTCAGCTGCTTTTTCAGTCCTCCATTTTTTGACTGTCTCATCAATGAACGCTGCTAGGCGATCTCACTAGTACCCTAGATCTTCTGAGTACAAGGCACAATACTCTTTAATCGTCTGTCTTTCTGTAGATATTTTATGATGATGCTAACAGTAAATGATAAGTTGCCTCGACTCACTGAACAATTGACAGATGTTACAAGTTCCAACCAAATACTTACCTATTGAAAATAACTAACTTCTCTCAGGTAAGATATTTTGCCCGATATTTGATTCACAATTATTGCAAGTAACTGAAATATACCAAACATGCAAATATCAAAATATAAAATATACAAGTTGTATATCATAAAAATTTAAAACACACAAGATATAAATAATCTCACAACTGTTCGCTAATAAGTTCCAATAACTAATAGTTTAGATCGTATAATAAACGTATTGTATCACTTGATTAGCAGTGCGAGATTGATTTCCACTTTTCTTTGTATTTCTACTCCTCTGGTGTATCATTTCTTTTTCCTATTTCCACCAATTCCTCCTCGACGTTTCTCGAAGTTTCTTCTCACGTTTCTCCTCGACTTTCTCAAGACTCCTTTTCTTCCTTGATTTTCTCTAAACTCATTATCCTTTATTACTCTTCTCTCGACTTCGACTGTCTCGGCTACAGCCTCAACTCCGCCTCCAACTCTTGAAGACTCTCGACCCTTTAGAACCCGAAGTTCTATGTCCCCTGAAAAGCTTTTTTTTTTCGTGGCTTGGCTTTGTCTTTCATTAAAATCTGCTTGTAAGTTTTGCCGCTAAATTACGAGTGGCTTCGTTTTCTGTGTAACCCTATTGATCTGAAATCCCTCTAGGCGAATACTAAATTTTCGCTTACAAGTTTTGAAAGTTATCATTCGGCCTGTATTGTAATCACAACGTCTGTCCCAGTTCCGATTGGATATCGCAGTGAACGGATCAAATCAAGCTGTGTGGTCCACAATGTCCCTCTCGCTGTATGTCAGAGTGGGGACGGATAATGATACGCCCCGTTCACAACGTGGAGTTCCTTTTGATCTTTGACTAATCTTCAACACCTAGGTGTGATAACTAAGTCTTTGTTTAGATGATGAGATCTATCGCTTGTACCTATTCAAGATTTTGGTCTCCGGCCAACCATGTAACAATGCGTAAGAGTTCAGCACTAGCCCACGGAAATCTTTAGACATTAAACACATGGCCGCGGTAATCACAAGACAGGTAGATTGTAGCTTATACATGACTTTATAGCTGGGGCTTTAGCAAACATAACAAAGCTATTGAGGGTAACAAGACGAAGAGTAAAGGTGAAGGAGAGTAAGACAGGTATAAAAATGGAGGAAGGTAAGAAATATGAAGAATAGATAGAGGAGTATATAATAAGAAAATATGGAGGAGGGCAAGATGGGTGAAGAAAAAAAATGGAAGATAGCAAGATAAGAGAAAACAAATTGCGAGAGATAAAGTGGATAAAGAAAACATGGAGGTGAGTAAGGCAAGCAACGGAAATATGAAAGAGGTTAATAAAAAGAGTCGTTTTTTCTGCCATATTTTTGTGAATCGTGTCATTGGAGAAGCCGTTGCAACAAGGAAACAAACAATTGTGGACTATTTTATTTATTAGTTTTCCTGTTTTTTTTTCTTCCCAGTCGAGTGGCCAAGTGATCTAAAGCGCTGTCCGTCACGGATCACTGCCATCTCACCTCTGTCTGCGTGGGTTTAAGTCTAGGATTCGACGAATCTGGATATGTGAAAAAGTTTGCCAGTAGCTTTTCGTGGGTCGGTGGTTCTTTCCGGTGATTTCCCAGTTTCTTACTCCACCAATAATACTGGCTGCCATGTATAGTCTATCGTGTGCTGAAAAAAGGCGTTAAGCCCCACAACAACTTCACAGTCCTTTGCTGATTTATATCAACTGTTTCCACAGCAATGGAAGTTTCGCAAAAGCCAGTCAAAATAACTCTCACAATCACAGTAACTACCCTCTTCTGTAACTAGTTTTGTAACATCACCCATTTTTTTCGAAAAAGAGACATAAATGATCGAACTACGAACAATCATATTTATTTAATATTGCCTAGTGACAATTCTATGGATGGGTTTGTTAATAATAAAGCTAAATTAACTCAAGCTATAAAATATGAACATCAAGCTCACTGGAAAGTAGCCGGTAGAAATCATTTATCCCACTTAAAGTAAAACAATATATAACTGGAGATCAAACCATTTCTCGTAGAAATAATTCAACAAGTCCAACAATACTTGGTTAAAATTTAGCCTCTCGTTTAATAATACAAAACACCACCACCAGCAAATCTCAAATTGAAAATCTATTCCATGAGAGTACACAAATTATTATTTTTTTAATTGTCAACATCACGTCGAAACTATTTTTTATAGCTATTTTCCCCAAAAGATTTGGCAAAAATCCAGGATAATACTAACAGCAGTCTATTGATCTATAGGTTACTGCCCTAAAATGTACATTTTGGAAGCAAAATGTTGTTAATAAGATTTTCTTGCAATTTGTTTGCTATTCTGGGCGGAAACACAAGCATGGCATCATATTAGTAAGACGTTCACAAAGACGTTCAATTCTACATGTTTTCTTTTTGCTTACTTCTGAAGTGAACAAAGGACCAAATTTGATGTTTGATAATTTTTATGAGGTCGAGGAAAACATTGTAGGAAACAGCTGCTCGGTCGCTCACAGACTACCTTAATTGCTTACGATGAAATAGAAATTTGATCAATTACATAAACAAAATGAAATAATGAAATTGAACATGCCATTGGAATGATACACTCTTTCTTAAAATGGAATTATTTTTTTTTTTAAAATAAGAAATGCAATGCCGTTCTGTTGTACCGATAAAACAAACTTTATCATGAAATGGAATTAATGACCTAACTCGTATTCTCAGGGATGCCTGCATAACCTAGTTGTTTCCTGTCCTCTCAAAGTCAACGTTGATGATAGGTCCGAGTCCCCGTATTGTTAAAAGTGGCTGACATCCTTTGACCTCAGTTAGGGTCGCATAGACACCTTTGTCGAGTTGACCTGAACATGACAATCGGTACGTATGAGAAACCTTACGTCAACATTACTGTGATGAGGCGCCAACAAGCATACGTTTTTGATAAACTATTTTGCAAACGTCTGAACGATTTGAACTCTGGCTGTCATGGTATTGAACTTATGTGGATCGAAATTACCTTAATCTCGTTAAAAGAAGCCTTAGGGGTAGGGTAAAGATCAAACTACTTTCATGGAAATTTTTGAAATTTCAGTTGATATCGTTGCTGATTGAATGTGAAGGTAAGATCATGTGAAAGAAACCCAACAAAACCAAACTTGCTTTTAGCTTTCAGTATATGCAGACAAAATCAGTACACTCAATCATTCTTTGTTTACCAGTCTGTATAACCCATAGAAGAGAAACGGCCATACTTTAATAAAACATTTAAACAAAAGGTATACCAGTCTTTATAACACACTTGAGAGCAATATCGAAAGGAATTAGCTAGTACAACGGAATAGTTAAGTCTTCTATGATGCTTTGTAGGACTCACTGAACTAAATATATGGAAGAACAAGTCGAGAAATGGGTGAAAGATAAAATAAGGGATATATGTGTCTGGCTGGCAAGATTGATAATTAAAGTAAAATTTTACTTATAAGGCTTTTTTTTGAGAGTTTATCCTAGCTGTAAACTTAAGAAACCGACCCACTTTGTTTTATTTATATAATTTTAGTCCCTTTATAGACTTGAGTTTGGAGGATTCATGACTGAAATCATTACCTGACTCTGGTGTTGTATTGAAAGCACATATTTCAAATCGATGTAGATACAAAAAAGTGTCGCAGCTCAAAAATGTGTCTAGTAAAGGTAATATATATTCATGTTGCTTCAGAAATGTAAATTATTGAATTTTTAATATCATAGTGTTTGCATATGTTTGCTTTGGGAGTTGAATTAGTATTGCGAGTCCTCCAACAGTCCCTTCATCTCATTATTTCACCTCGATTACATCTCGTGGTCTAATTATATCAAGATCAAACAACTCTGATAGCCAGAACAGTTGTATACGCCTCATAAGGGAGACAAACTTAAAATGACTGATAATATGACCTTAAGAGTAGTTTCCCCAGTTTCTATTACACGCCGTCATGCCCTATTCCAACATGTAGTTTCCTGCCGATTTTTACAGCCTTGCACAATTAAATATTCCAATAAAATAAATTACCTAGCTTTGAGACAAAAAAAGGTAATTTCTCAAAGTTTTGACTTCACTCCCTTTGTTTAGAATCAGGCATAACGTATTTCTCAACCCTTTTGTCAGCTGAAGTTGAAATAGTCAATTTCCGTTGCCGTATCAGTTTGATCTTTCAAAGCTGCTCATGTATAAAGCTACAATTAGCTTATAACGCGGTAGGGTGGAAATATACGAATTTTGTACATGGATATGGACTCGTCAGTAAATGAACATTATCACGCTCGACGTTTTGGATAACATGGCTAACCCAAATTTAAATCTGAATTTGTTACCAGTGAATATCCAGATACGATGCGCTGTTCAGTAATAAAAAAGATAATGGGGAAAGTTAATGATGAACGCGTGGTGAAAGCCATCGAAGAATATGCTGGACTCCGTCCTAAAATCTAATGAATCGACGTTGGACTCCGTCCCAAAATGTAATGAATTGTTGATTTAGGCAAAATAAATTCACTTTATTTCAATAATACAGGCCACACAACTGCATGATTTCTATTCATTAACTTATCGCAACGTGCCGTCAGCATTTCACGACGTAAATCTATACTTTTCAATCACTTAATTGAGGGAACTATTATTACTATGCACCTTCGGTCAGTCAAATCATGATTAAGTCACATTTCGCGTGTAACTTTACATCACATTTACCACCATGGCAACAATAATCAGAGCCTGCCGACGACGGAACAGTCCCTCTCCGTTTATTCCATTGTGTAATTTACCAGTCACCAACCATAAATACTGCACGGTGTAATCAACTAATTTTAATAGGGATTATTTAACGACAGGGACATTCATGCGGCTCTAACCTGAGTTCACCAAAAGTAAATCATGGCATCATGGATACTCACTAGCACTTCACTTCGTGGCGTTTGCTCCTAGTAATTAGCAAATTATTTCGGTCTGATGAATATTTTTTCAGGACCGACTTCCTATAATTAAATAAGTAATCACAAGCATCTAAAAAGATCCTTGAAATGGAGCGTAATAAACAAATGCGCATGTTCCAAATCTGTTACACTATTTCGTCTCCTGTACAATTCTCAAAATCTGAATGATCTATCAATTTTGTCTCTTCGTCCCATTTCAGTCATTAGTTTATGGCTTGACTTTCTTTGCTGCACTAGATGTTTTCTTAAATTAAAAGGTATATCGCATGAGAGGTATTTCTCACATCGTAGTCCGGTTTTATAATGACTACAGTAATAACATTCTGAGAAATTAGTAATATGCCGTGACCAGCTTTGAAATGCCGTGTCTCTAATCCTTGATGTGAACTCCGAAATAAATACTTTTTCATCGCCAACATCTTGTGTTGCCCATATATCTCCAACGCCATATTGATAGTATATCTGTAATCTTCGCAGCTCATGTGACTCTACCATCCTCTTTTAACTTTTTCAAACACAATATAGCATTGACGTGGATATCTTACATTCGATAATCGCATAATTTTATTCCAAAATTTGATACATCTTAAAATATATGAGAGAGAGAGAGAGAGAGAGAGAGAGAGAGAGAGAGAGAGAGAGAGAGAGAGAGAGAGAGAGAGAGATTACCCCACTTCCCTATATATCTTACAACCGATAATCGCATAATTTTAATTCAAAATTTGATACATCTTAAAATAAATGTGTGTGTGTGTGTGTGTGTGTGTGTGTGTGTGTGAGAGAGAGAGAGAGAGAGAGAGAGAGAGAGAGAGAGAGAGAGAGAGAGAGAGAGATTACCCCACTTCCCTCTATATACCCAATTATTTACAGAAATTAAAACAGAGCGGTGTCTCTTATAACATTGAAACAGCATTTCTGCATTGTACAATAATCGTTGAGTATTCAAATGCTCGTATTTCAGCTCTATGACATAATATTGGTTTCATCATTGAGTCTAATATGTTCAACATATCTCTGATTCGCTTTGAAAATAAAATATTCGCGTCACATACATTTTGGCTTGTGAGTTAATATTTGTTTATCCATGGGCCATTTTAACTTCAGTGCAAAAATATTCTCAAATATTTATAACACAGCACAGCTTCGATTCGTTCTTCATTAAAATGTCATTCGTTGAGAAAGTTACACGAATCAAATATTCTAATAAAAAGAGAGTTTAGACTTATACTAGTGAATCAGTAACACATAACTAGAATCGTATCCAGTCCAGGGACTTTGTTTTACATTAAATTTTAACTGGTTATGATCTCTGGATCCGTTATTATGTCATCAAAGATATAGCAAGTCTCGTCATCATTTTTATCATCAAAGATATTGTAAGTCTTGTCATCATTTTTATCATCAAAGATATTGTAAGTATCATCATCATTATTATCATCAAAGATATTGTAAGTATCATCATCATTATTATCATCAAAGATATTGTAAGTATCATCATCATTATTATCATCAAAGATATTGTAAGTATCATCATCATTATTATCATTAAAGATATTGTAAGTATCATCATCATTATTATCATCAAAGATATTGTAAGTATCATCATCATTATTATCATCAAAGATATTGTAAGTATCATCATCATTATTATCATCAAAGATATTGTAAGTATCATCATTGTTGTCATTAAAGATATTGTAAGTATCATCATCATTATTATCATTAAAGATATTGTAAGTATCATCATCATTATTATCATCAAAGATATTGTAAGTATCATCATCATTATTATCATCAAAGATATTGTAAGTATCATCATCATTATTATCATCAAAGATATTGTAAGTATCATCATCATTGTTATCATCAAAGATATTGTAAGTATCATCATCATTATTATCATCAAAGAAATTGTAAGTATCATCATCATTATTATCATTAAAGATATTGTAAGTATCATCATCATTATTATCATCAAAGATATTGTAAGTATCATCATTATTATCATCAAAGATATTGTAGGTCTCATCATCATTTTTATTATTAAAGATATTGTAAGTATCATCATCACTTTTATCATCAAAGATATTGTAAGTCTCGTCATTGTTGTCATCAAAGATATTGTAAGTATCATCATTATTGTCATCAAAGATATTGTAAGTATCATCATCATTGTTGTCATCAAAGATATTGTAAGTATCATCGTCATTGTTGTCATCAAAGATATTGTATTATCATCATCATTATTGTCATCAAAGATATTGTAAGTATCATCATCATTGTTGTCATCAAAGATATTGTAAGTATCATCATCATTATTATCATCAAAGATATTGTAAGTTACATCATCATTGTTGTCATCAAAGATATTGTAAGTATCATCATTTTTATCATCAAAGATATTGTAAGTCTCGTCATCAATTTTATCATCAAAGATATTGTAAGTATAATCATCATTGTTGTCATCAAAGATATTGTAAGTCTCGTCATCATTTTATCATCAAAGATATTGTAAGTCTCGTCATCATTTTTATCATCAAAGATATTGTAAGTATCATCATCATTTTTATCATCAAAGATATTGTAAGTATCCTCATCATTATTGTCATCAAAGATATTGTAAGTCTCATCATCATTTTTATTATCAAAGATATTGTAAGTATCATCATCATTGTTGTCATCAAAGATATTGTAAGTATCATCGTCATTATTATCATTAAAGATATTGTAAGTATCATCATTGTTGTCATCAAAGATATTGTAAGTATCATCGTCATTATTATCATTAAAGATATTCTAAGTATCATCATTGTTGTCATCAAAGATATTGTAAGTATCATCATCATTATTATCATTAAAGATATTGTAAGTATCATCATCATTATTATCATTAAAGATATTGTAAGTATCATCATCATTATTATCATTAAAGATATTGTAAGTATCATCATCATTATTATCATCAAAGATATTGTAAGTATCATCATCATTATTATGATCAAAAATATTGTATTATCATCATCATTATTATCATCAAATATATTGTATTATCATCATCATTATTATCATCAAAGATATTGTAAGTATCATCATCATTATTATCATCAAAGATATTGTATTATCATCATCATTATTATCATCAAAGATATTGTATTATCATCATCATTATCATCAAAGATATTGTATTATCATCATCATTATTATCATCAAAGATATTGTATTATCATCATCATTGTTATCATCAAAGATATTGTAAGTATCATCATCATTATTATCATCAAAGATATTGTAAGTTACATCATCATTGTTGTCATCAAAGATATTGTAAGTATCATCATTTTTATCATCAAAGATATTGTAAGTCTCGTCATCAATTTTATCATCAAAGATATTGTAAGTATAATCATCATTGTTGTCATCAAAGATATTGTAAGTCTCGTCATCATTTTATCATCAAAGATATTGTAAGTCTCGTCATCATTTTTATCATCAAAGATATTGTAAATATCATCATCATTTTTATCATCAAAGATATTGTAAGTCTCGTCATCATTATTGTCATCAAAGATATTGTAAGTCTCATCATCATTTTTATTATCAAAGATATTGTAAGTATCATCATCATTGTTGTCATCAAAGATATTTTAAGTCTCGTCATCATTTTTATCATCAAAGATATTGTAAGTATCATCATCATTATTGTCATCAAAGATATTGTAAGTATCATCGTCATTATTATCATTAAAGATATTGTAAGTATCATCATTGTTGTCATCAAAGATATTGTAAGTATCATCGTCATTATTATCATTAAAGATATTCTAAGTATCATCATTGTTGTCATCAAAGATATTGTAAGTATCATCATCATTATTATCATTAAAGATATTGTAAGTATCATCATCATTATTATCATTAAAGATATTGTAAGTATCATCATCATTATTATCATTAAAGATATTGTAAGTATCATCATCATTATTATCATCAAAGATATTGTAAGTATCATCATCATTATTATCATCAAAGATATTGTAAGTATCATCATCATTATTATGATCAAAAATATTGTATTATCATCATCATTATTATCATCAAATATATTGTATTATCATCATCATTATTATCATCAAAGATATTGTAAGTATCATCATCATTATTATCATCAAAGATATTGTATTATCATCATCATTATTATCATCAAAGATATTGTATTATCATCATCATTATTATCATCAAAGATATTGTATTATCATCATCATTATTATCATCAAAGATATTGTATTATCATCATCATTATTATCATCAAAGATATTGTAAGTATAATCATCATTATTATCATCAAAGATATTGTATTATCATCATCATTATTATCATCAAAGATATTGTATTATCATCATCATTATTATCATCAAAGATATTGTAAGTATCATCATCATTATTATCATCAAAGATATTGTAAGTATCATCATTATTATCATCAAAGATATTGTAAGTATCATCATCATTATTATCATCAAAGATATTGTATTATCATCATCATTATTGTCAAGATTACTATTAAAAGGATTTTCATTTTTTAGGAACTTTTAAAATACTCGTGACAAACCGGTTTTGAGAAAATTTTTGTGTCCTTGTTAAAGGTTGTTTTTTTCTGTGTCCTTTTTAAAGGTTGTTATTTTGAAATGTTTCCCAAATAAACGTATCTGTTCTGTACTGTTAGTTTCTTTTTGGACATATCTCATAATAGTTTTTCTTGAATTTTCACAATAATCTAAGACTTTCTTTATACACTCTGTAATCTAAAACTACGTAATCGTACATATTTTTCATGTTTTAACTTTTCACCCTTCTCTTTCCCACCATGGTGGCTGCATTGGAATTTTCGGTTAGAATTTACTTTTTTTGCTTTTTTTTTCTTTATAGTGGGAAAGCGCATCTTGATACAAAAATGTAAATTCTTTCAAATAATCGTCGATATTTGTATTTAGCAGATTCTGTTCCTACGTTGCTTGAGAGCTTTCCTAAAATGATTGTTTAAAAGCTTTCCTATACTTGGTTTTAAGGAAAATAGCTTTAATTACACACTTTATCTTAAACTGATGAAATTGTCCCGCATTTTCCTCTGTGTCATTTTAAGTTATTAAGAAAGGAAAAAGAGTTCCCAGTGTCGTTGTGCAAATGGATATCATGTATTCATCGCATTGGTGTGTATTTTTCAACGTAAGTAAGTTTATCTCCGCTGGAAACTAAGTGGTGGCTGATCCCGGATGGAATCACTACTTCCTGGCACGCGCAGATTGTAGGAGTGGGAGGGGACAATAAATTTTTGATGTGATTGTGTATTAAAAGAACGAATACAAATGCCTTATTAATAGGCTTTTCTGTTTATTTGTTCAATGACGTCAGATGGTAGTTGGTTGGTTGATCCGGAATGTCACCTGGGTTTGAGATCTTAAATGAATCGACATAGCACACCGGGTCATTTGCACTGCATTGTCCGCATTCTAGCTCCCAGGGGAATACAGATACCGAACCATATTGATCTGAGTGAGTCTAACGAGGTTGGCTATATTATTTTTACGATGATCAGCGTCGGGGCTTTGACGCAATGCTACTTACCGATCTAAACCGTATCACCCATTCGCGAGAATGCTCTTCACTATTCATGAACAGCTCTTGCGCGCACTGGTGTAAAAATAAAACAACAAACCCGTCTGCATGTGTACGGTTGAATCGTTCCACAATGGCTTGATTGCGATGTATTGCCACTGCTCAGAGAGATTCCATGCCTGGATCCACCTGCATAAGTAGCGAGCATGGTAGTAGACGACAAGAATTAATACGTTTGAACGCGTCTGCGACTCTTGTTGAATCTTTGAAAATTCCTCGATTCTTCAAGACTAGGTTGGAAAGAGACGTTCCAGCAACGCCGCCGGTAACCGTCGCCGCGTTTTGCTAACTTTGAAAGGGCTCCTTCACCCTTCCAAAAACTTCAGGAACTGTAGCATATGGTGGCCAGCATTTTTATATAAGTTTATAATATCAAGACTTGTCTCCATCTGGCGATTATTTGTCTGAATATTAAAATCATGGATCAGATCAGCACACACACACACACACACACACACACACACACACACACACACACACACACACACACACACACACACACACACACACTGAAGACATGATAATAAATTATCCAGGACGTGACGTTGAACATTTCACCATAAAGGAGAAATAATTTCAATTTTTCCGTCATTGCATTTACTGCATCAGTGATGTTTCTATCACCCAAGCATGGTTACGAAGGAGTAGGTATTTCAAATTCATTTCGCTTGTTAATCATTGGTTCGGCTTGATCCGTGACAAACCAATTCTTGTTGAATTTGATAATACGATGTATAATGTGGGACCTGGTGTACCGTCGACCACACTTTGGTTGATTGTGGAGATAGGTTCTAGAAAATTGACTGGGACCTTTATAGTTTCTTCATGATCGAATTTAGGCGTCTTGGTGTTAAATTATCGAGCGGGTTTGATCATGAACATGTCTTGCGCAACTATGGAAAATATATATCAAAGTGTGTCCTAAGTGGCCGAGTGGTCCAAAGTCCTCTCAGTTATGGATCACTGCCATCTCATCTTTGTCTGCGTGGGTCTCAGTCTCAGATTCGGCCAATATGGGTGAGAAAGTTTGCTAGTAGCTTCTCGTGTGTCTGTGGTTCTCTCCGGGTTTTCCCGGGTTTTTCCTCTACCATTAATACTGGCCATTATGTGTAGCCTATCGTGTGCTGAAAAAATGGAATTAAAACCCCAAAAGAAAAACAGCAACAACGCCAACAACAACAACATGAAATCTAAGAAATCTAAGAAAATCCCGCTTTCCGACAGTTATGTCGAGTATTCTTACCGAAGCCGCCTAGCTGCTCTGAATTGATTGAAATATCTCTAGGATTACACAGATGTTCACAAACATCCAAATTAAGCACAAGAAGATCTCTCAGTGGTATCGAACAAAGGTATTTTCTACGATTGTATAACGGTAGTACAAATGAAGGGGGTGCTAAGCATACAAAATACAATGAAAGAAAGAGAATATATCAGACTGCTAAAGTAACTGTTCATTAATAGATAGAAGAAGAAACAGGAGAAACTTTTATTTCCAAACCTTTTCCTTAGCATCTGGTATGTGTGTATACCCAAGAGATTGGTTTCACAATTTATTAGTGAGAAATTTGAAATAAGACAGAAGTTTAAATAACAAGCAGAAAGCCCCCAATATTTTAAAATAGAATGAAATGCAAGAGAAAAACTGACATCACATTTTATAGAACCTGGAAAAAATTCAATTCAATATCTAACCTGACAAAATGCAATTTAATATCGGCTAGTTGTGACATAACATGCTCATTATTTGCATATAATGATACATTTTTACACATATATTTGGTCTAATGCAGTTAAAATGTCCGTTTCATCAGAAATTTTCAATATCTAATACATGCAATAATTGATTTTAAATAAATATTAAATAAATGTTTTTGACAAGAATAAAGCAAAACTTTATTTGAGGTCAAAAAGCATTTTCCAGCACTGTAATTGGTAATGTAGAATAAAGAGTGATATTACAAGTTCCATAATTGATGATGTAGAATGAAGAATATATCAATAATACCGTAATCGATAACGGGGAATAAAATTATATCATTCTTACTATTTGCGTATCGCATTTAATCATCCAATTATCCGCAACGGTACATTCTGAGAAAAAGACATCTAAATTATATGTCACGATCGGGTTATCAAAATCCTGGAGTTAATTGTATTTCTTTCATTTTCTTATAACGGTGACTTTTATAGGCAGTTCGCTGTATATAAAGACCTAACTACCTACCTACCTACTCATCCCACCCACCCACAGACAGACACAGATTTTAAGTAAATAGTTAAAAATGTTATAAAATGATATTTTTATGGTTATTGGAAACGAATATCAAATATGCAATAAAGCTTTTTTGGCATTTGTAATATTTTGTATATCACACGATCTTTAATGTTTTAATATTTTGTATACCACACGAACTTCAATGTTTTAATATTTTATATACCACACAAACTTCAATGTTTGAATGCTCCAAAATAAATTATCTTTTTTACAGGAGATCTGATGACATTTTAATTAATTATAAATCTATTAACAACGAACATGTGAAGGTTCAAAGTAATTAAGGAATTACCAAAATATGAAAGTGTTACAGTTAAATATCTTGATAATGCGTTATAGGTTAACTAATGGATATATATATATATATATATATATATATATATATATATATATATATATATATATATATATATATATATATATATATATATATATATATATATATATATATATATATATTACAGTACGAAACTAGTAACTAACTAGCCTAAGCGCTTTCGACTCTTAATGAGTCTTTTTCAAAGGCAAATACAAAACATATATACGACAAACAGTCCAACAGTGCCTCCAATATATAAATCAATGTTGTGTTTCTTTGTTTGTCGTATATATGTTTTGTATTTGCCTTTGAAAAAGACTCATTAAGAGTCGAAAGCGCTTAGGCTAGTTAGTTACTAGTTTCGTACTGTTCGTCGTCAGTTTATTGCATCTATTTTAATCAATCCCTGACACACGTGATCCCTTGCTGGATCCAGTACGCTTGAAAGGGTTGTTATTCGCCATATGATTTGTATTCTTATATATATATATATATATATATATATATATATATATATATATATATATATATATATATATATATATATATATATATATATATATATATATATATATATATATATATAATTTAATAGCAGTCCAACAGTTACAGCAGCAAATACTTTAGCTTTAAAAAGAACATTTAAACAGTATAAAAAAAACCATTAGTCTCTTGACAATGTCTACTTGTAGACAACATCTGTTGTCTGACAAAGTGTTGCCCGCAGCAGTGAGTAGATGTTCACTTGGGACACTTGATGGAGGCACTGATAGCTAACGCTGGGCGCAAGAACGGAGTAAAGGAAACCTGTCAGTATCGGTCTGCCACCATGACACTGGATCAATATCCCTCGGGATACAAGGCTCGTTCAGAAATTTGTTCAATTGCTTGTCGAGATGAATTGAGGTACTCTTTTATGATTAAAATCAGTCTGCTCTTCACAAAGGTTAAGCTAATTATACTATTCGTATTTGGATGTATCATACAATTCAGCCGAATACGAATATTACATTTAAGAAACTAATCTGGGCCGATGCAAATATGAAGCGATTATTCGGTGCAGGCCTAATAATTGTACATCCGAAATTATTTTTATTTTTAGAGGCTCGACATATTACTTAATCAATAATTAAAAAGAGGTTTTGTCTTATGCAGAATAAAAGTGCGCCATGCAGTCTATGCAAGTATTATTAACCAAATAGCGTAGGACGTCTTCGAGCAAGAATACGTCTTTGGAGCCCTGAATCCATTGTTGGAAGAGCATCGAGGTTGACACGTTCTTATACTGTTCTGCGGTTTATGTTCTGAAAGAATTATGTAGTCCCCTTTCACTTAAAAAAATGCCCAGCAACACATCTGGTATAATTTACTAATAAGATTTCTTCTGTTGGGGGAGGTATTTTCTTTAGTTTTGTACAGATTTGCAACACAAAATTTCTTTTCATAACCATATAGCCAAGCGGGATCAGAGTGTGTAGAATAGTCCTGGTGTGCCACAAAAGAAGGCTACCTTTTCCCAAGGATGTGTTCACTGATGATGTGCATAGTCAATTGGTATTCCCCGTTACTGTGCAGTCTTTTGTGCTGTCTTGTGCAGCTGATTTCCGAAAATGAAACAGATACACTCAGGTTGGTGGCTTATGTAGTCCAATACTTCTTTAAAAATCGGATGTCTTCCGCCTATTGTAAATTCCATGACTGCCATCTTTCACTAGCTTCCTTCCCTAGACTTCATTCGGCTAGTGGTGTTCTCAGGCTCATCTTTTGATGTAATTTGGATGCTGACAAATGCTTATGTTTCAAGAAAAAAAAAAGATTTTGGCATTGTTAGTTTATTTTACCTAAATCAAGTATTTTGTTTGGCAGTGTCACAACAGATTGGATTTACGTAGTGTTAGTAAGGCAAAGTAAGGAAACTCTTACGTCTACGCTTTGTCAAGCCATTGTTCTGAACAAATGTCTTTTTGCAAATGAACGAATGTGGGCCTGTAGTAAGAAAAATTCGATTGAGAGAGCTGATTGTGTGCAATTTGAGCTGTTCACTATGACGACTCCATTGATGGAATTAGACCACAGTTATTTTCTTTATATAATCATTTATTTGTTGTTTTGTAATGAACCTTCCGGTGTGTTCAAGACTCTAGTAAACATTATGTTGACCTAAAGTATCTTCCAAGATAGACTCACAATGAAGTTCTAGTTTATCTGGCATTATTCTGAGAAGGTGAAATTTAAACAGTAAAACGTGGCATGGTTTACAGATTATACTTACAGGCCCATGTCAACTACTAACTCTGCACACAGACACACATCATATTCTATATGATAAACTATTTCTTTTAAATGTTTGAATCGAATCCAAAGATCCAATGATCATCACCAAAAGGTAGAGGAAAAGCTACAATGAAAGAAGACCAAGAATACATTCATAGATATCAACCGAAGTACTAATTGCAATATGAGTACAACCAGACCAACTTATTTAAGGCTACTTTTAGTTATACTTATATTTGCACGTCACATAAATTCAACTTTACTCATGAAATATTGATTTTGATGGTAAAAATGGAGCGTGACAGATGATAGAAGTGTGAAGTTTTGGTTTTCAACTAGGTGCAAGTTTTGATCCAACTGCTTCGGAGACCCCCTAAACTTCATTTACTACATCTTCTTTGACTACTGGAATGTTCAATTCAGCGAAATTTATTGTAAATGCAAGAAAATGTTCTGTCTGAAAATATGTTTAAAAACCTAACTTAATTTGAACAGAAATATAAATAAAAAGTAAACATTTTAAACGCTTGTTAAACATAGATGAAATTTGCATACGAATTCGGGAACGAAACATGACCAACGAATAATATTTCAGTCAAGCTGTAGCTTGGGTCTGCGCAAACTTGTAAATTATTATCTGCTTGTAGTGAAGTACAAAGTAAGTTTTGAAGCAAATGACAATATGTATATATTTAAATGTATATAGGTATGCACAATGATTAAACTATGAAAAGTGACATATATTCCGTAGTTATTGTGTTAGGTACTCATGCAGATGCTAGTATAAATAATAATACATAGACATTTCCCACAGTTATGGAACCAGTACCATGTTTGACGGCAAAAATGCAAAGCATCCCAATGTAAAAAACAAACGGTGACACTGTAGTAAAAAAATATAAACCTCAGGCTCTACCTAACTGATAGAATGGCGTTAATCTCTCTTGTGAGGACTTAAAATCATATCATTGATGTGCTTTATACCACTGTGCTAGTTGGAACTGGCGAATTTAGCTGGATACACTGGACATTGTTAACACAAAAGCGGATATTCAGGGAGCACCAGGTCTAATCCAACTCTGCTACCTCTTTCCAAATACAGGGTCAGATCTGAAAAGAGATAAGATATAGGTAAATTAGACAAAATGTGCTAGATAGGAAGATTTCAAGATGGCATTAAGTTTGCGTTGGAAAATACATTAAGCTTGACGTATTAACATTCAGAAACGTGAGCAAACAGACTTGTATTGCAGTTACTATTCGTCCCAAAATATACGAGGTTTTTCAAAAATATGTTCATCAGAGTAAATTTAGTGATTTACAGACACAAAAACAAACAGTGTACACGAGCTATCACATTATGGGCAGGGTGAGTTTTGATCATCGGCGCAAAACAATTAGTACATAATAGTAGACAATGAGTCTGAGCGGTGAATTACAATATTAAAATATATTACTATAAACTAATTCATGATGGAAATAAACATCATTGGAAATTTAAAGTACATACAGCCTGTTACATGCCTGGCAAAAAAAAACTATTGGTACAATTTGATCTTATATCATCAACTAAATGTGAAAATCGGATCCCAGAATATGAACGCTGGTTCAAGGGGGACATTTGACAAAGTACATATTAAGATCAATTGTGCAATGGTGATTTAAATTTTGGGCGTCTTTTAAGACCGACAATTACCAGTTATTTAGTAGAATGGTTTAGTGTGATATCGGCTTATGCTACAATTTTGCATTCATTCAATCAAGACAAAATGCAAATAAAAGAAATGTACTTTGTAGCAGACTTATTTAATTGCGGTGGTTTCCTGCATCGTAGGTAATAAGATCTGGGAAAGGTAAATATTATCCCTTCCACCCACATTTCTTTCGAATTTCTCATTCTCTGACAGTTTAAAATGGCTTGGCATACAAACTGAGTAGACTGTATTTCATCTCCATCCTGTTAGGTGTAATGTAGCTATGTCCATGGAAGTAGATATATGTTACTTGTATATCACACCATCATAGAAATCGATTGCTTGGACCCATACTGAATAGTGTACAAGACATGCAGACACAATATCAGTTGGAAATATGTCTTCCTGTGTTCAGAATATAGACCCATTTCTGACATGTGCAGACATTTTCTCTCTTAATAGAATTTGAAGCATATCTACCATTTTAACTTTATGTGGTGTAGTAATATATAAATTATGATCTGTTATTTGCGTAACATTACAAATGTAATTTATAAAACTTTTAAAATTGAAATTGCATAGAAAATTTTAAATCACATAATGTTTAATTTCAGAGATCAATTTGTAACCCCTCTCTCTCTCTCTCTCTCTCTCTCTCTCTCTCTCTCTCTCTATATATATATATATATATATATATATATATATATATATATATATATATATATATATATATATATATATATATATATATAGTCAAAATGACATATCGTTAAATGCAATATTAAACATGAAGTTTCAATTATCGTTTTAACACTTACATAACAACAGAAAACAATTATTTCGATTATATAGTCCCTACATTTGTTTTTCAGTACTGAATCTTTCATTGTGTCCAAATCCTAATAAACCATATGTTATTCTAAAGTATATTCCAAGATATATACACAGTGAAGTTGTTATCTTGCATTATTTTGTGAGGCTAATTTTTATGCAAAGCGTGGATTGAGTCAGGTATTTCACTTTAGGATCAGCAGCTGTACTAGGTCACTCTACAAAGTCACGTCATGATACTCCTGTTCAATAGGATAAACAATTCCATAATTGTTGACTTAAGCTAATGATCATCAAAAATCAAAATAGAGCTAAAGTGACTAATAAAAAAATGACTGTATTCTGTCAAGATGTATACATGGTTTACATCGAAAGAAAACCCTGTTGAAAGATATAAATTGAAGTAATTAAGTAATTACCATCCTCTGCGTGTGTGTGTGTGTGTGTGTGTGTGTGTGTGTGTGTGTGTGTGAGAGAGAGAGAGAGAGAGAGAGAGAGAGAGAGAGAGAGAGAGAGAGAGAGAGAGAGAGAGAGAGAGAGAGAGAGAGAGAGAGAGAGAGAGAATACAATTTCCAAATATATTTATAGGCAGCAATGGCTGGGTTTCTTTAAGCTGCGCCTAGTCCGATAACAAGGCCGTAAAAATCTCTTTTCGATTAATTAGTTATACCAAGCTCAATGTTGGTCGAAATGGACCTGGAACCATTAGCTAGCTAAGTTATAAATCATAACTTGAATGCGTATAAGATCAAGTGCAAATTACAACTGTGTGAGAGAAACCCGGTCCTTTAGGCAGGAAATTATTTTTGTTCTAAAGTTTAACATCCAACATATTATGAAATTTATTCCATTTTGGTAATGCCCTAGTTCTATCATATGCTGCATAATATTTGGGACGTACACTTGTTAATTTTGCTGAAAGAGTTCATTTGCGTTATTGCAAAAAATATTTAGTGTCAATTATTCTAGAAAGAATGGTTTTGTATTGTTAAATTTGAAATTTCATTTTAGAACACTTATACTCATTAACATTGTTAAATAGATGTTAAAATGTATTTTTTTTTCCAAGGAAGGAAATATAAAAAAATTATTCAGTATGATATTTTATATACAGAATATTTTATTTATATTGTCTTGCAAATAAGTTTCCATATAAATATATGAATTTTATTGCTATTAAAGCAACTCAGTTTTGAAACAAGTAAAGGGGCAAATCTCGCGAGCGGTACACTATGAACAAATAAGTTGCTTTATAATTCGATTAAAATTATTATGCTATTGGTTTTACATGGAATATAGACACAAGTATGTACCTAAATATTATTAGAGGCATCCGATATTGCCAAATTGATAAAAATGTTTCCAAGTACTGTTGCTGTCACGTGGAATATAGGTACAAATATGTACATATATAATATTAGTTGCATCCAGTAAGGCCAAACAGATAAATACTGCTTCCATGCATAAATCAGAAGATATGAAATTTAAGAAATTTTATTTGAAGGGGCTGTTTTATTAGAGAGGTTCACTTTGCTGCTGTAATCCACATTCTCTGTTTTACAGTCGCACTACTACATAACATATTTGTTTGACAGTTGTTGGCATTCCGCATAAAATTATCTTCATTCTAAAACTGAACTTCTGACATCAACTTCGCATATTTTGAAAAGGCACTTTGTCTAAGAGATAAACACTCGATGACTGAATACATCAATAGACGTTTAATTATCATTTTCCATGTAGTGGTAATCGAATAAGATCATGCTTTTGGCTTTGTTTTAAAGAGGTCTCGAGGAGTTTGTTATGTTCTAAGAAATGCTTAATTTTAATTGTATATGACAATAATTATGCAATAGCTAGGATAATTCTCTGCTCAGTTAAGTGTGATTCATATAAAGGAATGTGAATGTTATATTAGTAATGAAAATGAAGTTAACAATGTCTTGCTTTCTTGGAAAGGTAATCCGAAGTGCATATTTAGAAGATCCTGCCCACAACGTCACGTGTTGAACATTAAGTCTGTAACTTAACTGTATACAGTTGCTGATAATCAAGTTAGCACGTGCTATTGTATAATCTTGCTAATATAAAGACAGGTTAAATGGGCACTCGTGAGACAAGATTGACAATACAGACCCGAACGTCCGATTTAGATTTTTATGGTACATAAACCTACTAAATTAAAAGAAATGAAACAATGTATAAACAATAAAACATCTAAACCTGTCATGAACAAATACGCTTTGGTAGCTAATTATTAAATACTATATCTTCACTAGCAAGAGAGGGTGTGACTAAATAGAGTTTCCTCAATCACGGAAATCATATTTTAGTATCTTGCTATCTTGTTCATTAGGAATAATAGCATATATGAATACTATTTCAAACTTATATTCATTAGCCACGCACAAGTGGTATAAAGACAAGTATATATATATATATATATATATATATATATATATATATATATATATATATATATATATATATATATATATATATATGTGTGTGTGTGTGTGTGTGTGTGTGTGTGTGTGTGTGTGTGAAATATCAAATCTGGATATCTGGATATCGGACTAACTTGAATTCAACATATCTTTAAAGAAAGAATATATGTCTTTTTATCCTTGGATCAAATTTGGAAAAAAGCAATATTATTGATAAAGAAAATGTATCGTAATGGTGAGTGCGTGTGAGATCAAATACCACAATTAGTTAAATATATTTAAATTTATAATAATATAACTATTAAAAATCTAAGCATACACCAATGATTTGAAAGACATTTTGAAAACTGAAATATTTCATTCTCATTCAGATATTTTTACAAGAGTTGTCTTTCTTTTAAAAGGTTGCATTATAGATTTTAAAGACATTAATCACAAATGCTTGAATTACGACAAAGAGTACACAGTATTACTGAGATTTCTTACTGGTAGCTTCTGGACTTTTTCTTATAATAAGCCGCTCTAGTTCTGACAAAATGAAATTATAGTTCCTATAAAATAATATGACCAACGTCTTGGAGAATGTAGTTCATATGCGTCGTCGTTTATGTTCATAAATACCAGTTTTAATTTATTTGAAAAGATATTGCAATGCTTAATTGCTCAAGCTGGTCAGTTTTACATTCTTTACGGTAAATTAAAAGTGCTATATTAAAAAATTATGAAAACAGAAGTAGTTAATTGTCCCTTTCTTCATTTATACAAATTGGAGTGCTCTTTCTAAACTTTGTAATATTGCATAAATTTTCAATATGCTTTTTAGAAATATCCACTGAACTCATATCCATAGAAATGGTATGATAAAATGAAAGAGATGAAGGTATGAATGAAGCATTAAGTTCTTAATTTATTAACCAAGAATGCCATTTTTCCTGTTATTGGTCTCGGATCAACTTTTTGTTGTTAAAAAATGAACACCTATTTTTAAAAATGACGGGTAATTTATATTTCTTTTCCACCAGTGAAAAATGTATACTTTGATGGACTTCATGCCTTAAATAACCAGCTTTGTTTCACTAAAATTTGTATTTAATCTGTAATCTACAATAATTTTCTGCAACTAGAGATATATTTATTCATTCTACTTTTCTACTTTTTATTGGCTCTGTTTAATGTCTGTCTCATTGACCTAATAAGGAGACCGTAGAAGCTTTCTGGACACAATGTCGCCTCTGGCTTAACGGCACTGACTTCCAAGCAACACCTCATTATCGTGTTAACCGTAGTTATCGAACGCCTTTGCGTAAACCTTTTTTCGGCGGTGTTAGTAACTATGCTGGAAATTGTGTTCACCACATCATAACTTCAATGTTTATTGCCAAATTAACACGGTGACCTCTAATTTTGCTAACCAAAGCCATTTAAGCTTTGTATTCTAGCCATTTAGGGACGTCTTTAGAATCGTTTTGATTTCGCATTTCTGTGAAGTTTCAGGTCAAGAACAGCCACAAGTAATGAGTTTCGATCAGAAAATAATGAACTGAGTTGAGTTATATCCAAATTATCAGTAGATTTCGAACTCTCAAAACCTGATATTGCATAATCGATAAAAACGTTTGCGTCTGTTTCTGTATCTAGAACTCTTTCCTGTATCTAAAATTCTTCCACCATTTTTTTATTAAAATATTATTGGTCTTAAGCAGTCATAAAATCGGCTTTCATTATTATTATTATTATTATTATTATTATTATTATTATTATTATTATTATTATTATTATTATTATTATTATTATTAAATTATCCTACCTCGCATGCTGGGGATCGTGGGTTCGGTACCCGGTCGAGTCCTACCAAAGACTTACAAAAATGATGCTAACAACTGCCTGACTTGGCGCTCAGCATTAAGAGATTAGTTTTAGGACTGGTTGGCCTGGTGTCAGGATAATGTGACTGGGTGGGACATCATGCTACATGTCTGCGGCATGATGCTTCAGTGTTAGACATCACGATAAACTGCCACACCGCAGACATCGTAGCGTAGCAATATGTCTGTTAAATTGCTAAAGCTACGTTATAAATCATAATCACATCACATCACATCACATATCGAATTATCTTGGGACACTCGGTTCTTACTAAGACCAAAAGATTCCAATAAATCAATTTTCTCGCAAAGTTCCGCCACATCATCATCTACCTAAAAATGTTTAGCAAGAAAATTGACATTACCTGTGAAATGTGCCTAATTACCACAAACGATCATCGTCGTCACCAAATAAATACATTTGTTCTTAGTAAAAAGCATGCAAGTATTCTCTACATGAAATAACTGGACTTGCTCAACAGTGATAAATTTAAAAGTCTCTTTGGGGACTATAAACAAGTTCAAATATGGCTTAACTTTTTCTGTGAAGACTTTTGTTTACTAACATACACCCAAGTAGCATTTGTGGACTAAATTTCAATGAGACTCACATGTTCAAATATTCTTTTATCGATAAAAACCCATATACAACCTACTATTCTAAGAAAGTTCTGTTGACGGTTTTGTGCGATGGAATCGTATCTCAGCACAGAACAAATATAATATTAATAAAATTTAGTGTTAAGAATTCGTAATATATTTCTGATTTATTAAGTATTATCTCTCACAAATTCTGTCATTGGATATTATTCTCAGGCAACAAATTATTCAGAATTAATAGACTGTATAAAAAAAGAACATGTTTCTGGTATTTCCAATAAATCGTCTTGGCGTAGGTTTCAGGTTGTTGAAACTACATTGGAATTTAATAAGAATTAATTATTACAGACGTGTCCCAACGGAAGTAAACAAACTTACTACGTGCGAATATCGATTAAGATTCAGAAAACTGTCAGAAAATGTGGAAAACAATGCCTTGAGAAACAGATATAAGTTGCGAAAGGTCCGAAATTAAAATGTCAAAGAATATTGGAAAATGTCAAAGTCGTGTTCATCTGACACTAACTCTAGAATGTCTGCTGTAGAATGTGCAAACTTTGTTAAGTCATCGAATCATCCTGAGGTAACATCACCCGATGAATGCACCAAGATTTATAATGGTTATATCTGTGAGGATATGGACGGATTATTTGATGAAATTATGAAATTTTAAAAGACATTCGCAATTTCTAAGGCTATTGAACATAATTATGACATGAGAATAATGCTCCTATATATTGTATATTTTTACACTGTGTCTGTTACTAATTCTCTATTATTAATATACAGTATATATGCTTGGATGAAATTGATGGACTAATATCCAACAAAGATTATTCTTCTATACAATCTTAAATTTGTCAACATAGTTTTCATCCATTTTATATACATTTATATTTTTCTATCAGAATTTAAAAACAAATTGTGTGAACGTAGGTTTTATTTTAGCATCACTATTTTATTTGTTGATCATCATTGGGACCAATTGGCTGCCACTATTGTTGTTAGTTGAAAGTGTTGATCATGCGTCATGTTCCATGACCATGTTATTTAATAATTTTCAACGGGGAGATTGTGTGCTTTTTTTCAGCGTGATCGAAGAAGGGACATTGTTTGTCCCTAAATTCAATATCTGAACAGTTTTCTGACCTGTCGAACTCGGATTATTGCATATCTTTCACTTCAGTGTAACTTTATGTTTGATGTGTCAAAAGAACACTAACATATCTGGAACCGGTTTAGCTGGTTCCTAATGGCTATTAATACAAGCGTTTGATTAAAGGTAAGAGACAACCGATTGCCCAATGACGTCACAACAATTGCGAAACAGTTCCACACCGACACGGTCTCTGATAGTAATCGTAATAGGATAGCGAATAAAAGTCTCATATTTGGTGTTTAATATTTTATTATTTTCCTTTGGAATATAATATATTTATGCACTGAACAACTGTGTTAATGTAGTCCAAATGGAAACCAGATTTGCAATCTTTGAACAAACCGGTGTTGCTACTATGTCATGTGTTACGATTTTATAGTCTTGAACCAAGTAAGAAGGATACCCGAAGTCACAATTTTCAGTGGATATGCGAAAGGTATTATGAGGATGTAGAAGAGGAGAGACAATCATTGACAGCACTTTTTGCAGAAATTATTGCCAAATTCAACGAAGCAAACACGATTAAGGGAGTTACCAATACTGTAAAAAAATTTGATGCTATTGGATTCCAGCGCACATTCTCTGGTTGTATTCGATTTGGCAATCACTCTGTTGTGAAGGTTCATTTAAACTGATTTGAGCTGGTTAGACACTGGAAGTTGTCTTATCTGTGTTTTGCAAATGCATTTAATGACGCCAACGATAATAGAGAGATATTTGATCTGAGAAAACATCACTGAAATTACGAGTTTCCATCAAGTTACTTAATGAACTCTGTTAGGCTCGCTATACATATTTTAGTGATATATGATAAGCAACAAATGTATGTAAATATTGTTTGAGGCTGAATTAAATCTCATACAAATATTTGTTTTTCCGATCAAATCCAGATTGTCGGATTGGATTTTAATGATACATTATATATATATATATATATATATATATATATATATATATATATATATATATCTGGGTCTTTTTTGATTTTTGATTAGAACTTCAATATTTGTCAGGAAAAGTCTATGATATTATCGGCCAGAAGTAGTTTGAGTTATTAGAATCAATCTTAGTTACGTGAGCCATTATTACATACCGCAGATCGAAATTACAACTTGAAATACTTTAGTGTTGGTGTGCTTTCTGTTATATTGAAAGTAGTTTTTGCACTTGCTGTTGAAAGCGTTTTCTTTTTATTAGTAATATTTGTTAGTTTATTTTAAGTAATGATGGCCAGTTCTTTTATTTTAGATCGACGTCCATTGTGAGAAGTTGAAAACCTTTAATGCCAGATTGATTTCTATTAAAAAATTGCTAAAAAAAAGTCGTTGAAGTTTTTTTAATATAAATTTTTTAGTACTAATGAATAATTGTTAAAAAGGTCGTTGACGTTTTTTTAATAAATTTTTTTTTAGAAACGGTTGTCAGATGCAATGCAGGATCGACACCATTTGACTGACTTTTATTCCTGGACTACTTTTTTTTCCAGTTTTTGGTCAAATTCTGTTGAGGTCTTCTAGTTATAGGGGTTGGTTCAAAACAACTTGAACCATATTTGGAGTTGGTCAATTTTTAATTAAGCTTTAGAAACTAGCTGAAAATAGATTGTTGTTCTCATGAGAGTTTGATAAATATATTTGCATATTGGTAACAACCATATCGTGATCAGGGCCAGTTATGGTTATGAAGGGACTAATGCAAATAGGAAGGGAGGAATTTATTAGGGACTAAAGAAGGACCGACATGTTATGAGGCTTTAGGCAGTAACCTTTTAAGCCTATTGGATAATCTGGTCTTGAATGCAATCTATATGCTACAGTATGTTTTAATTCCTTAAAGTGTGCTTTTTGCCGTGCTGATTTGAATTCACACGGTTAAACACATGGTGTAATAGGTAAACTGGAATGATGAAACTCATGGTCAAAGTTCACTAATTAAACCAAGTTATGGAACCATCCTGTTTGTTATGACATATTCAATACCATATTTGAAAAGTGAAGGTTACTGATTGGCTGAAATTAATTACAAGAATACAAATTGCCGTATTCTTACAAATGATCCGACGTACGGGTACATTGTAGGCACTTGTACACTTGGAACCTAAAATCATATTTAGGTAATAACTGTTTCTGCATAGGAAATACTAGATGTTGAAGGCAGGCACCTCCTTAGGGAAATGTTATCAAAACGTTTAAATTTGTGTTTCATCGTCTTCAAAGTTTCTTCATGCGTAGATCATTTAAAATATGCATCCTTGATTTGCCGTTATTACCAAAATATTACAGTACTTTGGTCAATATTAACGTCGCAGTCTGAGGAAACTGAATTTATTATCCATGCATTACAGCAATATATAAATCCAGTGGAAAAAGACATCGATAAAATATACACAAATCCAACTCTCAGTTGGACGTAATTTGTTATTTCATGAATATGTTTTCTGTTGTGTAAGTTTTAAATATTGCTTCATAGTTCACAAATTTTCAGACGTACTAGATTCTAAAGTAGCATCCATGGATTGCTTAATGAGATGCTGTGCATAGTATTTTCTTAGCTGCGTTATTGATAATACATGTCCCGAAGGAAATGTCTGGTGTTAATTAATGTATGATCAACACTTCTAAGGTTTCAAAAGTAAACTAAATTATCGTAATGAATAGTCGCTAGGGCTTCAAATATACATACTTTATATTTATGTTTGCGATACAGATGCCGCATTTCTCTCTATTTTATAAATCTATTGGGACATAAACTTGCCACAAAGAGGGTGCATTATGACTGTTAAATGTCTTTAATTCTTTTCTGTTTTTAAAACTTAGTTCACATCCATTTTTTTTCTTCAAATTAATGATTTTATTACGGGCTAATCTTTTTGTGCCTCTGGTACAATAAGGCAGAATGTAGAAATGATATAGTTAGTACGTGGGATTTCATTAACACTAAAAAGGAGCAGCTTGGTTTTTCAAGTGTGCAGAAAATTTGAGGTCATATAAAAAAGAATGAATGGGTTCCAAGATTAGCTTTATTTTTCTACTTCAATGAATGTATGGGATCACCTATCATGTCAATATTTTTCCTTTAAAAGGAAAAAAAGCAAATTATATCCATTTGATGTAAACACATTCATTGATGGTGAGCAAAGTTTGAGGAATTCGTGTCTACTTGGGGCCGCTTTCTCAGAGTCATGCTGCAATGTGCATTCATTTTTTTTCCAATATTAAAAAAGTTCAAAGGACAACTTTTCATTTTTGTCAATGTTTTAAATGTATTTTTTCAGCAGTCTCTCAAACAGAAGTACACTCCTCTATAATTTAAAAATTGTAACTATACCTTGCTGTAGGTTTCAAGAGAAAGTGTTTTCACTTTAAATAATTCTTTAGGTAGTAGGGAACTGTTTTGTTACTTGGCTTCTAACGAATGTCTTATGGTAATGGTATGCTTGCTGAGCTATTATTTCTTAATAATTAAAGAAATGGATATATTTCTTGATTATATGTTTTAGGTTTGTGTTGTTCTTGATATCCATGTGAAAATTGTGCACATCCCAGTCACTTTACACTATGTAGCCAGTGAAATACCAATAGTCATCTATGAAACAGAGCAAGCTACCATTAGCAGTAGATGCGCGGGTTCAAAGCCACTAGAATATCTAAAAGATTCGTGGATGAGAACTATTTGTAATTCCATCAATCTGATAAGTACACAGTCCTTTTCAAAAGATCATGCATTTGCGCTGTGAGCATCATGTGCTGTCAAGCTTACCGCCGGACGTACAAAATGCATGTATAAATTTGAAGTTGGGATGCATAAACATTTGTTTCATGAACTTCCATTGCTAATCGAATTATATTCTTATGTTTTGCCTTATTACACATCTCCAAACATAGTGACCGTTTGACCTCACTAGTGTATTTTATATTTGATGAGTTTTAATGTCAGGCATTAAATTAGTGAATACAATCTGTCTTGAATCCTAAGAAAGTAATATTCGAATACTTAGGCATCGAATAAAATGTGTTCCTTTATGGAAATATTCTCAGTTGGCAAGAATTTATATTTAAAACATAATTGCAATGCACAATAATAACTTCAACAAAAATATTGGTATTAAATAGCCATAATAATCTGACAATTAATCAGAGAACAGAGATGATGATTACCCGAGATTGCTCTTCTTGCTCGTGGGAAGTCATTTCGAGTCATCAAAGTTACTGGTAATACTTATATCATAAATTGCGACAAGAAAACTGAAAATTTGTTAAGCTGGATTAACCACTCGAAGATATGGATTCATGACAAAAAGTGCACTCTCCCTGCGCTTTGTTTTTACCAATCCATTACTAGTGATGGTTTTGCCATTAAGTGATACTTTACCTGCTACAGAAAGTTAGATGTAAAAGGTATGACCTACACAAACAAGAAATGACAGATGCTTTCGTTCTTTTCAGCTGTGAAGTTTTGTTTGCTGCTTACGGCAAATCAGCACAAATAAGCTTTTTAGTACCGAGGCAATTTGATTGAAGCGCCTTGCACAAGAACTCAACATGGTTGCAGACTCACGATGTTGCTATCTTGGTAGATTAGAACCCACAATATGTCGTCTGGTACATGACTGTAGATATAATTATTTGGTGTTGACATGTTTTAAAATGAACGCTTAGTAATGAACTTGCTTTTCAAGTTAAGGCTAATATCCCATTGGATGGATAAGTCAGGTGGGTTACATTACGGTGTGGGATAATATGACATAATTTAACAAGGAAGTAATGCAACATAGATCGAGGGGCAAAGTATTGCATTGTAGAGCCTTAAGGTGTACATAATAGAGAATTATCAGTTCATTCTTAATACGTATATTCTAGTTTAATATCAGTCTGCAGATATATTTATTGCTGTGTTTAGAAATAATTTGAGAGGAAACATTTGTTTGGACAGTTCATTGGAGTTAAACATGATCATTGACTCTGGGGTATTAATTAATATACTTCTAGCATTTTTGCGAATTTATTCAAAGAAGCTTGAACAATGACGCTTTGATGCATCAAAACTGTTAGACCATTAACACAGTAGAGGAGTAAACTGTTTTTACTCCTTTCGACCTCACTAGAATAACTCGAATACCAATAATCAACTTTAAAACCGAATACATACCAGATGAAAACAGTTATCATCCAATTGCCATGGCCACTGCGATAATTAAAGTTTTAGAACTAATTGTATTCGTTGACGTAAAATAGAACTCCCAGACAACCGGTTTAGCTTTAGGCGACATCGCTCCGCTGATGATGCATGTCTCTTTGCTTCCAGGAAGTCACTGTTCACTAAGTCAGTAACGGCAGTCCATCTTATGAATGTTTCTTAGATGCCAAGAAGGCTTTTAACTGAATAAATAAATGGACGATATCCAGAAAACTATAAACTTTCTATTGTATGTTTTTAGTTTGCTTTTTAATTGGTTCGAAAAAAAATTTGTTTACACGTTCCATTGTATGTTTTTAGTTTGCTTTTTAATTGGTTCGAAAAAACAAAACAAATTTTGTTTACAGTGGGGTAATATAACTAGCATGTCTTTCCGTGTGAGAAATGGTGCACGGCAAGGAGGTTTTATATCTCCATTTTGTTTAATGTATAATTTGATGACTTAATCGTGATTCAGTAGATGTCTGTACATAGTCAATATATTGGCGGACTGTGAAAGCTATTATGAATATGTGAGTGGTTAGCATTAGCAAACGATATTGAGGTCATCGCAAAAACACTATGTATGTATGTTTTTTGATCTGAAAATCAGAAAAAGGTGTCAATACTTAAAAGTTAGGCTTTCCTGAGAAAAACTGAATTTTGCGAGTTAGTATGTGTACCTAGAAAATATAATTTGAAATTATGTTTTGAGAACTTCTCCATTTTCCTAAGTGGTTAAAGCGTCTTCCTCGGAAGCATGTGGTTGCGGGTTCGAACCCTGATTGAATAATTCTAAAGACTGTTGTCAGGATAATGTGTCTGGGTAGAAAGGATGCTAGATGTCTGCGGCATGATGCCCTTGTGCAAGATATCACAATAAATAGATTGTAGCGATGTGACTGAAAACGTTTCAAATCTATGTTAAAAATCCAAATCACACACACACACGCACGCACACAGAGACACACATAGATTGTTTTAGATGATAGTGATATACAAAGAAAATACCCCTCTATTTATATTCAGCTAAAAATTCCTTTAAGTTGCCTAAAAATGTGGTCCGCAAATGTAAAATTTTTCTTTATAAACCATATTGTATGAATTTGTAATATTCTTCTCAAAAGATAAATTTTCACGTCCGAAATTGAGGCGGTTAATTGTTTATTACAATCATTGATGATTGATCGCTGAGGAAAAATTGTTGTATTAAATTGTTTGAGTTTAACATTAGGGCAAAATTCTCGATGTAACCTTACTTTTAAAATTTTTATTTTATTTTGGACATAGCGATGCTTAAACCAGCAGTGTATGTATGTATGTATGTATGTATGTATGTATGTATGTATGTATGTATGTATGTATGTATGTATGTATGTATGTATGTATGTATGTATGTATGTATGTATGTATATATATATATATATATATATATATATATATATATATATATATATATATATATATATATATATATATATAATTTAATAATTAATGAAATCTAATAGCTTCAGAATGTATGCCTACTTAATGTACGTAAATAGATTGATGGATGCTTTGTAGATGGATTGTTCGACTGATGAATGAAATGATAACTGAATGAATGAAGGAATAATTATATTAATGAACAAAAAGGAGACTATACGAATGAATGAATAATTAGATTAATGAATGAAATGGTGACTGAATGAATCATATATATATATATATATATATATATATATATATATATATATATATATATATATATATATATATATATATAAAATCTAAAATTTAATACAAATAATACTATCATACAGGTTAGAGAATTTTAATTCGTACTCTACGGAGTTTTGAAACCAGGTTCGAGAATAAATGGCACCCATCGCCTTGCCTGCACACACCAGCCCATATCCGTCACGACTAAGCACGCATCACCGAAAAATGATTTCACTTAATCGATGTTATATTAACTCGTGTGTAGCAGACACACTCGCATGACCACCTAGCAATTAAATGCAATAACTGAAGTTAGTACTAGACATAAGGCAAAAGTAGTTTGCTAATTTAGTTATCATATAACATATACATATATTTTTGATAATATTTGCCAATTGAGTCATTGAAAACAAAACTATTCATTCTAAAAGACACAAATTTATCAGGGTCTATTTTTTCTTCCACAGAGCATTATTTGCATACGGCGAAAACGTTAGTGCAAGTGTATTTTAACAGTCATATCTCCCAAGCCACTGAAGTGTCATAATGGGACCAGTGTGAAGCATGCTAAAACTTCATAAATATTGAAATGATTTGCAGATTTTTTGTCTGAGAAAACTTAATCAAGAGTTATGGCTGAGTATGCAGATATAACAATTAAATTTAAGTTTGCATGACTATCATCTCGTCTAAATTTAAATAGGAATTATTTATCTCACTTGCTAAAATTTAACATGGAACATTTTTTTCTAAGCGCACTCACCTAATTTCTAAACATTTCACGAGATATCATCATTTTGTTTGTAAATTGGTTTGTGCGAAAATGCCATTCTTTTTAGACAACAGTTGTAGATTAGAAATTAAATACATTAGACAACAGTTGTAGATTAGAAATTAAATACATTTGATTGAAAGAGACACGGTGGGCATCATCTTGACTGTATCGATGACGTCATGTGTTGTATCAGTAAAACATTAATTTCGGAAAACAAACATATAAACAAACAAGCATACATAGAAACAAATAACGCATTTGCATGTTATACATTATTTGGAGTTAAGTTACACTTTATGGCTGTATTTTAATTTCTCGAAAAGACGGAAGAAAATTGTGAGCTGATGTAAAAATTAACATTTTTTCAAGTGAAAAGAGGCAAGCAAATGCTTTTTTTGTCGATAGTTCAAAACAGACGCTGCAGAGTTTTTTGTCGTTGTCTTTGTTGATACAATTGTATAATGTTCATTATTTATATGGTAAAGTCTAAAACGTTGTTTATCCGTAGAGGTGATGAAGGATTTGGAATGGTTGGCACTGGAACGAAGACATATCAGTAGATCTAAATGACAAGATACTAAAATATTGTCTAAATCGATTCCATACATAGTATTTATGTTACCGAAAAGAAAGCTAGGCGACCGGTAATATTTACATAATTATGTAGTCCTGTCCTCCCCAACGCATACACATTTTCTCATGTACCAATTATTGAACACACACTATGGCTTCAAAAATCTAAAGTTTTAAAAAAATCTCACTTAAGTTTCAAAAGAATTGGCGAAATAAAATTCCTATCTTCTTCTCAGAAAATAATTTCATTAAATATTGTTAGTATCATGTGAATTAAGTAAGTGTTGAGGTAATATTGTGTATATTATATTCGTGTATTTGTTATTTAAAATTTTAGCAATAAAGATGCAATAATGTACGAGTTAACTTCGACATTTTGTCAGTTCTTTAAAAAGAACCCAAAGAGTTAGAAAAGCCACGAAAATATATTATCAGATGAATAAAATAAATGAACCTAAAACGTTACAAAATTTGAAATAATCACATGGCATAATGTGAATTATATCAGAGAGCTGAATAACAATTATAATACCACCATAAAGAAACCGCATATTATTCTAATGTGCTCCTGATGTCCCACCATACTGGTCTTTTATCATCATCAAATCACCAAAAGACTGTTCTAAGGACAAGTGCTTTTCATTGTAAATAGTTATTAATTTGGCCAAGATGTTAGAAGCATAGCGATTATTGTTTTATACACCCACACTCATGACTTTGATTTTGATATAGTTTGTGTTCAACTTCCTTAACTGAATATACTGGTAAAAAGTGTTTAAATTGTACTGAAACTAGTCCTCATTCATACCTTTAAATTGTATAGAAAACCGTCATTATCCATACCGTTAAAATGTACTGTACTGAAGAGTCCTTATCCATACAGTGAAATTGTACTTTACAGAGTCCCAATCCATACCGTTAAATTGTACTGAAACGAGTCTTCATCCATACCGTTAATTTGTACTGAAAAGAGTCCTTATCCATACCGTGAAATTGTACTTTAAAGAGTCCCAATCCATACCGATAAATTGTACTTTAAAGAGTCCCAATCCATAACGTTAAATTGTACTGAAATGAGTCCTCATTCATACCAAGGACGATCGTTTTTTCTACAAATAAAAAGACCATCAATTTAAACTATGTAGAGTCAACATTTATTGTACAGAATATATATGGTTTTGCCTACAACATTAGATAGATCATTATGTCTTGGTACACGTCGTAAATTGTCTTGGAGCGTTTTCTATTTTAGACTTCAGGAAACTCTTCACAACTTATATAAAGAAATAATGTTCTAAATTGTCATGTTCACTTAAAGAAATTGCTAGTCTAACACTGAATATATCGGTAAAAAGGTTGGCCCAACAACTAAAATTGCTTTGTGCGGTGATTCTTGGGTTAAGTACTATCCTGGGTGCATTTTTAAAAATTGTCGTTTTCAAATGTATAAAATACACCCTAGTATCAGCTATTAGGTCCAAGGAAAATATATAAATTGGAATCAGCATATCTGGAGTTGACGTAAATATACTCGTTAATGATTTTATCAATATCGAACTTTGTTTTATTGAATATATTAATACTTATACAAAAGAATCCCTGCAGTAATGGTCGATTTAAGAATTTTTCATCATTGTTCATGGCCATTATTAATTGTTCTGGGAAACACATTTGATTGGCGTGCGATTTTATTATTAAATTTCTGAATTGTTTTTAACAATGCATGTCCGTCTGTGTACAGTTGATCTAATTCAAATATGCTAAAATAAATAAATATGTTTTAAAACAGGCGAAACAGGTAATAAATAAATGATCTATGAGAGAATTTCGAAAATGTTGACTCCCTAGAGTTCATGTCTACTCCATATTAACATTTGAAAGAGATAGATTATTGCTTTGGTAAATGTCACGTAATCTGTTAATCTCATCATTAATCTCAATAATCTGGCGCAATGTAATGAAAGGCAAAATTATACTGATCAAGTTCAGATTGCCTCTCAAAGTAGTCACACACAGGACAATCAAAGTCAAGTTGTCGTGAGACAAATCATTATGGTCTATGATATCATCTTTTCTAAGATTTCTAGCATGGAATTTTCCTACAAGAAATACGCATTTGTTTGAAATTCAAATATTTATTTCTAATTCACACACATTGACTTAATCTAAATTTTGAAATTGAGAATCACATACACAGGAAAAATAAAATCTTCATTAATATAAATGACCGAATAAAAAAATATACTCCGCGTCTTATGGGCTATACTTACACGAGGCCAGATAGACTATCTGATATACTCACCAGCAATTTAACTTCTTATTTTTATATTTTGATTACTCAGTTAGTGTGTTTCTGCAGAACCAGAATATCTCATTCAGTTCCTAATTCTTTTCCTCTTCCTTCTTTTCTTTTCTTTCTTTATTCTTCCAGCGTTATCATTCTATGCTGTTTATTATATTCTTTACATATATCATACCCCAGTGACATATGTTGTTTTTAGGGTTGATTAGGTAGGTACCCGTTCTATAATCCCAGAATGTGTTGCACTACACGGAAGCACTGGCATTGCCGGGTTTTAAGATAAAAAATTTCTTGAAGGGTCGAATCTCAATCTATTCGCTTAAGTAATAAAATAAAAAAATCCGTTGTTTTATTGTTGACAAAAATGGGGGTGAAAGTTGGGTGGGTAAATCAGACAAAATGGGAGTTGAGAAACACGACCCAGCCCGGTGTTCCCTATCAGGTTCCTTGACACTCTAGTCAGCAAAAGAAACTGCCCCTTCAATCCCTAGTTATCTGTATACATTGGAAGTATTCTTGTACGTATTGTATTACCATGGTGTTCTACTACTGTTACTTTTTAACACCTTATCGTGATAGTTATCATATATTTAATTATTTGCATATTTGTTTGTAGCGGTAATGTACGTTGTTTGTGCAAAGTAGATATTTTTGGTGGCTATGACAATATTTAGTATTTTTTGTGTTTAATTTTGTTTCTTGAAATTTTTGTTTCTTTTGATTTTGTAATAACATGTTTTTATTATTGCATATACTTCCTTTCTGACAGGGGACATGTGTACTTCTTGTATACAATGCCTATTGCAAGATATTTCTCCTGTAATCCATACGTCATGTACGTGCTGTTTTGCTGATGATATATAATTGCCCCCTGCCCCTCCCCCGGTTTATGTACTTATGTCGATTCTGTTTTTGAGGTTTTGAATTTTTAAAGGCGTTATGATATTACTACATTACTTGAATATTAAATATATGTGCTCATCTTCTCTTTATTTCCATATTCTTTCTGTGTTTCCATGTTTAAATATTATTATTTCTATCTATATGTGGATCCTATGACAGCCAGAATTTATGATATATATTTGAATGACACTTACTAACCGGTTTCAATAAATTATGAGTAATCAGTGCGTTCTCGTCTATGTCCGCATGTGCAGACTCAGCAAATGTGGTTATGTGAGAAAGCTCGCCAGTGGTTTCTCGTGGGTAGGTGGTTCTTACTGGGGTTTTCCCGGGTTTGTTCTATATCAGTTATATTGGCCGCCTTGCACATTCCATTTTACTCTTAGAAATGGAGTTAAACCTAAAAGAGCAAAACCACCACCACCACTAACAACAACCACAACAAAACAGCAACAAAATCTGAGTGACGCTGACACTGGTCACCGGTTTCAGTAACTTGTTGCCATGTGGTCAAGGATGATTCAGTAGAATTCAGCTTATGAGTGGAGGTTTTGAGTGCTATCGCTTGATGATTAATAGTCAAAGGCTTTGAGTACTAACGCATGATAACTACTAGTCAAGGGCTTTGAGTACTAACGCCTGATGACTACTAGTCAAGGGCTTTGAGTACTAACGCCTGATGACTAATAGTCAAAAGCGTTTGAGTACTAACGCCTGATGACTACTAAAGAAGGGCTTTGAATACTAACGCCTGATGACTAGTAGTCAATGGTTTTGGGTACTAACACCTGATGACTACTAGTCAAGGGTTTTGGAGTACTAACGCCTAATAACTAATGTTCAAGGGCTTTAAATACAATTTTCATTATAAAAAAGTGTTCGCCACACAGAATTAAAAATTTGTAGAACAGTTAAAATTTAAACACTAGAGGTTAGTCATTTGGATAAATATGAAGTGACTAAAAGCAAAAAGGAAAAAGCGAAAAACGGATCTTATAAATTATTAAGTAGACCAAGAATCTATTATGTTGAGTCATGATAACTGTGATATCTTCATCTTAAATCAAATAAAAACAATGTTATCTATTTATATCCCATCTACACAATACAGATAGAATTAACGTTGCAGGTCATTCATACAGAATGTAAGTGCAACTAGAAACAGACACTCACCTTGGGTACCTCTAAAAATGCATGACAATTCTTCACAGTGTCTTTTGAAATTTACCTTTTACTTTATCTTTGCATGCTTATCTTTAATAATATTCAACATAGTGCCACAAATATCACGTTTGATTTATTTATATCATTGATCATTTCTTATTACACAGTCAAAAGCCTTCATAAATTAAATAACATTATTTACTATTTATCATTTGAACAACTGTACTCTACAGAATGAATATATCATATCGAGTTACGATTTTCTTCTTAAAACGTTATTGTTATTCAGTATAAACAAAATACTCTTCCGATCAAATAGTAATAGCCAATATACCTGTGAAAGGTTTGCATGGATATGGTCACTTCCTAAACTTCTGAACTATATTAAAAGAAAACGAGCCAGTTACTTCCTGTATCTTTTGATATTTTGCTTTGTGCCTTCCTCATGAAGGCACAAAGCAAAATATCAAATAGTAATGAATAATAGAGCAAATAATAACGATGTATTCTTTGGCTGCACATATAAACACGTACATATATTTGATTGCAGCTACATATGCACAGGTGAGAACTTTCAGCAGCATATAGAAGGATCTACATATCCGGAATTAGGGTTTTAGTATGTGATATTTATTTTCTATATTTTCGTGCATACCAAAAAACACAGGGCTTTATATTATATGACCATGGTCGCTATGATTGGGTCGAAAATATTAAAATGAAAACCAGGCATCATAATATCAATTTTGGATTTATATTCTCTTTGTTCCCAAGTTCGTAATCAAGATCTCTTATCCACATTATCAGAACCTCTTCATCCGAAATCAGATATTTCCTTTAAAATCCGCCTAACAGATTACTCTGTCTCAAAGGAGAGAGAAAGAATAAGTCACGAACTATAGTTTCTTTTGAGACTTATCGTTCTTAGAACGTATGACTAAATAAATGACATCATTGGCATGCTTACAATTTAAATTCGATCACTGAAGGAATCATTCAATTTCGTAACAATGTCTTCCTCACAGTTGCTAGATTATCTTCTTGCACTTACAATAGGGTGTTATTATGGACTGGCGTCAAATTCATAAGAGGTGGTTTGTTTTGCGTAAAATGACTACATTTCTTTGTTCTGTCATTGAGAAGTGTACTATCTTACTGGAAAATTGGTTCGACCTACCATCTCTCCTCTCTTTCTAACCCCATCTAAATCCAAACCTGTACTAATTATATTAGCTATGTTTATAACTAATTTTTGAGATTGTTTTTGCTATTTTGGGAAAACTACATTTTTCTGTTGTAGACATTAGCTGTAATCGTTTTCTCTACTGTTTTACTATTGTACTGTACAAATTGCTGGCTTGCATTGTTTTGGTACTATTCAGTAATGTGCAGTTTTTAGGTCGCCACATTTTAAATTGTTTTATTAATAGTATACTTTTGAAAAAAATTAAGAAAATAAATTATTTTCCTGTCAAGATTACTTCGGTAGTGGCGTTAAGAATATTTTAATTATATACAATAGTTGTGCATGCACATATATGTAAAATCAGATTTAAAATTTGTGTCTATAGAGTGTTTGCATGAATTAGAAACCCTATAAAGTCAATGTCAAAATTGTTAATGACTTTTTTAACACTGTGAAAATGCATCCTTTTGAAAAGCATTTTATTTCACTGCCCACCCCAATCACTAAAGATGAGTGTAGTATTACATTAACGTACTCTTTTTTATGAAATTGTATCTAACCACTAATAAATACATGTGTATATCGAAAATACTATTTTCTAAATCATAACGATATTTGTCATCTAAAGTTTAGAGACTGTCTTGTTTGACTGATAGCAATATGCAGCATTATGTAAACACGTTTTACACTTGAACACACACACATGTATGTATGTATGTATGTATGTATGTATGTATGTATGTATGTATGTATGTATGTATGTATGTATGTATGTATGTATGTATGTATGTATGTATGTATGTATGTATGTATGTATGTATGTATGTATGTATGTATGTATGTATGTATGTGAATGCATAATATTTAAATCAAGATTATTCACAAGAAAGGAAAAAGTGGAAATATAACAAAATTAAATTAAAATCTAGCATATTTTTTCAATACAGAAATTTATCCATCATTTTACATGGATTGGGAATATCATCCATCCGCTGTACCAACATTTCCATGTTAGCTAACTGGGAATATTTCAGTATCAGATGGAAATTATTAGTGACTACCTAATATATGTTTGTTCTCATTGTATATATATATATATATATATATATATATATATATATATATATATATATATATATATATATATATATATATATATATATATCAACCCAGTTTGACAGTCCTAAAATTATTTTACTTACATTTACATTTTTGATTGAATTTTATTACTGAGGTTTTATCTGTTAATTTTGTAAATTACCAATGCCTCAGTCACATAATAGTGTGATCCATAACGTATGCTATTAATGCAATAAAATTTCCACCATGTACCTCTCTAAGTATGTTTCTTTAACTATCATGAAGGTGTTCATATAGAATTGTAATATTTATGTTGATGCTTATCTGTGTATATTACATAAATGTGATGCAATATTGAAAAAAAATATAATAAATTTTGTAAAAGTTATTTAGTTACAGTGTACAATTTGTAGGTTCGAAAATTATTTTTTTTTGTATTATCCTTGTATCATATATGGGTCTTGCCTATATTTTCGAGTAATCGCTCATTAAGTTCAGCCCTTCATGGTTGAGCCACTATTTCCTATTTTAACTCTGCAACATTGCTAATACATAGGCACCAATTCTTGCAGTATCGTCCTAGTTCATATTGTTTTGCTAGGGGAATTAAAGTCTTTGCATATAGTTAGCCATACATTATTTGCATGTAACTGCCACCCTTTAATAGCAAAATGTAAGTGTTTACTTCGCATGCAATTTTCAGCCTCTATAGGGATTGCCTACATTAGAATGTATAGGTTTCTTTCCATTTAAATATTTTCATTCATTTGTCACTTGTTCAAGTTAACTTTAGAAAATATTTGTATATGTCTGAAGTTTGTATTATAATTTGTTATTGTTTTCTCGTGGAAAGGAACCGTCAGCTGCGTGTACATGAAGATTCAATGATAAAGATTTTAGACGTCGTGCGTCTCCTACATCAGATATAAAAACAACTGAATTTTATATTCTTTCGGTTCATAAAGTCCAGAAGCTTGAAAATCGAGGTCACGAACGGGAGTAGCAATATATGTTCATGTAGTATATAGTTAAAATAGCACAGTGCATGAACAGAAGTAGCAATAGATGTTCATGCAGTATGTAGTCAAGATCTCACAGTGCATTATTGAAAGTAGCAATAGATGTTCATGTAGTCAGATAGCACGAATCATGAAAGAGGGTAACAATAGAAGTTCATGTAGTATGTAGTAATGATAGCACAATGCATAAACGGAAGTAGCAATAGATGTTCATGTAGCATGTAGTCAAGGTAGCACAGTTCATTACCGGGAGTAGCAATACATGTTCATGTAGTATGTAGTTAAGATTTAAGTCTTTTGCTTTCATGAATTGTGTGAAACATAAATTGCATTGCGTACAATCGCAAATTGTTATAAAAACAATAAAAAGCCACAGAAATAAACAACAACTATGTTGTAAACATTGCTTATAATTGTTTTGTTTCAAATCATATTAAATTGGCATCCGTACATAAGGTGCTCCTTTCTGGGATTACGAATTTATAATTTTTAGTTGCACATGATATGAGTTCAACCCAAGCTTGTTGCCAAAACCTTGTTATATCTGAAATTATATTCAACTGAAACCATGCTGTAATATATATTTAATGTTGAGGTATTTACACGGGTATGTGTGGGTTCCCAAACTCATCTCCCCAAGCAGCTGTTCACAAGCAAGACATAAGACATCACCATTCATTGGCTCTTAGTGAGGTCACCTTACCGGCATTCACCGTGCTTTTTACATTGTCGCCGAAATTACTGAAAACTTTGGATCCAACGTTGTAGGGTTTCTTCTGGCAATGTTTCCTATCAAAAGTTTGTTAAGGTGTTTTCGGCAGCAGCTGATTGGTGTTTGTATCAACCACCGTGTCAATATTGATTAGATTTTATCACAAAAAATGTGCTTAACCAAAACTGGGTACAAAACCCATGTACAGGTGATCAGTTACGATTACGATTATATGTTCTTTGGTAGTGATGATTATGTTTACGATTTCGTTTTATTTGGAAACTATTATTATAGTTGCGATACCTACTGTTTTGTATTTGCTTAAGTATTTCTACTTATAATTACCTAATGATGTATGTACTAGACAATGAAACACAAATTTATTATTGAACGTATTAATTAAATATACTAATTGCGATATTTTAGATATTATAAACAATAATCCAGCAAAATATAATATGTTTCAAGAACTATATTATAATCGCATTCGACAATATAACAATTGGCAATGCTAACATGAATAAAATTTAATTATTCTTCAGTCGTCAGTATTGTTATGTATGTAAATGGTAAATTTAAATAAATAACAGTTTTGTTATCACGTGACAAAATGCAATGGTTGATATATAAAATGCTTTCCCCTTTATAATAGGCTGGATATTAAAGTCAATTTTCTACGGATCATCGTATTGGGGATGTTGGCAAACACTGAACTAGAAACACATTAAAGGAGACAAAACAAAATTAATAGTTTGAATTTTTGCGATGAAAGATCTGAAAATACATCTGAAAGATATCATATGGTTTAACATATGTTTGTATTGGTGACTAATTGAATGTATACTTATAACATTATGGATTCTGTACAAAGATAAATAACAGGTTTGCTCTATCATATACAGCAGTTTTTGTTTGAGGCATGAAACAACAACTAAGATGACTTGTTATCCTTCCCTAAATGCAACTGCACGTAATGGATAACGTATTGATGGATGTTTTAGCTAGTATTTTATCCCAGGATGGTCTACATTGGTACCAAGATAAAAGAAAAGCTCTTCTTGTTATTCAAAATAGGCTAAATACAAATCAAGATAGTTCAAAGAGACAAGAGTCAATATTACATTGAACGGTACGAAAACCGTTACTTGACGAGACACGGAAATGTATGCATGCGATCGAAATAGAATCCTCCAGCTGCACCCAGACGTTCCTAGTTAGCTTGAAAACCTTTTTAAACCATAATCATCTGCATTAGGCTACGTTCGACAATAACAGTTCAGTAAGTCTCACCAACTCCTTTTAAAAATATTCTATTACCAAGAACTTGATTTATGTATTTATCTGCCTACTGATGAAGACTTACAATTTTTTTTAATGAATAGGTTGCATAATAGTGTTAAACAGTTCGCTGAGATGCATTCACTATTAAATTTTACCAATACGTCTTCAGTGCACTTATCATGGTGTACTTCCTGAAAATCCTGGCTTGGATTCTAGCTTACCTGGATAGGGTGCCTTGGAAGAAAACATATTTAGCCTGTAACTATTTATAAGTTCCTTTTACACCTTTAACTGCTTTTTGTAAAAAGAAAATATATGATTATATACATAGAAAATAGGAATTTTATGTATATATATATATATATATATATATATATATATATATATATATATATATATATATATATATATATATATATATATATATATATATTAAATGTGGCTTCTATGTTATTACAACTAAACTATACCTAGCAAATAGGACTTTTATGTTAAGACAACTGAAATACACAGATCAAATAAGAAATCTATTTTATGACAACTAAAATATACATTGGATTTAATATGGAGATTCCCAAGGGGCAGTGGAGAACATGGCAAGATGGAGAGAATTGGTTGCAAAGTAAACTGTGGTGCCCCAACGACCTCTTGGGTTAAGGGATCAATGATGATGCGATAAATACATATATAGAAATTAAGAGTTTTATTTTGTGACGACTAAAATATACATCGTATATATGACTTCTATGTTATGACAACTAAACTATACGCTGAAAATATACACAGGTAAATGTGCAGCAAAAAGCAAAAAACTGGAATACAAACTTAACGAATCTCTGATGAACAGAAGGATGCAAAGATGGCACTTGTAACAAGTCATGAAAAACATCTGCCTGTAACAGAAATATTGTCTATAGCAGTTCTCATTTTTATCACTAATTTTGCCGAGAATAATCATGGCTTTTATGATCTTTTTCATGCATATGTGTTAGCAAAGTGACGCTACTCCTAAAGATGGATACATGATACAGTGGGATATAAATTTAGGTGGCTGTAAATGTGCACATTGGGTTTTAAATCTCACTGCACCTCTTGAGCATGGGACCGGGGTATGGAGGTGGTTTTATATAGATTTGAAATAACTCGCAAATTATGAAACCAGCCTTTCTGAGAAATAGTGTGATCGCTGATACATGTGTCAACACAACTCAGATTGTGGACTGAATGCCACTTCATAGTTATGCCCTGGGTCATAACTTATGAACGGATTTACTGTCGAGAATTGTAAGCCCTCTGTCTGTCTCTATCTGTTTCTGTTTATCTGTCTGTTGCTGTCTCTGTGTCTCTCTGCTCTCTGTCTCTCTGCTCTCTGTCTCTCTTTCTATATATATATATATATATATATATATATATATGCATGTATGTGAGTGTGTGTGTGTTGTGTGTGTGTGTGTGTGTGTGTGTGCGCGCCGGTCGGACTTTTGAGGCTTAATGATATGCAAACTTTTTTTAGGCACGAATGTTTCACTTTTCACTTTAAAACACACTTTAAAATACACTTTGACTAATCGTTGATAAATTTTATATTTCTTTTTTGTGATTTTCTGAACGGTTCTTCTATAGATTGATGGTCTTGAAGAACAAAGCATGTTAATTGGATTAATAACGTACGAATACCTATGATAGAAGATAAACATTTCAATTTGATCTCTAGGGGCCCTGTTCTAAAAGGTATATGAGGATGACTTGTTTGCAGCATTGTTACTACTATAGTTTCAGTACTGTTTAGTTTATTAAACGTTAACACAGAAGCCAAGACAATAATTAATTCAGGAACTATAGGCTTATAGTTATATATATATATATATATATATATATATATATATATATATATATATATATATATATATATATATATATATATATATAATTACTTCTAGACGTTTGGGCCATTCATCACTTCCTTGAGTTTAATATTATAAACAATATCAATGTAATTTTCAACTTGTAGAAAATGTAAATAATATTATTTATGGGGCACTCATGCACATAAGACCTCATTCATGTTCATCTGCTACCTCTCAGCTAAGCAATGCATTATAAATGAACAACCATCACTGCGGATGCGATGTGAACTTTACTGTCTTGTCACTTATTGCTTCCAGAACTGAATGTTCATATAGTAATATTTTATAGTCCGATTTTGAATTTTAAGTGGTATTTAATATTACATAACTTTAATTAGTATTGACTTTCACATATATGCTAGCATATACATAAAATGTGTGCGTATGACTATCTTCGCATTAGATTTATGCACTAGCATGCATAGTCTTGGGGTAATGACGGCTTTTCTTTTGACGGTGAAGCTATACTGTAACCTAAAGGTTCTATGGATCAAACTTTGAAATGAAAGGCATCCTACTGACGTCAGAGAGAATATCTATTTGCGCAATAGGGCGCCGTTCGATAAATTGACAATTTGTGCGGTCAATAAAGTGTATTAGGGAAATGTCTGCTTAAGCTAGCCAATTCTGCAATTAGCGTTCTGGGCTATTCTACCTCATAAATGATCCCCTATTAAAATATTTACTTTTATTTACAAAAAAACCCCTCAGATTTCATCTCAAATTTCTATTTGCCTATTACTAGTGAATGTTCATGAAATAATATTTTATAATCATATCTATTTGCGCAATAGGGCGCCGTTCGATAAATTGATAATTTGTGCGATCAATTAAGTGTATTAGGGAAATGTCTGCTAAAGCTAGCCAATTCTGCACTCAGCATTCTGGGCTATTCTACCTCATAAATGATCCCGTATTAAAATATTTACTTTTATTAAAAAAAACAAACAACCCCCCCCAAAAAAAAAACAAACAAGAAACAAAATTCAAATTTTATTTCAAATTTATTTTTGTCTTACTAGTGAATGTTCACAAAAGATTACTTTATAATCATATATATATATATATATATATATATATATATATATATATATATATATATATATATATATATATATATATATATATATATATATATATATATATATATATATATATGAGAGAGAGAGACCAGAATCACATATTTTATAACATTTTTATTAATGCTTTAGTTATCCAGAATTATGTATTTTTTAAAATTAATTATATTATTGCTAGCTGAAGTAAAAGTAACCTATTTCAATTATTGTGTTGTTCTTTGCACACATTTAATACGTCAGGTAACCTTGTGCCATGATTACCTGTTCAAGTGTTGTTCTCTCGAAGCGATGAGTTTACCCTGATTGCTGTTCAAGATAATTTGTTATATTATTATAGGACAAGAAATAAGTAACTTTTTTATTGGTCAGTTTTTACAATTTATGTGTATAAACAAAATAGCATGAAATAGCACTAATAGCATATTAGTGATAAAACAGTGAGTCCAACAAATTGTTTTTGAAGTGTGCAGATAATAGGAATGCAATAAGTTTAAGGTTAGTAGTTTTACATTTTACATTTATTAATATGACAGTGTTAATGTTAATGCTTCCTTTTGTCTTGTGTACATGTTTCTCATTTTATTTTATTTTTTAAATTCAACTAGACGGTCTTAGAATCTTTAAATTGCCGACTGTAAAATTGTTTTACTGATATTATTACAAGGTAGTAGTTTGCGGAGAAATTTTCACATAAGGAATACGATGGAATGAAAATATATTTTGTTTGTAAAATATTTAATTGCATTATTATCTTAAATATAAGCCACTTGGTTGCAGTACAAAGTACAGAGAACAAACTCGTAGAGCAGAAACTATTTCGTTTTTCTAAAATATGTTTGATAGCTCTTCAGTATTCTTATCAGTATGTTTCAATACCAAATGTAGTTAGATCTATGGTAATTAATATTTTTTTTTATTTGCATTCTCAGAAGAGTGCCCGATGATTTTGTTTAAAAAAATGTGACTGACGTTTGTACCATACGATAAGGTACCTAGATTTATATGACATAATCTTAGCCTTAGGTTCTCAAGCGCTGTTCGGCGCATTGGGCAGCGAGTGCTCTCCGTCGAGGTAGATCTGTTGCAATGGTTTAGCGTCATCCAATGATATGAGCAGCGTTCTCGGATGTAGTTCGAGGGCGGCCTTGATTTCGTCATTCCCGTGGTGTCCACGAGATAACGTTTATTGGATGCCATGAGATTTGTTGCGTAAGTTTGTGGCCTGCAAAACGTAGCCGCCGCTCTGTCACAATGTCGCTGATAGGGCGGGTGCCTATTCGCAGGTGGATCTCTACATTCGTGATGCCACCCTTGTATGCGATTAGCAGAATTCTACCCAACCATTGCTGTCGGGAGAGATTAAGCCTCCTTGCAAACCGGGCCGACAACTTCCACGTTTCACATGCATAGATTGCAATTTGGAGAACGGTGGTGTTGAGTAGCCAAATTTCTGTTCCTACCCTGATTTATGTGTTGGCCCAGATTGGTCCAAGCCATTGAAAGACACCCCTTGCCTTTCATATTCTACGATATGGTAGGCGTCGCCATAGTTGGCTAGGGTGCTGACTAGGTAGGTGAATTTTTTTTCTACCTCCTCAAGTTGTTGCTGGCCAATCTTCATGGCGTCCATTGCTGTGGTATATCCGATCATTATGATCTTTGTCTAATTCTCGCTTATGCTAAGTCCAGCTCGCATTCCAGGCTTATTGTCATTTCTTATTATTTTTATTCGTGGTGCCAAGGAGTGCAATGTCAATCGCGAAGTCAAGATCAGTTAGTCGGTTTGGTTTCAGCCATGGAATTCCAAAATCATCTCGGGCCATGGCCTTCTTAATAACGAAGTCGATCACCATAATGAAGTGGAAAGGAGACAAGATACATTCCTGTCTGACGACACTTTCAGTGGCAAAGAAGTCTGTGGTGCCGTCTTCGTTCTGACACAACAGCTAGAGTTGAGGTAGAGGGTTCTAAAGACCTCAAATAATCGCTCCTGGATGCCGTATAACCTCGCTATGTTCCAAAGTGACTCCCGATGTATGCTGTCGAAGGCCTAGTTAAAATCGACAAAGTTGATAATGGTGTTTCAGGCTCTGCTCGATGATGTTTCTTAGGACTAATATTTGTTCACTGCACGATCATCCACGACGAAAGTCAGCCCGTTCTTCTCGGAGCTTCGTGTCTACAGCTTCTGTAAGTCGCCATAGCAGGACAATGTTAAACACTTTGCCAGGGACCGAGAGGAGTGTGATTCCTCGCCAGTTCGTATAATCCGCCAGGTTTTCTTTCTTTGGAAGTTAGAACTCTTCGGGTACTCGTGTCGTCAGCAACACAATTTCATAATATTTGTCAGTTCGTTGATGAGACACTGTCCACTTTCTGCAGACACCATATCCAGGTCAGGCGCCTTTTTTATTCTTTAGGACCCGTAATGCCATCTCCGTCTCTGCTCTTGAATTTCTTCTGTCCTCGCGGCCAGGATGTTTGTTGGGTCTGGTGGATCAAAACTGAAGGTAGTTTCTGGGGTAGGCTGATTTAGCGTTTCCTTGAAGTGCTCAACCCATCCAGCGTCTTGTTCATTTTTGGTTAGACACGGCTTTCCATTTTTTTTTCTTGATAGGGACTTCGTGTTCACTCATCGCTCCGGTGATGTCGTGAATGATGCGGTAGAGCGTCTTTGTGTCATTTTGCTCAGCCGATTCCTGTGCTTCTTGGCTTTTCTGGTTCAGCCACTCTCCCTTGTTCCGCCTGCAGCTGATTCTTTTCACTTTCCGATCTACATCTAGATAGGCTTCCAATGCCTCCAATCGTTCTTGCTCTGTCCTTGCCTGGTCACGTTTTTGACGCATCTTCCTCCTTTCGTCGATCAATTCCCTAGACCATTTCTGAATCCATCGTTCTTTATACGTTTCTCGTCTCCTCCCAACACTAGAGCAGGGCGCTACCAATGATCGCGTCCTGGAATCATGACCAGCTCTCTTTGATATCCAGATCCACAGTCAGCTGACTAAACCGGTTTCGGAACTCGTTTTGAACCCGTTGTTCGGTTGCACAATTTTTAAGTTTTCCACTGAGACGGGACGTGGCCGCTTTTGCTGCACCTGTTGATACTTTAGACGGAGTCGACACATGGCGGCAAGCAGAACCAAAGTAAACTCCTCTGCGCACTCGCACGTTCCGCAGTGACGATCTATACCGCTTGCACACATAGTCAATCTTGCCGAGTGTACGTCCGTCAGGAGACAGTCAAGTTTACTTGTGGATCTGCCTATGATCAAAGAGGATGTTCCCTATTGACAAGCCGTTTGCTGCGTAAAAAAGAGATAAACCAATCGCCATTGTCATTTGTTGTATCAGTTGATCCGTGCAACCCGATTGCGCGCTGAAGTCCATGTCGTTGGTTACCAATCTTAGCGTTAATGTCGCCGCAAACATGTATGAATTCGTGTCGCGGGGAATCGTCAAATGTTTCTTGGAGCTGCTTATAAAAACATCTTTGGCGGTGTCCTCGGCGTCCTCGATAGAGGCATATGCTTGGACGATGGTGATCTTCTTGAGGCTTGTTTGAAATCGGGCTGCAATGATTCGGTCACTGACAAGCTTTCAATTTGTGAGTGCTGTTGCTACTATTTTGTACATTGCAATGCCCACCCCTCACGCATGCTCAGCCTCGTGTCCTAAGTTGATTATGGTCGTGCCATCGTTATTTATCCTTCAAGTGCCCGTCCAACGTACTAGGCTAGCTCCCAAGATGTCTATCCGGTAATTGTCGAATTCCTTAAGGAGATGTGCTAGTCTGCCACACTGAATATATGATAGATATGATATAATATTGCTGATGTATCAATGTTTGTATGTAGACTGTATCTTGCTCTCCGGAATATATGTGATAACCTGTTCATATATATTCCATCGGAACTAATGTATGTCGATGAATTTTAATACACTGCATATTCCATTCATATTCATTCTGTCCATATTATTGCCTATCTGCTATCTGTTTGCTCTCCAATGATTTCTTTTCACATGCAATTTCTACGCTCGAGTTTAGATCAGTCTGGTTCACTATGTCACTATATGGATAATTCATAAGTCATTTATATTTCATGTACCTGGAGATGAATGGTATCGTTAAGTATATTTATATTAAAGTTTTTTTAATTGTATTTTAAGGATTTTAAAAGAAAGCAAGAGAAATACAACATTTGTCATTATTTACCAACCTTATGCAACATAAATCCAGACAAATTGGACTTGAACAAACTGCAAGTGCTGTAACATCTCTCTCTCTCTCTCTCTCTCTCTCTCTCTCTCTCTCTCTCTCTCTCTATATATATATATATATATATATATATATATATATATATATATATATATATATATATATATATATATATATATATATATATATACATACATACATACATACATACATGCATGAATGCATAAATGCATGCATGCATGCATATATAAATACCTACCTACCTACCTACCTACCTACCTACCTACACACACACACACACACACATACATACATACATACATACATGCATGCATGCATGCATGCATGCATGCATGCATACATACATACATACATACATACATACATACATACATACATACATACATACATACATACATACATACATACATACATACATACATACATACATACATACATACATACATACATACATACATACATACATACATACATACATGCTTTAGAGTACTCCTGGCCAGAGCCTAGGAGTAATGCCATGTATTTAAATGACCGATATTTAAACTATCAAAATCATATCGTATATGATATATTTTACTGTACTAGAAATCATGCTGCACACTGCTAAAGATGCTCTATACTCTAGGCAGTATTATCTTAAACATTTTGAAGGTTACTTAAAATCTTACAATGCTTTTTAGTCTAAGTATACTTTTAGTATAAAACACTTTGACATGCTTTTTATGGTCTAGTTTATACCAATTATTGTAAACATCTGACAGGCAATGACATGGTCTAGTTCATACCGTTTGCTATAAAACATCTTGACAGGCAATGACATGGTCTAGTTCACACCTTTCGCTATAAGACATCTTGACAGGCAATGATATGGTCTAGTTCACACCTTTCGCTATAAGACATCTTGACAGGCAATGATATGGTCTAGTTCACACCTTTCGCTATATGACATCTTGACAGGCAATGACATCGTCTAGTTCACACCTTTCGCTATATGACATCTTGACAGGCAAGGACATGGTCTAGTTCACACATTTCGCTATAAGACATCTTGACAGGCAATGACATGGTCTAGTTCACACCTTTAGCTGTAATACGTCTTTGTTGTGCTTTGTTGTGGTTCACAATGACGCGCGCGTCTCTCTCTCTCTCTCTCTCTCTCTCTCTCTCTCTCTCTCTCTCTCTCTCTCTCTCTCTCTCTCTCTCTCTCTCTCTCTCTCTCTCTGTTCCATTCGTTGCATGAAATCTCATAAAGTAGAACGTAATATCAACAATGCAGAACGATTCCGAAAATTGCGGATTACCGCAATGAACATATCCTGACTTGAACATGCACCTTTTAAGAATATAATGATTCATGAATTGTCAAGACCGACGGATAAAGAATCAATTATACTGACGAAAGGGTGACATGTGTTACAAATAATATAAAACCAAAATATAAGCGCTACCAGCTATTGACGAAATGAATCAAAACCAGCTATTGACGAAATGAATCAAAACAATCAAGTCATTTGTGTTGAAATCTCAATTAGATATGAATAGAGCCATGCTTTAATCACACAAAATGTATTTCTTGGATGAACAGTTGAAAACGGATTGGACTTGACTAACGAAATAATTAATATTACAGGGAAAGAAGAATGCTTAGAATATTTATTGGCATATGTCTCTTAATATATGTAAAAATATTATTAAATGATTTATAAACTTCATAAACCCCAATTTTTATTGCCTTTCCATCTTAATTATTTGGCCACATATGCGAAATGTTTATTATTTATGGAACTTGATTTAATTATAATGAGTGAAACTGATATACGTTTGAGTACATTTCGTCCAACAGTTACCTGATTTTGTTTTAACTGTACCTTAGTTTTTAAAGAAGACTGAGGAAATTGTTATGCATTCTGTTATTCAGTATGTCCGTCCATCAGCACGTACGTGAGTTCGTATATGTGTAATGCCCTCAAACTCCAATCACACGGTTTAGGCTAGATGAACGAACCAAATAATGATTCTATGGGTGTAGATTGTGCTAAATGCTTTTGAGAGTGGGCTAATGGTAGGACAGGTAATGCTATCTAATATTCAAATAACTATAGTAGCTTCTTGCAGATGTCTGAGAATAAAAGTCACCTATATATATATATATATATATATATATATATATATATATATATATATATATATATATATATATATATATATATATGTGTGTGTGTGTGTGTGTGTGTGTGTGTCCTCTTTTAAATCCACTTATATCATTTTGCGTAGCAAATTCAGTTTCCGAGACACAAAATTAAGTTCTATTTTTGAATATCTTAACATCAAGTCTCCAAATATATAGTCATTCCGCTGTCAAATTACGTGTGTAAGTAAGCATCACAATTCGCCCGCCACCATACTTTTGAGCATAATGAAGGTGCTGTTAAGAGTCATCGAACTATTCGTGTGTTTAACTCCGCGCTTTTAAACAAGGTTTTCCCCATCAATCTATGCCCAAGACCAATGAGTCTCAAAGGTATATATACCAATCGTGTGCAGTACACACGAAAAGTAGGCACAGAAGGGCAAGACATAAACGTACAATGTATTCTTCAGTGTTGATTATTGATCCTTTCTTAGATTAAACATTGCTGTAACACAGCAGGTCTATTGCAAACATCTATATTGACTCGAGTAACAAAACAATCTTTTATGATGTTATATATTACTTCATAAAGAAATTCTTCTAATAAAATATATTAAAACGTCTGTACTGTAACTCCGTTAAATAGCTAAACATGTGTAGTAGGAAGCATCCATTGTAGTATTCCGACATGGATCATTCATTATCTGAATATTACGTAGCAGTGACCTTTAGATAGCTATAAAGTGGAAGGAACAATTCTAAAATCGAATTTGAAAGTTTTAGATCATTCTGGAATATACCATTACTATATTTATTGTGAAACTCATCCGAGTTTTATAATGTTCCAAGCGTTCCATAATTCAGTTTGTTCCTGGTTGTACTCTTTCCTGAGAAATACATTGATTATATTGTCAGTGAATATTTTGTTATGTGCTTTCTTAAATTTATTTTGAGCATAACGCGTGACTTCATTTATATAATAAAAAATTCTATATGATTTATAATGAAAGAAAACATAAAAATCAATCCTTTGGGATCGTTTTCACAACAATAATGTTTGGACTGGAATGTTACACTTTTATTCTAGATTCATTCATGCACATTGCACAGTTAATTATTATTATCACTGTCTTCTATTAGATTGTTGAAACTTAAATAGTTCTTCTCTCCCATGTTGAAATTAAGTCAAAACTGGCCTTGTAAAGATGTAACGCGTATATATATATATATATATATATATATATATATATATATATATATATATATATATGTATGTATATATATATGTATATATATGTATGTATATATATGTATGTATATATATATATATATATATATATATATATATATATATATATATATATATATATATATATATATATATATATATATATATATATATATATATATATAGTAAGTAAGTTTTGATTTTCTGATCTTGAAAAGAAGACATGATCAAATAATCTTCCTGATACGAATTTCATATTAAGTCGTAAAGAGAATTTCGTCGTTTTAAACATATTTGCACATGAATATCAATTTTATGTTTGAAGCGTGTTTAACAATATTCACTCATTTGTACTGCTGTCACAGTTAATAACATAATGTTAATAACTATAAATAACTTCTTTTACTCATGATGAACGGGGGACCCATATATTTAATTTACTGTTATCGTGCAGTTGTCAAATTTTACAGTATGAACAATATCACCAGCTGCATAACTATGAAGAGGTCTGTCCGAAGCTTGCACCGTTTCCGCAGTCAGTGTGAGATGCTCCGATGGGGACTGTTCATGGGTATGGCATGGTTATTTCGAGTTATTTTTATAGCGGGATTGGACCAATTTTTTGGAACTTGATGATACATATTTGTCAAGGAAAATGCTACTTATTTTCATTTGCAGGGAGGCTACGGGATAGTTATTCACAATTGTTGAGCTGTGACCTGTAATAATGGGGAAAACGTTGTTCCAGTCACTGTATCTGACGTTAAAATTGGGGTTGTTGTTGTTGTTTTTTTTCTTCTTCAAATTAATAAGTATATGATAGATGTTAGTCTGGATCTCTAATTCATTCCTAGAGTCATATTTTCTGGGACCTAACCACTAAGTTACAACATAGAATCCATACATACGTTTACTAAACGTAGAGAAGACAAGTTTGGTATAAAGCCGAGGTCCATTCCTACACTTTAGATTTAAAATCTAGGTCATAACATCAATCCTTTTGAGATTCGTATTCTTAACCATGTATAATCTTCCTGGGCATGAATGAAAACACTATGCATGCAATTGATATTGATTGATTGATTGATATTGTTACGGCGCACCAGCACTATGAGGCTATTTAGCGCCAAACATAATGTTATATCCTTTTACATTTAAAACTGGTAAAATAATTTTATCGATCAGCGATTGAAGACCAAACAGTTAAAGGTAATGCGATAAAAATGGTAATGATGGTAAATAAAAAAAAGTTTCTCGATCAACGGGGAGTGCAAATGTATGATAACGAAAACATATGATTGGCAATTAAAATCTATCGACTGCATAAATATAACACAAAACTGAACAAGGTGATAAAATAAAAGCTATAACTTATGATAAATGTTTGCTTCCTTAAGGAAGTCTATGATGTTGGTAATGTTAACTGTATCAAAGAGCTCCGTCATGTCTTGCACAATGTAGTAATGATTAGGTTGAAGGTCGAAGCATTCCAGCATAAAGTGCTTAGTGGTGAATGGTTCATTACAAGCAATGTATTCTGGTGGGTCTTCTCCTTTTAATATGTAGGAGTGTGTTAAATAAGTATGACCGAGTCGAATTCTTGCAATGACTACCTCCTCTCTACGGACGGATCTGTAGGAAGGAGTCCATTCTCTTAAGGTTGGCTTGATGGCATGAAGTTTGTTATTCACGGCATCATGGAATTTCTGATGTAAACAGCCTTTGATACAAAGTTTAAAATCAGTATATGGTGCTTTAAAATCAGTTGGTTCTAGTAATAGGGCCATTTTAGTAGCATAGTCTGCTTTATCATTACCTTTAATTCTTACATGGCTTGGTAACCAACAGTATACTATATTGTGGGAGGTACTCAGCTCAGTATGCGTAAGGAGAATGTTTGCTAATAATGGATTCTCCAGTTTTATGTTATGTAGTGACTGAAGTACTGATAGTGAGTCGGAGAATATTATGCTATTTGAAATACGCTTGCTTGCAATGTATTGCAAAAGCAAGGTCTATTGCTCTAATTTCAGCTGAAAAAATTGACGTACCATTTGGCAAGCGAACTTTGGTTGTGTGGTTTCCACTTACGAAGGCTGCAGCAGTCTTTTCCTCATCTTTGGATCCATCGGTATATATTTTTGTATACTTTTCAAATTGTGAGAGGAGTTCATGCTAAGAGTTGTGGAAAATGGAAGGGTTTGTCTCCGATTTTTTATCATGTAACGTAAAAATTACCCTTGGTTGCTGAAGTAGCCATGGGGGTGTTTCGGAGATGTTGGCTTTCAGAATTTTTGAAAAATCAATTTGAGTACTTTCGAGAAATTGTGATATTCTAATGCCAAATGTAGGCATGAAATTTGGTTTAAAAACTGCCGAAAAAGCTGGGTTCAGAGGGCTGGATCTTACTTTGATAGCATATTGTGCGGAGAGCATTTCTCTACGTTGATATTGAAACTTGAGGCTACGTTTAGTCCCAGGAATCTAAGTTTCTACATCATATGATTGACACTGATGAGATTCACGTGATATAAACATGTAATTACTGTATGAGAAGACAAATGAACACACACATACGACGTTAACCCCAAGGACACACTTTATCCAAGAGCTTCAAACTTATGTTGAAGGTCAAAATGATAAAATGCGGAGATGCGTGTTTTACAAACATAGAATTCAAGTTTCCATATGCGACCGTTTGCAAAACAACGGCAATATTAACGCAAGTAAGAATTAAAGGCATCCGTCTTTGACCAATCCTATGGAATAAGTGGCAATAACGTTAGCCTCAGATGCGAGAGGTCGCATGTTCGAATTCCGACCGACTCATATCAAAGACTTAAAAAAATGGTACTTATAACTGCCTACCTTGGCGCTCTGCATTAACGGTCTAGCTAGGAATGGTCGGCCTGGTGTCCAGATAATGTGACTGGGTTAAACATCATGTTGCATGTCTATGGCATGATTCCCAGTGCTAGACATCACTATAGACTGCCAAACTGCAGTCATCATAGTGATATGACTGAAGAATTATTAAAGCTACATTAAAAATCCAAATCTCTCTCTCTCTCTCTCTCTCTCTCTCTCTCTCTCTCTCTCTCTCTCTCTCTCTCTCTCACACACACACACAGACATCTTTGACACCATTCATCAATTTATTTAAGAAACGAAAGATTTCCTAAGTGGCTTTCATCTAACGTTTGGTCCTCGTACCATGCTAACTCATTCCACGACGATGAAGAGGTATTATCGAAAATTATTAAGCCACTCTTAACTAATTTCTTTCATTTCCTTCACGAAAAAGAGATATTATCCAAATATATAACGTGAACTCTAGTTTTTACTAATTTCTTTATTTGTATATATCTTTATTTTCATCTCTTATTCAAAAGTCACACGTACTTTTCTTTATTTACTATAATATACTTTACTTTCTGCTCTATACCTCTTTGGTAGAATGCCAATATTTGGTTCACTGAAGGGATCAAAAAATTTTATATATGCAATATTCCACTTTTTAATTATTGTATTATGATTACTATTATATATATATATATATATATATATATATATATATATATATATATATATATATATATATATATATATATATATATATATATATAGAGAGAGAGAGAGAGAGAGAGAGAGAGAGAGAGAGAGAGAGAGAGAGAGACTGTAAAAGCCGTTGGCTTAATTTCTAGTCCTTAAATACTTATTTTGTATTCATTTTTCTTATAATTAAGAAACATATATGTCAAATAAATCAAATGGATGATTTGTTAACCTTTAATGTAGAGCATTAGATTAATACATAAATAAAATGAGATATTTCTACAAACAAATGACTACTAGTGAACCAAGAAATTGGCAAGAGCATCGATCACAATAAAATAAGTGGGGAAATCCTTGTGCAAGACAATTCTGAAACTGCACTAATTGTCCCCATTTTGGGAAGAACATATCCATACATTGCATAAATCAAATGATTGGTAGTTGTATGCATGTTTATGTATGTATGTATGTATGTATGTATGTATGTATGTATGTATGTATGTATGTATGTATGTATGTATGTATGTATGTATGTATGTATGTATGTATGTATGTATGTATGTATGTATGTATGTATGTATGTATGTGTTTCATTATGTGAATACCTCAGTATCAAACAGTGAAGGAATATTGCATGCAAAAGTGAGCATAATCGCAACAACGTACACATCCAGCTAACCCCTCTATATGAATCGCCGAGTCAGCGCGAAACAAAGAGTGTGGAACATCCTAATTCGAAAATCGATACCTTCCATGCTACAAATTCTGTGCCCAGGTCTAATATCTGGGTGCGGAATCGATAGATGCTTCTAAAACAGTACCGTATTTATCTCGTGAAATTCTTTCCCACTCCTAATTTTGAGTGATCATAATATTGACAAGAAGCGCATTACAGACAAGCGACTTGCAAATTAAAAGTGAAATGTAAAAGAAATAAATCACATTAAATATTCCATAATTTGGTGCTTTTGTTATGAAATTCTCTGGAGATCACGTTTTTGTTTCTACGGTCGAACACTGAACTGAATGCCATATGGATTCCTTTTGCCAGAATAAAAAAAATATCCACTGTTGGCTTCCACTGCAATCTAAAGAATTACTTTCATATTGATTACAGATATTATAGCTGATAAATTTTATTATCTGTACTAAATGCCATTACCCAAATTATTTCGATTTCTTTTTTAATTCTTTTCTAAATCTGGAACGAAGCGGAAAGAAGCTGTTTTATCTTCCCCTCTTGTTGATGACTAATTGTTAGTATACCGTATGTACCCTCTTATAAGGTAGTTGAACTGCAACTAGAGACTCAGATCTGCTGTCGCAAGCTGATCTGGGTCTTTGCCGTCTTTCAGTAGTAATCAACAGAACACACAACATAGACTATGAGATACATTGCATTATGCTATGACAGATCAGGATCAATATTGTTTGCTGTTTGACTCTACTGATAGTGAGTAATTTTGATAGGTATGAAAGTGGATTTTCACGAAAGATGTCTGCAGGTCCCAGTTGACTGAATGCAATTAATGGTCCACGAATGTCTGACTGCGAGGTTGTTTCCTCTAAACATCGAGCAGAATCAAAGAGGAGAACTGCACAACGATATTGTCTGTGATGGACGTTTAGAATATCCCTACACATATATGCGACGAAAAATGTGAACGCACAGGTGAATTCGACAGTACTTATTGTCCGGATCCATAACAAACTTTGTTATAACTAGTCCTATTATATCAGTACTCGTATGAAGCTTAGTCCATTTGTCGTTGTCGTTGGATGTTTCTAGACGCCAATTTTTCATATAATCTGTCTTAAGTATTCTATTCCTAAGATGAAAGCGCCAAAATGTAACAGCTGCGTGGAACTAAGTAAAATCCAAAAATATGAGTAAATGCCTGCAATAGCCCATACATTGCTTAGCTAGACTGCAGCTTTGTTGCCCGAAAAAGCGAAATAGCTTTGTGGGCAGGTGAATATTGCGATTTTGAGAATTAGAAAACATCGTCAAAATGTGTCCTTTCGTTTTCCTTATTCGCTTGGAATCCGCATACAGCTTTGTTTTGCATCTTTCTTAACCGTTGGCACACCTACACTTTTGATCTGCGCGATGATCACATTAACTCCTAGCCAGTAACTTCAAACAGGGTAATGTTCATAAAATTCTTAAGCCTTCCAGAGCCTGAAAATTGATATGTGAATAGTCACCGAAGATGCCACCTGAATAAAACTACGCCTCGATTGCTCACAAAAATTTACCAATAATAATTTATCGTCTGGAATATCGCCAATAATTTCGATATTAATGTTGGCATCCGTGGGTGACTCATTAAGAACCATGCCGATAGCAGTATCAAACTTGGTATTATATATTTTATGCACATACTTTTTTGTAACCAGCATGATCTGTGATGGGTGTGACAAGGTTTGTCATTTTTTTGTAATTCACATTAATGTTGCCAGTTATGTAAAACTAAATAAATCACTGGTTCAATATTACTCGGAGAAATTATACTCCTGCAGAAAGCAACCTCTCGCTGTGAACATCAGCATGAGCAGTCGTCACAAGAACACATGCCGTAGTTTATTTGCATAGCGAGTTTTTGCCTAGTCTGTAATATCAACTGGTTTTACCAGATTTGTAATCTTGTTGGTAGAGATGTTCAAATGTTCTGTCATTTTGTCGACCTTTTCTCTCACACTTGCTTCATGTGCTGCCAGAACTAGCAAATATGCTTATATCCCACCATCACTAGATTGAAAGAGATGGTTGATGAAAAACTACCGGATTAAAAGAGATGGCTGATTAAAAAAGCACATGGTACTTAATACGATGAAAAGACGAGCGCGGAATTTATTTATGAAGATAGTTGTTTGCAATCTGGAAATGTGCAACTAACCAATATGCATTCAGCGATACAGGAAGAGATATAAATATACACGTGTAACAGAATATGAGGAAAGAGACTGTGTGTGTGTGTGATTTAGATTTTTAACGTAGCTTTAGCAATGTTTCAGTCATATCGCTACGATCGTCTGCAGTGTGACAGTTTATACTGATGTCTAGTACTGGGGCATCATGCCGCAGACATGTAGCATGATGTCCCACCCAGTCACATTATCCTGACACCAAACCAACCAGTCCTAAACTGATCCCCAAGCGCCAAGCGAGGCAGCTGTTAGTATAATTTTTGTAAGTCTTTGGCATGACTCTGCCGGGTTTCTAACCCTAGACCTCTCGGAAAGAGAATGTGAGACAGTCCTAATATCATATCTGCTTTGGAAGGACAAAACTTTTATGTGCTGATCTGCTAAATGCTGAAAAAGAACTTCAAGAAGTCGAAAATTTGTGGAAATCAAAATAAAGGAAAACCTGTACAAAATACGTTAGGACGTTCATGTTTGAAACCTATGATCGAAGATTTAAACCAGATGCTTCTGATTATGATGTTGACGCCCTTTAAAGAACACGCATTGTATTATTACCCACCCCTCCCCACAGTACGTTAAATTTCCACTGTTGGGTCTTTCTGCATTGCATCAACTACAAACAGTATTGCCACAACCCGCTTTGACATCGCATCCTACCGCGATCGAGGATTTCAGTTAGATCATCTTCTGCGAAATCGGCAATAAAATGTCAAAGTAAAGGTAAAGGCATTAGGTACAACAAAAATAGAACAGAGCTTGTTACGTGTCTAAAGCTGCTTGAATGCAGTCGACTAACAGGCAATGTTGACACTGAAATAGATAATGAGATCACACAAACACTAGATTACTAGCTTTAACAAAATATGCATAATAAAACGGAACACAATTTGTTTGTTTTTTTGGTGCAAAGAATGTCGAATGTCTCAAACACTTCTCTTACTCCTTAAGTCAGCAACAGGAAACAAAATACCTACAGTCGTTATAGGATACTGCCAAGAAATCGCTTTGACCTATGCTTAACTATGGAACTCGTTTAACTGTGTCACAGCGAGCAACAGCAGGTACAATTATTTATTTCTGCCAACGATGCCCAAACAATGAGCATTAAAGACGTCTACACTGGTGTGTGAATCGCTGACTGATACAAAAAACAAACACAAAACAAGCCAATAAAAAACCAACACAAAAAACAACCCCCCAGGCCATACGAGCGAAAAAAAACGAAATAGTACCCAGCTATTTCTATTTTGAAGATACAGATGACTTTCGTGGCGACTGCAGGATCGGTTTTACTATCACAAAACACTTAAGAAACATACTAGTTTTCAGCTCACAAGAAAGAGATCATGGCGTCCACGATGGCGGAATTATCCTGTCAAAATTACGATTTAAGCAGACTACTCATCAGTTCTTCCACTGCCAAAGACTCGTACGATACAAACGGCGGTCAAGGTCATGGATTTACAGCTTTAGTCTAAATACTCGTCTAGGATGGCTTATGGCGGTGAAACCACTTATCTACAAACCAAGACACAACGTCTACAGCATGTTAGAAATTATTACGTCAATCATGGATCAATCAGGTGAGCCTCTATTACGCACGGGTTGGGTGAAACTTTTATCTGCATTTAAGACTGGTGGTCAAACCTCAATACCCAGGTTGTATAAATGAAGCCAATACGTTTTAGGCGTAAAAAGATATCGGAAAGGATTTCCAATAACGTTATCTTCTACGATTGCTAAGCCTATACCAGGCATATTTAAACAAGTTGCTCTTCTTGCTTTAAAGAGATGTTGCTTTAACTGGACAACAGGATGAAATAAAGATCAGACGTACTATTTTGTCCAGGTTTACTAAAAGTCTCTAATTTCAGCAGATACGTGTCTGCACCAGTGTCACGTCCTTAGCAGCAAAGTCAATCGACATAGAGAGTATCTAGTTGGCATGACAACGAGTTGCCTAAGCATATATGTGTAACCTTTCAACTCGTTTTAAGAGATGAAGACTAGGAACAAAGCTGCAAGATAATTTAACTCATAGTGCTGAATCATATTGCTGTTAGAGTAAACAGCAGGCAGTATCCTGATCTTGAACTCGAATGTGACTTGGAGTAGAATATATAAATTATTCTTGCGCGTACTTTTTGCTTCAGAAAGCTATTCACCAATAACAGGGTGTTGATTCTGATCACTTATATAGCTTACCAAAAACAAATTATATTTTACTGACATCAGGTATCTTGTTCTGGTCAAATATATTCCAACGTTTGAAATAATGTCTTTGGTGTGGACGACGGCAAAAATGTATCCACTGCATTTGTTGCCAGGGCCGTGAAAGAAATTTTGACCTGTTCTTCAGTAACAACGGAACTAAGTATAGTCACTATTGCTGGATCTGACATATCATTATGCTTATGATTTGTAAATGCATGAGACTCAACGGTAGGGTGTTACACTGAAGAAAATATCTTCACAGACTCACCATATAGGATTTACTCGCAAAACGACGTCTATGACTCGTAGTTGATCGCAAAATACTTTTGAAATGTAACCAAAACATACAATGCGATCCAAGCAACACGGTGTGTTAAATTTCATTTTCATGTCGCCATCTGCGCATTAATAACATTTATCAGTTTGTTGCCGATTTGTTGGATGAGTTAGTGAAGAATACTCAAGTATTTAGACATACCGCGGGATATTTTGGCGACCATCTTAATTTCGAGGCGCACAGAAGAATTACTATGTAAGACGCGGGATGTAATTTCTAGACAGTATCTCGACAAACGTATTGGTTTGATTGATTAGAGTTCAAATTGTAATAAAATTCAAACAAGCATACTGGACGAAAATATTACATTGAGTTTACACAAGCAAGATAAAAATGCACGTGATAGCACGTGAAAATATTATGCCACAATGAATGCTATGATGTTGAACATGATACGACTTTCTTCGTAAGACAACGAAAAATATTTTTGGATGACGTCATTAGTACTTTAGCCATGTGCTATGAAGATGAAAAAGAATAACAACTGTGATATTTATTTGCAAAGGGCAATGAATGAGGCACTGTTTACAAATGAATGCAATGTTTTATTCCTACCAATGCAACAATAATATACTTCCATTTTATGAACACAAAACTTGTTCCTTATATGTGATACTGATGAAAGCATTTTTCTCTCTTCTGTTAATATAGTTTTAATATAATTTTCTCCAGGTATGGTCTCTGGAACTGTCTCTAGATTAACAATCTTAGTATCGATTTTGTTGCTATTTAGTTGATCAAAACAAGGCTGTTGAAGAAATCAAAAACAATACGGTGCAGAGCTTGAAACACATACTAAGAAGGTTCAATTATTATCTGACCGCTTGGCAAAAATGTTCTGTCTCAGAATATTTCTAACTTTTCCGTCATCATTTCCCTCACACCAAACCATTAATATATATTATATTCGCATCTGTAATTACAACGTTGTATGTTAAGTTTCTTCTGGAAACGTTGTATATGGGCAGTAACCACCAATAGTAATAGTGGCTGAATTCATTTGGTACTATTCCGCTGACTTCTGCTCGACCTTATGTGCGCTTATGAATTTATTCAAATCCGCTTTCAGATCTACTATAATGCAATACGTTTGAATTCAATTATAGTTGGTTTTTCCTCCATGCGATGAAAAATTTGTATTTCCTCTAATTAGTAGTATAGTATGCAGAGAGCACTGATCACAATGCGAACCAGGGCTGCCCGGAAGATTTTCCTTTAGCAAGCCTTGCATACTAAATCCTAAGTCCCTTGAATGACTGCATGATTTCATTCGTAAAAGAACCGGCTTCAGGTTTAGTTTGTACTGGTTTTTCATGGAAAGGGTGAGGCTCTTTAATCGGTATAGAACTTGTACCTACTAATAATCTAATAATACTTATATCATCTAGACCAGTGGCGTAACTACCGTGGTAGCATGAACAACCGTGTTGTGAGGCCAGGAAACAAATAAGTAACAGCAAGGAGGAGAAGCCCGGTACAAATAGTTGGATGTGGGGCCCGTGGTGAGATAATTACACCAATGATCTAGACGGTAATATGCAGCAGATACTGTCTAGAGGACATGATGTAACTTAAGAAAACAAGAAGATAGCACCCATTAGAGAAGCCTGAGTGAATTACAAATAAGGATAATACATTTTATGTCAGATAAAAATGACATAGAAACACGATACTGTTAGGGAGACGCGATCGCGTGAGCCAATAATTGACGTAGTTTATTCTTTAAGACATTGTTGTTATTATTACATAATAATAATCTGATAATATCCAGACTATGCGAAATACCCATAAAACAAATATATATATATATATATATATATATATATATATATATATATATATATATATATATATATATATATATAAAGAATACAAATCATATGGCGAATAACAACCCTCTCAAGCGTACTGGATCCACCAAGGGATCACGTTTGTCAGGGATTAATTAAAATAGATGCAATAAACTGACGACGAACAGTACGAAACTAGTAACTAACTAGCCTAAGCGCTTTCGACTCTGAATGAGTTTTTTTCAAAGGCAAATACAAAACATAGTTACGACAAACAAATAAACACAAAAACGTTGCGTTTGTAAACCTCTACATTTCTTTCTTCACATGTGCTAAAACTATAAATGCAACCAGCTTGTATAGACTAGTTGCGGAAACTAGTTTCCGCAACTAGTCTATACAAGCTGGTTGTATATACAACAACTAGTCTATACAAGCTGGTTGTATTTATAGTTTTAGCACATGTGAAGATAGAAATGTAGAGGTTTACAAACGCAACGTTTTTGTGTTTATTTGTTTGTCGTAACTATGTTTTGTATTTGCCTTTGAAAAAGACTCATTAAGAGTCGAAAGCGCTTAGGCTAGTTAGTTACTAGTTTCGTACTGTTGGTCGTCAGTTTATTGCATCTCTCTCTCTCTCTCTCTCTCTCTCTCTCTCTCTCTCTCTCTCTCTATATATATATATATATATATATATATATATATATATATATATATATATATATATATAATATCCAGAAGATACCGTCCAGCAGATGATATTAAAAGTTAATATTCAAAATAATATAATCTAAGGGATAATATCATACAGGTAATATCCATAAATAATTTCCCCATAAGGTAATAAAGACCTGATGATATCAAAAGATGCGATAAAAATAAAACCCCAAAGAAAATATCCAGTAAATATTTGTCAGAGGATAACAGTTAAGTGATCTCATTCACAAGATTATATCCAATAAAAATATATAGCCGATAATTGTAAACAGAACATATATAGGAGACAATTCCATATATCTAATAATTTGCAGAGACTGCTCAGAAGATAAGGTTTGTGAACCAATATCGAGCATGTAATAAGACATAAAAGTCAATTTTCAACAGATGATCTACATCAAATCCTACGCACAAGATCATATCTATCAGACAATATCCAGATAATAATATTCAATAGATATTACCAAACAGCAGATAGCCAATGTATAATATATTTAAGATATATCAACAAGATCAAACATCCAACACATAAGATCAAGCAGATAACATACAGAATGTGATATCCAAGGGATAACAGATGGCAAATTATATCTTAAGGATAGTATATAATAGAATGTATCCTATTTTTAATATTCAACAGACAATATGGAGAAAATCAAAGGCAACAGATAAAGTCCTTAAGATAAATATACAAAATTGCATAAGTGTTTCGTTATGAGTCGCCGGAAAAAACATGTCTGACATGGCGTAGGAATACGTCGCAGTCGTCAGGCTGAGGCGTATTCATAAGCCACGTGAAACTAATTCTTTCTCTGATACAGAACACAGAACAAAATTATGGCCTTCAAGTTACTTAGTCATTTTCTCTGCTCTTGTATATTCGGGTTTGGCCTTCCTTTCCAGGCGTCATAAATAAATAGATTAATGACTGTAATTAGGCAATAGGAAATCATACCGGAATAACAGTATGTGACAGGCACCAGGCACAGCAGTTGACTAGACGTTTCTGTCTAAACTAGTTATTGCATCTCAAAAAATGACATTTTTGCTAGATTGTGTCAACTATTTTGCTAAATATTAAAAAAATACTAATATAAATAAAAATATGAACCATGAAAATGTACTCAATTTGAACATGTATGACACATTTGTGAATCAGGGTTTATATGTATGGTGCTTTTCGTAAAGTTCACACTTTTAGATTCATCGATCAAGAAAGAGACAAAAGGATGCATACAGGCCAGTAGCATGAATAAGAAACAGAATTGTGTACCTATCAATGTAACCTCGAACTATTTAAAAGACCAAACCTACCTTATGCAACATTAATCTTAGTCGTCTTATATAGACTTATTTCAATTAAATGTATTGGCCTTTTTTCTTGAAATACATATAGGCCCTAGAAAAATAAATTGCTTAAGATTTTATCACATATCCTTATATTAATATATGCATGGATATTAAAAACAAATACTAAAAAAACCATATTACTAAAGTATGCTAAAGAAGGACACAAAATATCCTCTATTCAAAAGGTAAATAAAATACATACTATTAAATTATGACAAAGCATGACACAGAATCTTGTGTAATCGACAAACAGGAACAAACAGCACATAATTACAATATCAGAAAGCAGGAAGCAATATCTGTAAATAAATGCTTCATTATTTTGGGTATATGCTTTCTTTCTTGTCTATCCACAGGGTATAGACTTTTGGTGAAGTTGAATTAATGACATTGGGAGATATTCGCTTGCATTGATTTTAGTGTATTGAAAGTGTGCGAGGCCATTGTTTCTTCATGAAAGTTTGAATATCCGTTGTGTTTCTGCATTTTTAAAAGCCAATGACCTGCGACCCTAAGTATTCCAAAGGGTTAGAAATGACACGAAGACCGTTGACCTAGTGTTTTCGATAAAAAAATATACGCGGTTGGTCTAATAGTTACAAAGTTTGAATAGTTGATGATCTTTTGTTTTAGGCTAAAGTTCTTAAAACTGTTTAGCCAGATTGTTCAAAATTCAACCACCAGCAAACAGTTGATGAGACATAAGTTGCTGGACATGGTAAAGAAACAAAGTTGGTTAGTCACTCTTCTAGGTTTACAGTATTACCAATATACATCTATATAACTTTTCCAAAGTAAACATCAAATCCCCCCCACTAATATAAATTTATTATTGATAATGAATGTTCAAACAGAAGAAAAGCCATTATATTTCATACTCAATCTACAGCCAGACTATAATAATTTACCTTATTATACCAAATTCATAAAAATAAAACGGATTCTTAATATTCTTCATTGAAAAAGTCGTAAACGAATATTTATTGAGTGAATTTCGAAAAAAAGTTTATTTTTACTGTATGGACCAAGTTGCGAAATTACATCTATTCATTGAAAACCTTTCATAAAATACCGTATTGAGTCTGTGTTGTATGCATTACTCTCCAAATCAGTATGGCTTCGAACTATAAAGGGGTTTAATAGTGTTGTAACTCTCGAAAAGAAATCATGTGACAACCAAATCACAATCACACTCTGGGATCTAGCAGCTGATTAAAAAAAAACCAATGACAAATAGATGCGATCCTGCTGTACTTTAGTAAATCATTTGATGAAGTCTCCCATATGCGTCTTGCAGCCAACCTTCATCACTATGGTGTCCAGGACATGACCTTTGGGTGGATAAATAGCTCTTTAAATGGAAAAATCCAACAGGTTGTGCTAAAAAGCCAGTCATTTTCGCCAGTACACATCACTTTAGGGACGGAAATGGGTCCTCTGCTTGTTCTTTATCTACATCAATATTGGGAGTCTTTTCCCAAGTCAGCCGTTCTGCCTACGACATCTTGCTGTACAGAGAGCAATCGACTCGGAACAGGACGCAGTACGGTTACAAGCTGACAACGACTGCATACAAAGATGGGTAAATGACTGGCAAATGGAGTTCAATCCTGACAAATGTGAGATCATCAGACTCTCCAACAAGAGACGGATCGTCTCAGCCATATATACCATTCATAGTCAAAAACTGACGATGACATCCAAGGCCATGTATGTGGAAGTCATCATTAATAGTACCTTGTCATGTAACAGCGGCATTGACTATGTTACAAAGATGGCAAACAGCACCATAACATTCCTACGTAGAAATCTCTCTACATGCCTCACACAAGTAAAGTCTTCGTGTTATAAATCCTTAGTATGCCCATAGTTGGAGTAGGCATCGACCATTTGGGACCTATCTATCTATGTCAACATTGCCAAACTTGAAGTACGGTTTACTACTGGTGATTATCGACTAACTAGCAGTGTATCTACTATGCTCCAACATATGGGATGGGAAGACCTTCAAGCTAGATGCCAACAAGCTAAAGTTAAAGCTGTTTTGATGTACTATCGAGCTGACATCACAGTAGCACCATACCTCCAACAGACAGGAGCTAACGCTAGAGGACACTTATGCAGATTTCTTATTCCCTTCACCAGAGACAACTCCTACAAAGAATACTTCTTCCCATAGGGAATTTGCCTGTGGAAATTCATACCAGCCACAAATAGTCAACGCCAATTCCATTGATGTTTTCAGAGCAGAGGTTGGCGTTGGAATCAATTAGCTTCATACCTCTAACAGATATGAGCTAACACTAGAGGGCACTTATGCAGATTTCTCATTCCCTTCACCAGAGGCGCTGGAATCAATTAGCTCCAGATAAGAGATGTTTTTGATCGGCTTTAAGCTGCATTTGGACCTTCCATCACATGTACGTAGTTCACACCATGTGCGAGTATGTTCCAGAGAAACCAAGCACATTGTTGTTATTATTATTAGTAGAAGAGGTGTTTTAATGTATTTCGGCGATGAATACAGATGTAAAGCAATTATTTCTATTCCGTCGTATAACGGACTACATATCTACTTTGTACATGCTTGTAAAGCACACAGTCACACCGACACAGACATACACGACTGCAACAAAACTGACATTTCAGTGTCTTGGGTTGTATAAAATTGTTTGAATTTCGAAAGCCTAGTACCTGAACCGGATTTAAGAGACACGAACCTTGCGCAATAAGCATGATGTAGCTGATGCACATTGCAAACGGAAACCAGTGCATTAACCATGCGAAATACTCTTGTTACAATCGGTCAGTTCTGGTTTATTGAGCAACATTCGATTCTGTCGTTTTGTTGGGGTTGTTTTGGTAAAGAAGTGGCTACTCTATCTTCAAAATTCAAGCAAGTATGCCATAAACACAATGTTTGTAAAACTAAACGATTAATTTAATTTTGTAATTTCTTAAACATTTAAAAGGAACTTACATTATTGAGAATTAACTTTTAACAATTTCTATCACTAGTTTAAAAAAATTTCTTTGAGCAACTTCACTTAAATCTCAGAGAAATAGTTTTGTTCAGAGTCAATGAGCACTTTGTAATTCCAATGAATAATCTTAACAAACGATTACTCTCTAAACAAAATATTAAATATGTCGGCAACTAATTTTAAAACAAGAATATTGAAAATAAAAATGAATTGTTTACGTATTCGACATTATATTTGCCTTGCGGCTTTACATCCCAACTTCATTTGAAAGCTGGAACACAATATTTGATAAGGTCACAGTATGCACATAAGAAGCCAAGGGCACGCTATGTCTGATAAGGTATGCAATGCTTTTATGATACGCTGTTCTCATTTTGCGTTTGATATGATGTAGTAGTCGCTATTGCATTTACGTGTATTTTTTCTTCAAAGACATAACTGAAATAAATTATTTTATGCAAGTTCATGCCGTATGCTTGCCAATTAATATGAAAATCTGCATCATCATGGTTTAACGTTCGTTCCCTCTCGAAGCCATGTGTGCGACATGTGCAAATGTTGTTATTAGAAAATTCACTAACAGGAACGTGAGAAACATATCACAACAATATTTTGTTTGATATAATCTTGTGAATGAGATCACTTAACTGTTATCCTCTGACAAATATTTACAGGATATTTTCTTTTGGGTTTTATTTTTATTCCATCTTTTTGATATCATCTGTTCTTTATTACCTTATTGGAAAATATTTATGGATATTACTTGTTTGATATTATCCCTTAGATTATATTATTTTGAATATTAACTTTTAATATCATCTGCTGGACGGTATCTTCTGGACATTATATGTTGCACATCATCTTGCAGATAATATCTTTGTTGATGGACTCTGTTTAGTATTGTCAACTGCATAATTTATGCTGCATATTATTTTGTGGACATTTGGATACTTTTGGTATACTTCTCATAAAGAACAGGATTACGAGCAAATTCGGTAACTGAATTAAAGGAAGACACTTATGAATTCTAAACTAAATATTTAACATCGTTTAAACATATCATCTTAATTATTCCAAAGAAAGGGTAATGTCCTATATTTGTGTAACAAATCATTTCCTTTCTTCCAAACTTTAGTTAGATTGAAAGAATGTTGAATTTAGGTAAAAAGGCGGCATTTAGGATTAAGTGTTAATTTTAAAAAATGAATCTTTGCGATTTCATATAATTTGGTTTTGGAAACTAAAACTATTGTAATTCTAGTTCAAGATGAAAATGCTTAACAGTTTTACATATTATTAATTATAATAATGCAATAAATTATAATTAATTACAATGTGTAGTCTCTGTTGCGTTGATTTTGAAGACACATAGTCAAAATGCATGGTGTAATGATCAAAACGGGCATATAAATCTTAAGCAGTGTTCCGTTTAATCTATATGGAAATTCTGAAAAGTCTATATTGATTAGTAACTAAACTTTATTTCAGGAAGTTTGGAACTCGAATGTTTACTATAGAAGCTACAATGGAAATCCAAACAGGCGGAAGCTACATTTTCCTGAGATGGAATAAAATCGTTATTGTGAAAAAAAAATTGGGATAAAATGTCTGAGATCAATCTCTGGCGACACGACCTATCATCTGAATGTTTACCTTGACAGACATCATTTCAGGTGTGTGCTATTTAATAGACCTGATACCCTTGACAAACTCTGTTTTCACTCAACGGTTGGACAATTATGGTAACCTCCGATGGGGTTGGATATGCTCTTAAGGATATAGTAGAAATTTTGTGATCCGTTGTTTTAGCATGACATAAACTGTTATCAAAGAATGGTATAAAAAGAAGACAGAATTTATCCACTCTACGTTAGTTATCAATGATGTTAGATTGTTCAGATAAGAAAGTTAATGAATGTAACACTATAACAATGTCAGTAATAGCAAATAAGTATGCATATCATATAAATGCTCGTATAACATATTGGATTCAAAAGATATAAAATATTTACTTGAAAAGGCATGCAGATATCAAACATATACATTGTGCAATAAATATCCAAATCTTTTACTTTTCTTTGTTAAATTCGTAAATTGCTGATTCAGATTCATTCCAATCCTAATTTGAGTATTGGGCAATTTATATTAAGTTTGAAGTAATTATCGATATTTTGTCAATCAATCACCAATTTAATTATTTTTCTGACGCAGAGAGTGGGTTGAATGCCGATTCTGTATCATCTGCTTGATTAAAAAGGAGAAAAATGGTCTTTTGGGTTGTGTGTCCTAAAATATTACTTCTGTTTAGTCTCATTTGAAATATTCACTCTGCTTAAGCTTACGCACTGGCGTGCAAGTCAATTAATTAAATAAGTCAGAAGATAGTAAATTGATTTTACGGGCTTCTAAAGCAGCACTTCATGGACTGGGACTATATTTTATCTTGTAATGTTATAAAAGTTGTTTGCATTGCTACGTCTAGCGATTTTTCATTATATTTCACAGCCTAGTAGTTGCATGCGCATGAAACCAGGCTATCAATCTGAATGAAGTTTGAAAAGAAATGAAATTTGTTTCCTAGTGTAGCATATCCAATGCCAACCTATTGATTTATCATTTGTACTTAGGTATTGACACTGTCCTGCGAATTAGCAAGGTGAAACTTGCAAGGAGATTCTCTATGCACTATCTGATCTTTGATGCTCTCTTGGGAAGATTATATTCCTCTCCTTTTGTAAACCTTTCAGCATCCACTTTGTTCACTCTTTCCTGCTAGTCAACAGTATTAAAAGACAAAGAATATGTGCTAGCTTATGTCAGGTGGTAAACTTTATTTGTACACCCAACTACCTCTACATTCCACCAGTTTTGCCTCAAATAAAAATGTATTATTTGTTATTTTTATTTAAAAGTCATGCTTTTTGACTGTGTGACATATTGGGAAAATCTAGTTGCACCCAATACAATTTAATTCAATAGTTAAGGTATAGCTCACATCTGCTCACTAATGGAGTTGCAAAAAAATATATAGATTAATTTTAAGATATGCACCATCTTCTCTCTATGTTCATCTACCTCTGCCTCTCTCTGTCTGCCTTTCTGTCTCTAGTTTTCAGCATCAGAAAACCTGGATCCAGATTTTGAATACTGACACAAATAAAGATTGTATTAATAGTTTGTATAATAACTGTGTAAGGACTATTTGTTTCAGTTTGTGTCGTCAGATTATTGTACAAGCACTACACTGGATGTCGTCGTGGACAGAAACGATTGTAACCTGTAGCCTTCATCCGGGTAATCATTACATCCCTATCTAATCTATGGTTTGCCAAAATGTAACTGAGAAGGAAGCACATAAATTGTGGTTGTGATTGATTTGGGACACATTTTTCGACTTGTAGCAATTATTAGCAAAAATAAAATCATAATCATTCAACATTAAAAATATCGTTTTAATACACTCTTGAGAAAAACACGAACCGCCTAGGCCACCGATTATTAGTGTCCATGACATTTTTGTAAGCGTAACAGCTGATTCAGTGGTCGTCAAATATTTTATGAGCTACCTGCCTCACTGATGTGAAACATTTATAACAAAATTTTGAATCGATGCTCGTCAAATGTTTAGTGCTTACTTGGTTGTCGTCACCAAAATAATTCCTCTAACACGGTTACTGAGCCAAAGAGCACACTCATAAAACAATCAGCTCATATTTTAGAATTTTTTAAAACTATATAATTAATTATGACAAATGTTTGCACAATCCCAACCTATTGAATTATTTTACTCCTTTGGATAAAATATGACGGAAACAATCACTCTCATGCATTCTGTGCTCTTCATTGCTTCTTCTCTCTGCTATCGAGATGTGATGCTTCATTTTGCATACCTATGTTTCTTTGTCATACCACCAGCTACGTTTGCAGTATAGCTTTTGTTTCTTTTTTGCGATCATATTTTATGGTAAAGATTCGTCATACTTTAGCACTATGATTTTTTTGTTCTTTTGTTTTCTTTCTCTTAAAATATTTTATACGAGATCATATTTTAGCTGTATAATTTCTTTTTAAACAATTGGTGTGAATAGTTTCTGCTGAGTTATTTTATCTCCTTTGTTGGAGGCTAAATATAGGCATTAAGGTGATACTCATTTGCATACGCAAATTATTTTAGACTCCTAAACCATCGGCGCTAAAAGCCATTATCTATATCATTGAGTTCTTCAGACAATTCTTTAGAAGAAGACTGAATACAATTCCAGTATCTTTGCTAACGTAGACAAATAACTTAATTATTTTTAATAATATCAACTGAGAAGAAGTCCCCACGGCTTAAAGCCTCAGTCTCGTCCCTCATAATACAATAAAATCTTAAATTCTTTCAGCTTTTGTTTTGTCACATAGAAAAAATGCAATGTGGATTTAATACCAGTCCATACAAATAGGTAAATGAAAATGAGTATAGAATATTCCACTCGAAGCAGTAGTGAATTCCTTTATAAAACGTGCTTAGACGAACTGGCATTCACATGCTCTCACAAACATGCCAATGTCATTAGCAAGATAACTGTAACTAAATCCATGAATAATGATGGGTATAACATATGTTACATTTGATTTGTTTGTGTATGGTGGAGTTATCTATATTAAATTTATATTGTGTGCTGGACTTTTGTCCTTGATTGTAATTGGTTTTGCTTAACTGACTTTGTCATACTTCAAATTAGTAAACAAGATGCTTATTAGAACCTAAATTCGAGAGGTAGAGATACCTTTCATCGGAAATTGTGGCTTTTCCAAAATATATGTTGCGTCGTAGATCAGTTGGGAACTTTTGTATATAGAGGTTTGTTAAAAATTATTTACTCCGGTTCTTGGTGTGACGAATTCTTTATTAAAATACAAACGTGCTCATTTACTTTTTGGACTAAAACACTAATTTAGGATCATTGAAAAGTGATTCCAAGACATCATGCATTGTGTCATTGTGGTACATCAGGACATTCAAGACAAATAAAATTCATTAAGATCGTTCTATACTTCTAGTCTTGAGATAGGACATTTAGGAGTGCTTGCATTTCTTCACAATACTTCAGTTTGTAACTTAATACATTATTAGTTTATTTTATTGGTCTGTTACACAGTTTAAGTTTATAGGTTATAACAGCAAATTGTTGTTTAAAGAACCGATAGGTTGGAATCTTAGGAAATGTATATAATTAAATGAAACAACGAGCAGCATGTAATAGGTTTTTACTACAACACTAATATTAGTATTGCTGATACGAATATTGAACAAGAACAATTTTGGGGGTAAATTAAACTGGACAATAAAGCAAATTTTAGAAACGAAAAGAAGCTATCTTTAAGTCCTATAACATATTCTAAACTTGAATTTTGGTTGGTGAAACTGTCTACTTAAACGGTACACAAATAGTCCACTAATAACATTTTCGTTAGTCATGCGGATTGCCAGTTGAATATTCAGAAGAATATAAACGTTTTAATACAGCTTTTAGATGCATTTGAATGATAAACGTTGCAAAACTCCATACTCCAAAATAGCCCTATGATGCTTAATAATGAACATACATGTATTTTGCGTGATATACGTCTTTTCAAAATATTTATTTGCTAAACGGTAAAGGCAATACAACGAGTTTAGGGAAAATGGCAATAATACGAGTTTAGGGAGAAAGGTAATACAAAGACCTTAGGAAACAAATGATCAAGAGAAAACCTCGAAAAGACTCACATAATAAGATGAAGGAAGGCAGTATTATAACGTTAATTGCAGGAGAAGAAACTCACATACTTTTGCATTCATATAAGACAAAATAGTAGTGAAGAATTTAATCTAACTCTTATTCGAGAGTGCAAAAATTCTATAAAAATAAACATAGAAATGGGTAAATACATCATAAAAGCTTATTGATAGATAAAACAAGTCAGACCATCACTCAGTAGATATGAATCCAGTTAAAGCAAACAAAGATGATAATAGATGTATATACGGATTGACATATTTGAATATCTTACAAAAAGGCAATTGGAATATAAAATAGTTAAAGATATCACAAAATATTAATGTATGTTTGCCACAAACTATCTTCCTTATTTCAAGAAAAAAATGTTCTAACCAGAGAAGTAGTAAACCAAACCTGTGGAAAATATTAGATAGAAAATTTGACGTATTTGTTTAGTATAGGTCCACCAAGATTCAACTCTTAAAAGACGTAATAGATAACGCTGGTTATGAAAAAAGATATTAAGTATGATGAAAAACGTAACAAACAAAATTGAAACACATTTATATTGAATAATTGTTGAAAAGCTAGATGCAAGCTTTAATTATAAGCAATTATGAATACATATTTGTAACTAATCGTATAGCACAGACCTCAGCAATATCTAAACAAACTCTGCATCATCCACACCATCACAAACTTTTGTATCACTAAACTAGAATGTTAAAAAACGAATATAATGTATTCTCTTTCCTTCCCGATTATATCCAATCTCCGTAACTGAATTGTTCTTAATTTTAATTAGTATTCATCAGGCTAAACATAATTCAATTTATTGTAATATTTAATTATCTTGTCTGGTTATATATATCTTTAGCTAGTAGATAGTCAATTGTGAAATAACTATAACATTGGATTACCCAAACTTGTTTCGTACTGTAAGAGTTCAATAGCAAATGCAAGTAAATGGCAATTACACTTATGTTGTTCGTTCCTATTTGCATCTTTTTGGCTTTGCTTGTCTCATAAATTTAATATAATCTTCAATAACATGCTGCCTCCTACTCTAATAATTCAATTCGATTCTGAATAGCAAAAAGTAATTACATGTATGTTGTTTGCATTCCTATGTAGTTTGTTCATTTCGCTTGTCATTTATTAATATCCATTCTGATTGTATTTGTTAAAATTTATAATTCTTTTGCAACATCTCTAGAAATGAATTTTACTTTAATTGAATCGATGGAGGATTGGTTAGCAGGCTTCATCCTCATTTTCTCTTTTAGGTCGTTTTACATAACAAGTACTCTAGCAACACATACCTTATCTTTTGTAGCGGTACTTTCATCTATGCCAATTTAGAAACCATAAGTTGTCTTCTATCAACTCTTTCTGCAATTAAAGCTCAAGTTATCTATTGGATAAAAATACTGATCACACATGTTATTCATTGTAATATTTAACATGGCAATGACTATTGTATCTTATCTGATTTAACAGTTACGAAAATGTTCTTTTGCTTTATTGATTTGGTTCAAAATTCTTTTAACCAACTTCTTATCTGTTAATTACTCACCATTTGTGTTTTTGTATGCCAGATTTAGTATACTAATTGTTTCATGTTTGAAGGTTTTTTATTCCATCATCAAATGCAATGATAACAGAGCTGCCAATATGCATGGTACTATTCGTTTCTGTCTTGTTTATATTCTCTTAAGTCGATAAGTATATACAGAGTACAATTCCGAAAGTGGTTATGATTGCATGGTTGACGAACTTATTCCTGGACCTCGCCTAATATCTACTCCGCGTCCTTTACCTCCTAAACGCGATAATGAATGTCTCAAGCCCCTTTAGTTTAGCGTTACTTGTCTAGGCTCGTACAAAGTAACAAAGAAAAGAGTGAAGCCTGCAATCTTTTTAAAATTTAACAAAAAAATTATTTACCTAGAAAATAAGGTAAAATATGAAACGGACTTACGATTTATGAATCTGATCCAATCTTAGAATTTAACAATATAAGTCCTATCATTTAAAAGTTCTAAATGAATCAAGGTTCGAATTCCGATGAAGTTCCAAATTGGATGTAGTTGTAAATGATGATATCATCGATGTCCGCATCACAATTATCTAGAACAGTGGCAATCATAGTCATTAAACGTCAAAAAGTACTTGGCGAACCCTTCAACCCAAATGCAGCCTGTCTGGTGCTATTGCGTCAACAGTTGTTGAATATTATGAAGAAAGGATAATATTCCGGCCTTAGAATTCCGAATAAATGTCTTTGTCCAAGACTTGTGATGAAAGGCACTTATATTTCCAGAAAAAAATACAATATTTTAAATAACAATTTCAACTCAACTGGTTACAACACAAAATACATTTGAGCTCTAGAAGTGTCAATTTACGACTGACTAAGTCCACTACAAAATATCAGTTCTAACCCTCAATTTTAGTGCACATGGTGGGGTCACTTGGTCACTTAGTTCGAACAACGCACAACGCAGTAAAATTATGTGAATTAGCACAGGCGTTTTACATGTTCAATTGTACTGAACAAATCTTGGTATAAGATTCAGTAATACAAATCGCTTACAAAATAAAGCTAACATGCAAGCTAACATTAAGTATACCCTTAATTACCACCAATGATTTTCACTGTTTACCAATATCTGAATCAAGGTCAGAAACTAGATCAGCGCAAAATACAATGTAGAAACGAACTTCACAACAACTGGAGAAAGATGTGTACCAAGATAAACTGCTGTTCGTTGTAATGCCAATATTACAGCTAAACATTCCTTCTCGATTGTTGAGTAGCTTCTTTGGTGCTTTTTTAATTTCTTCAAAAATTCGCACACTTGATCAACACAATTTTTATCTTCTTGAATCAATATTGCTCCAACCCCAAACATCCCTTGCAACAACAGACAGTTTGAAAGATTGATTGAAAATTTGGAACTATATAAACTTGTGCAATTATTAATTAGGGCCTTTAACTTGCCAAAAGCCTGTCATTTATTTAGTCAATACATTTGTCAGGGGTTCTGCAATATAAGACGAAAATGAAACAAACATTCCGAACGTATCCAGCATGCCTAAAAATCGCATCAGTTGCTTTTTACTGGCAGGCACAGGGAATTCAGAGTTAGACTTTACCTTAGCATCTATAGGTTTGCCTAGACCATGTCCCACAATATGTCATAAGAAAGTCAAACAAACACGGCAGAACTCGCTTTTGGATAAATTTATTATCAAAATGGCATCATTGAGTCTGTGAGTCTGTCAAAAGAATTTCCGAATTGTTGCAAGATGATTTTTCCAGGTGTCGTTGTAAATGATGACATCATCGATGTCAGCATCATAATTATCTAGGACAGAGACAATCATAGTCATCAAACGTCGAAACGTACTTAGCGAACCCTTCATACCAAATGCAGCCACTTTTTAATGATAAAGTCAATCTGAAGTAATGAATGACGAAATATCGTTTGCCCTTTCCGTTAGTGGAATTTGCCAAAATCTTTTCAGAAGGTTAAATTTGGTGACATACTTTGCATTTCCAATTTTATTAATACAGTCATCGATTCTTGATAACGGAAATAAATCTGTTTTAGTCAAAGTTTTCACCTATCTTTAATTAGTGAACATACAGAAAGTTTTATATGGTTTATGAATAAGTATACACGGTGAACACCAATCACATTTGCTGCGCTATATGAAATCATTCTCCAGCAACACTGATTTTTTTCCCAAGTATTCCCCTTTGAGAGTGTTTATGCTGTATGGGTGTTGTTTCACAGGTTTGGAATTTACAATTGCAACGTCATGAAAAAGTTTGCGTGTCCTCGTAGAAACATATGAAAATATGTGCTCATATTCAAAACATATTTGTTTCAGTTTATTACTTTCTTGTTGTTGCAAATGCTAAAGTCTTATTAGAAATGATTAATAATTTCCGAATTTCGACGATTTGTCGCTCAAAAATCAGTAGAGCCAGTTTTAGATTTTCACTTAAACTTTCAGTTGGTGGGATAGGTACAACAAAATTATTTGCATGATTTAACTGGCTTTCTCTTTCAAAATACTCTTTTAACATGTTGATGTGGCATAGTTCTTTTTGTTTTCGCCTAACAGGAGTACGTATAATGAAATTTAAAGCACTTACTTTCTTTTCAGCCATAAAACGTGGCCTGAAGCGGATTTTGTGAAATGGACAATAGAATCTGAATTCTATTATCAGGCTGAAAACTTCTTTCCTTTTAGATTTTTTCATACCTTTAGTTTATGTTTTACTGAACTGAGTGTAGATTCACTCTTACGAACTCAGAAGCCTTTGACAACTTATGCTTAAAATTAGAAAAATAATCAAGAAGAGTGGGTTTAGAATTTTCATCAGAAAGAAGTTTCTTTTTGAACAATTTCAACAGTTTACGAACAGTGTGCCCGAAAACTTGTTCAAACGGATTGAATCCTAAAGATTTTTGAACAGACTCCATAACAGCAAACTAAAGGAATGCATGCGTTCTTTGCAATAATTACCCGTATCAAGCCACGTTGATCGAATCATATTCTTCAAAGTCTGATAAAATCATTCCAAAGCATTTTGGCTCTCAGGATCATAGGTAGAAGATTTAAATTGTTGAATGCCTAATTCATACATTACTTGTTGGAATAATCCTGACATCAAAGTTGACCCTTGATCCGATTAGAAAGATTTGGGAAAGCCAAATTGAGTATAAAAAACTTTATCAAAGCTTTTACTATAGTTTCAGTTTTAATATTCCTCAAAGGAATATCCTCTGGATTCTTCTTGCTGCACACATAATGGTCAAGAAGTTTTTTTTTGCCTCACTTGGCCTTAGGTATGGGACAAACACAATATACTATTAGTCCACTAAATTGTACGTCAAATGCATGAATACGTTGCAAATGAGCCTTAGGTATCGTCTGATTGGATTTTCCTACCATTTGACAAGTATGACAAGATGTATAGTATTTACACATATCTTTCTATTTGCCAAGAAAAGTGAGTCAAGATCTTGTAATAAGTCCCTAAGAAACCAGCCAGAGGGGTTTTATTGGCTAAACAAAATATTTCCTGTCTGTAAGATTTTGGATCTACAGTTTGAGAGTCGGTGACCACTCGTCACCAGTACGTACCACGGAAGGTCACCATTTTCTCATAGGAATTCAGTTTCAATGAAATAACAGACACGTACTTCGGTGGTTTCAGTTTCCCTAATAGCCCTTTGAAACAAACAGGATATCTCATGCCTTTTTTCCTGTTCGACAAGTCATTAACGTTTGTAAACCTGATTAGGAAAAAGAAAATGAGTAGTTAAAAGAGGATTACTGTGAACAATACCTTTTGATTGATCCAAATAAGGAGTGAAAGTGACCTCATCAAAAGCCTGACCAATAATGTGTCAGCTAGAGGAATACTTTACCTATTGAGATCATTTTAAAGAGCTTTCTTTGGTCTAGCTCTGGTAACTGCACAAACTTAGCATATGTGAATCATTTTCCAACTGGATCGATTTTCTTATCCAAAAGGATTGTTAGTTACAAGTCGATTAACCATAGTCGTATCTCCAGCTAAGTCGTTTACTAATATAACAAAGAAAAGATAAAAGACAATTGCAAATATTTAATAAAAATAATGTATTTCCCTAGAAAAAGTGAAAAGGTAAAATTTAAAGCAGAATTTAAGATTTACGAAGAAGATCCAAAAAGCGTGCCAAAATTGTGAAAACACTTATGTCCTGCGACTAAACTGTTCAAAATTGACGTAGTCTGAATAACAATTCCGTTCCAAGATGGAGAATGATGACGTCATACTAAGGTTAACCCAAATGTCCAGAATTTTAACCATGAATTACAGATTGTATTATCATGATCCAATTTAGAAATAATTTCTTCAAGTGTCTTTGTCCGAAATCCAGTTGTGTAATTTTCCAGGGAAATAATTATTCTTGAAAAGGTAGATGAAGTACAGCTATCATCAATAACAAAAAGCATGTTGTTTTTCATACACACTAATAAACAACTCTTTCTAGCACAGTAATACCTTTTTCTTAAGGTATTAAAAATTCTATAAGATGTTATGATGTGACGCTCTAAGATGTTAAAATATGACCACGACTATGACAGATTATTTCTCAGGTAACTCAGTATTTAAAACAAACTAATACCTCACCCCATGTACAAGCATGAAATAATCACGAAGATTAAGAAATTTAGCCACAACGAAGAATAGAATGGCAACAAGTATTATCAGCAATGACTGGCTACAGCCACTCATTTACATAGTTATTTCTGATTGTTTACTAATTATGCAAAACTCTTCGAACATAATCATCACCATGATATTAATGACATTTACTAATATAAAATTAAAATAAAGAAATAGAAAGAATCCAAATTTTTACACAAATGTAATAAATCTACAGGGTTGTAACACTAGTAATAAATGAATGCCGTGAAGGGTAAAGACGACCCTATTCCGACTGTCATACGTTCTGAAACTAAGTCTGGTGTGAATTGTATACAATGGATAGGAACAATAACAAAGCCACACTCTATTCCCTGAATGCGAACACTGTCATTAGAAGAAGACGTCTCAGAGAAAGGTAAGTACCTGGTAATAAAATAATGAGTCTTTAAGACTTCTGAGAAGCTCATGTGTCCCTTAAAATGTTAATAGCTGTAGGATTCGCCAAATCATGGGATTGATATAGTGCTCTTCGACATAAATGGTTGAAAATGTTCCATAACAAAATCATACCGGGTTTTTTTAGACCCAACAAATGTATTGCTTTCAAGACATGACAGTAACCTTAACCTTTTAGAAATAAAAGCAGTTGGAGTAGGTCTATCTTTATTGTGATTCAATTTGAAGCAATCAGAAATAAACGTGTCCATTTTCGTTAGGGACACAATTTTTGACTCTTCGAGTAATATATGTTGCTTGATATTTTCATAATCATGTTCAACTTTCTGGACTCTCAAAATTTCTTCTTTTATACTCTTGGAAATTCGAGATGTGTTTGTCCAGCTTCCTTTGCATAGTTCCTGAATTTAGGAACTAACTAATAACCTTTTAAATACTTAACCAAGTCATATTCAGAACTGATAGGGATGCAAAAATATCTCGGTTTTTTTCATAAGGTACACGCTGTAATAATTAAGTCCATTGATCCCTTGGCCGTATAAAATGTTCAGCAACGTTTTCAAACTAAGGAAATATTTACCTACTTCTTTTTTGCTTGCTTGATATTTTTTGTTATATCAAAACTTGAATTTGTATGTGAAGTTGGAATGTGCTTTTCACTTGCAAGCTCCAATTCTTTTATTCTAATTTTAAGTTCCCTTTCATTCTTCTCTTTTGTATCAATAAGTACATTGGTTTTTTCTGTAACTCCTATTGGATTTGTTTATTTATCTCTCTGTTCTGTCGCTCTCCTTTCTTAAAATGCAACTCATTTGTTCTTCTCTCTTTCTCCAAATGCAGCTGCAACTGTTTTTCTCACCTCTTTCTCAAATTGCGACTGAAATTGTTTTTCGTCTTTATCCTTCTGAAGTTCCAGCTTCCTTAACTCTAATTCCATATTGTATTTTAATTTCAATTCCTTTTCTTTTATGTCAAATGCTGATGCAGATATACTGATCGAAACCAAAACGCTTTTATCGAAAATATTCCTTTTAACCAAATTCTAGATCAAAATGTTTTTCTTTCCTGCTTCGTTAAGGAAGATTTTACCTCAAAAAGATCACATTTTATGGCAAGATCAATCAATTCATCTTTTATCAAACAATCCAACAGCTCCTGAGTAGTACTAGAAAAAGTCTCTACTTTTGATAACTATGTGAAAAGGCATGTTGATGTCACTGAAGATTTGAAACAAAATGTTAAATAGCATTTGAGATTTAAATGAGGCTGAAAACTAGGAGAAATTAAATTTCAAAAAATAATTTTCAGAAATATTTTAGCCAAAATTCTTGTATCCCATGAAAGAGGACCCCAAGTATCCTTGTTACGTGTCTAGACTAGTACAAAGTAACAAAGAAACGTCTGAAGCCAAAAAGCAACACAAATAATTAATTTCACTAGAAAACAAGGTAAAAATATGAAAAAGGACTTACGATTTGTAAATATGATAACAAAGTAATCCTAGAGTTTATCAATATAAGTCCTATCATTCAAAAGTTCTAAATGAATCGAAGTCTGAATCCCGATTAAGTTCCAAAATTCAAGGTGATGACGTCTTCCATAACCTGTCCTGTGTTGTTTTGTCAACAGTTCCTTGATGAATTCTATGAATCAAGGATGATATTCCGGCTTTAGAATTCCGAATAATATCCAATAAATTTCTGTCCAAGAATTTTGATGTAGAGCACTTATATTTCCAAGGAGAACTTAATTATTTTAAATAACAATGTCAACTCAACAGGTCACAGCACAAAATATATTTGAGCTCCAAAGGCGTCAATTTACGACTAAGTTCACTACAAAATATGTTATAACCCTCAATTTAAGATCACTTCGTTGGGGTTACGTGGTAACATTGTTCGAACAACGCAGCAAATTAATATCAGTTAGGACGTAGACTTTTTACAGGTTCAGTTGTATGAATCGAATCTTAATATAAGATTTAATACTAAAAGTTGTTTTCAAAATAGAGCTAACACGCAAGCCAAGGATAACCTTGATTACATCCAATGATTTTCACTGTGCTTACCAATATCTAAATCAAGACCAGGAACTAAATCAGCTAAATACAATGTAGGAACGAACAGCGTGTTTTTCATGTCAAAACAGAAATTGAATTTTCCAAATAAAAATGTCAAATCCAGTGAGCAAATTTATAATTACAATAATATGCAATGAAATAAAATGAAACAAAAGAGAATTTCAAACCAACACCCAAGCAATTAAATTACATATAAGTAACACACACTAGAACATGTTAACGTGCCAATGACCTGGACTGTAATGTTGTTCAAACGCTCTTTGGATGGATCACAATACTATAATCCAAAATGTCCTTGTCTGAATTTACCATAGTTTCAAAAGTAACGTGCTAGTTCAAGAAAATTATTAAGCACTTTGTAATTCCAGTTACTAATTATTTGAATAAATAATTTAATCCGAGAGAAAAATTAAACAAAAGAATAAAAAATCGATTCTAATTTAAATAATAAGGCAGGAATGGACAATTTTCAAGTAAACAACATTTTATAAAAGGCTATTGCGCAGTAATAGAGAAACGATATAGATCCTAATGCTTTGAAAGTTATCAACACTGATCAAGTGCACTATTATATTGATTTTGGACAAGGTCAGTTACAAGCTGGAGATGACAAAACTGCTTAGAAAAATTAAATTGGTAACAATATATCGATTATATAACATAAATACATTCATGAGAATTTACATATGGGGAATATTGATTATATGAATCAAAGGAAACACCCTTAAATTTACCAAGGAAGATATATGCAATGAGAAGGAAATTTACGCATAGTGTATACGGATCTCAAGGAAATATTTCAATACTGCACAAGGATTACAAGTAAAGAGGATTAGGAAGCTGACAATGTTATTCTTTACGTTCTTGTATTAAATAGTTTAAATAGCTTATTCTCTGCAATTGAACTACAATGTTTAATTTGAAAATATATTGAAGTAAATTGTACCAATTTCTGCAAGTACAAACTTAAAACCATGTGTAAATTTGTTTCAAGCTCCATATAATCATATTAAGTGTAGGCTTGTCGGAATAATTCTTATTAGTTTTATCATATTTGCTATCAGTCTTTGACACATTATGTTTTTATTATGTGTTGTTTTTGTTTCTAATTGGTTATTTTCAGTAGGATTCACTCCTAGTTTAAAAAACCTGATGACGTTAGTGAAATTTATTATTATTATTATTATTATTATTATTATTATTATTATTATTATTATTATTATTATTATTATTATTATTATTATTATTATTTCTGTAAACTTCTATATTGCCAAAATTCATCCTTTTGTTACTGAGTATTATAAAGACTCGCTTGGAATAGCAACTGCGTAGTGTAGCCTAACATTTGTATCAGAAATATATTGTTGCAATTTTATTGTACTTTCTATCTTAATCGTAACAGTATTCGCCTTGTATTGTAATCGTAACAGTATTCGCCTAAAACTTAAATATTGTAATGATTGTGTGTCATGACCATTATATTTAAACCACATAATCGTTTTTCTTTTAGGTGCTTGGCCTCCTAATATAGTAGTCTTATATGATCTAATACTCTGGTTCAGTGGCTCTATTTCTAAATTTGATAGTGATCTATATTTTGAAAAATCTTTCTTAATTGGGTGACGCCTTTTTATTAATTTCTTCAAATCACATTTTTAAATGGTATCCAACAATTTTAGATACTTCATTGTATTTTCTTCTGTGCAAATAGGAAACACAATGTGTAATGCAGGAGGTTCAATTATTGTGATGTAAAAGTTTTTGTTTTATAGGTCCACGTTAATTAAAATTATTAACATTGATATTACATGTCTTGCCAGTATATTACATCACTTCAAACTCCTATAGATTTATACTGCTGTTTTGTTGTTTAAAATACTTGGTTATAGTGTAATGGCATGGAGACAGGTTTCTTATCTAAAGCTAGATATAAACCCTTTATATTAACTTTATTAAATGTGGAATGCCTTCATTTGAAAATTGATAACAATATATTCCACATCCTGATGATTCAATCCATACAGCTAAGTTTAATTTGATGTGCCAAATGTCATTTAACATTAAGCTCGTTATCTATATATCATTATCCAAATTAAATGAGTATCTATCAGAAATGTGCAGTGGCCTCTATTAAAAATAATACTCATCTTATGTGTACTATTTTCTTTTAACGTTTAATTGATTTGAGAGATTTTATCCAACTGGGTTGTAGGATGTGTGTAATGTGTTATATTCTTTTTGCTATTTGCCTTCTACCTAAATCTAGGTTTCAAAATTGTTTTTGGATAATTATGTTCATACATTATATTGAAGTTAATTATGTGGTACATACATTTGGGAATAGACATTGGTATTCTGCACTATACTATTGGTTTGTGGTTGGGTTCGGTGGTCCTGTTAATAGAACTATTTTACCAACCCAGGTATCTCTCAAAAATGTTTGACGTCCACTCAGGTTCCTTGCAAACCGTTTGGTGACCAGTGAACCAGATTCCTTTGATAAATACTTTGACGCCAATTGCACCAGGCGTTATGTTCTTACGAGTTGTGGGGTTAGTATACTAGATATATCTGATGAAAAGATCCGACGGCCACCTGAGTCAGAAGTTAAAAGGTAGCGCAGTATTTTAAACCTTAAAATATTGCTTCTGATATTTGTTGTTCCTTAAAAATGATAAAATATAGAGACACACAATGACTTGAAAATTACTTAAATTTTTCAGATGTTATGTGTTTTATACTACTAATATGAGAAAAGTAAACCTCCAATAGAAAAAGGAAAGTAAAGTAAATTTTATCCCTCGAGTAAACAATGTGTGTATAAATATACCAGTGATCGTGTTTATTTTATGTCTTCAATATTTCTTATTTATTTAATATTTTAGAGATTCTACATGTTTCTGAACTTAACTTGAATTTCCCCTTTGATATTGAAATTGTCGTTGTCTCTGGTACTTTCTTTTAAAAAAAATCTTTGTAATAAGAAAATCCTATATACCTTGATTTCTTTCATAGGAATCTGGAATGACTGTATATATATATATATATATATATATATATATATATATATATATATATATATATATATATATATATATATATATATATATATATATATATATATATAAAGAACACAAATCATATGGCGAATAACGACCCTTTCAATCGCACTTACCAAGGGATCACGTGTGTCAAGGATTGACTAAAATAGATGCAATAAACTGACGAAGAACAGTGCGAAACTAGTAACTAACTAGCCTGAGCGCTTTCGACTCTTAATGAGGCTTTTTCAAAGGCAAATACAAAACATATATAAGATAAACAAATAAACACATAAACGTTGTTTTTGTAAACCTCTACATGGCTGTCTCCACATGAGGTACAACTATAAATAAAACCATCTTGTATAGACTTGTTACGGATACTGAAAACTGTGGATAATTCCCTAAAAGTCTACAAGCCAAAGCGACATCAATTTTTACTTTTTGTACATATGTAACGCAGATTATATCCCGGATATTTGATTCTATACCGGTTATTCTTATAGTAAAAATTGAAGGATATAAGAAGATTTAGAAAATGTTAAATTTTACTAGTGCATAGTTTTCATTTTCTAGTCTTCTTGGTTTAGACCGCTTGGTTTCAATGTTCTAAGGCGGCGTATCCAGTATGATTCCTTTTCCTTCCTGGTTTCGGAACTCCAGCTGTGGTTGTTAGCAATAGCGATAAGTGTTATATCACTGAAAGTGTGGCCAGGGGGAGGAGAAGTGTTCTGCGACTGGGATTCTGTAGAGCTTTTTTGTCATCCAATCAGATCTATGAAGGTTTATCCTTTTGTGTAGCTTTTCAGTTTCTCCGACGTATTGAAGGCCATAGATCTTACATGTGATGAGATAAATCACATTCTCTGTTTTGCGCGTTTTGTTTGGACCATGTATGTTTATTTTTTTTTAGTTACTGTGCTAGTGAATGTCCTGGTCTCTATCATATGTTGACAGGTTTTGCATCTTTTATCGCCACAGGGTCCAGACTGACTAGGTTGGTTTTGACTAGCGATTGGCGTTAGCTTTGCCCTGACTAGGATGTCCTTTAGGTTTGTTGGTCTCCTTCGGAAGTATTAGGTTTAGTATGTCCGACGATTGCACGGTGGGCCAGTGTTTTGCGATGATTTTAATTACTTTAGAGTTGTCTGGGTGTTAGGTCAGAATAAATGATATCCTATCAGCCTATTCTTTCTGTCCATATTTGAGTAGGTCATCACGGTTTATTTGTTTGTTTGGCCCTTTGTATTGCCTCCGCAATCGTAGCCTCGGTAAATTAAATGCTTAGCCAGCTCTTCAGACCTTTCTAGGAATCTTTCATCGTCGGAGCAAATTCTGTGTATCCTCATTCCCTTACTATATGGAATGTTCCTAATGCAGTGTTTTGGATGACAGCTGGTTGTGAGGAGATATTGTTGTTTGTCGGTTGGTTTCGAGTAGATGTCTGTGTGTGATTTGTTTTCCACCAGTCTGGTTGATGTGTCCAGGAAAACATGGTTTGAATTGGAAATTTCTGCCGTGAATTTTATTGAAGGATGGAAGTTGTTTGCCTTTGAAATGAAGTCATCCAGACTTTCTCTTCCATACCGCCACTTCATTTCTATATCATCGATAAAGCGTACCCACTGGTATAGTGTACGCTCAGCCGATGCTAAGAGCTGACCCTCAAGTTTTCCTATAAAGGTGTTAGCATACGAAAGGGCCAATTTAGTACCCATTTGCAGTTCCATTGATTTGTAGGTAGTTTTCTTCATTAAATTCAAAGTTATTGAGTTTTATGACAAGCTCCAGGAGTTGGACTAAGAAGTGTGTGGGTGGATTGTTTACAGTTCTTGTTTCCCATGCTTCGCTACATGCCTGTAACCCTTCGTTGTGTGGTATATTGGTGTACAAACCTAACCTGTATGATAGTATTTTTTTAATAAACTATATATATATATATATATATATATATATATATATATATATATATATATATATATATATATATATATATATATATATATATAAATTGGTGCTGCTATAATTGGAGTAACAGATAATGTTCTTCCAGAGTTAACAATAACATGTATTGTACTCATACCTCCAATAATTGTTGATCTTGATATTACCGCCTTCTTGTGTAACTCGTCGTAAATGCAGAACACAATGGTATTACATAATTTGTAATTCTGTATTAACGAGCATATTATATGATTATGTTATATTATGCACGTGCTGCGAACACAAACTTTGATAATTTCACATGTTCTGTTTCTTGTTTTCTCACTGGGTACTATAAACACACATGTACATTACCGTTTCAAAAACACCTGTCAAAAAGTATTAGATGTTCAATCGTATTTAATGAAGTGTAGCTGACCCTTCATGACATTTTTGCTTAACGGTGATCTACTAAAGTGAGAACCTTGTGTAATATAATAGTCGTAATGTTATACAAGTTTTATCATAGAAGAGTTTATCGTCACTCGTAACAGCTTCATGAAAATTATATATATTGGTTTCGCTATATATTTTTTTTAGTTCTGTTTTGTCATCAATTTCCGAACGAAATTTAGTTGTTTTTTTTAATAAACCAAGCTACATTGTCTCATACATGAAAATAATTTCCATTGACAACACTGTTTTGCATATAATAATATGAACTAGTCTCTATTATGAATACGTAATTGGACTTATGGTAAGCTTTTTACTTATAAAATCCTGCATCCACCCTGTCCTTAAAGTTTTCTTTTATTTATTATCACATTGCCTTTCATCTTTTACACTTTTCACATTAAAACGTTATCTCTGCCAGATGTGCTTTTAAAAATGAAATTAAAAATAGTAAACTGTATCTGTTGTTAGAAGGTATCTTTATGAAGACTTGGTGTTAAATCATTAAGGAATTTGCTTATATTTTGATGACGTGGACAAAATATTCTTGATCACTGATTAATGTTACTGTTTTTATATTATCTATCGCTGTATCAAAACTTTAATTGTTAGGATGTTGTTTTCTATTGGTGAATAGGATGACATGACTTTATCTGATTACATATGTAAACATATGTAGCTACATATATAGCTTTATGTGGACAGTTCTCATTTGTTCCATATAACTATTTTGTCACTAATTGTCTTAAAACTATGCTGTGTTAATCGTATGATTTTATTTTTATCATTATCATTTTTTTGTTTTTTATTATCATATTTTATATAGTTTGATTGTTGCCTAATTTCACTGTAAATATTTATTCTGTTGTAATATCAAAACAAACAATTCTTGACCCGTAGATGTCTTCTTTAAACAAAAAAAATGTCACCATTACTAGATATCAAATAAATGTAACCTAATTTCCTTATTTGTTTATCACGATTTAAGATTTCTTTATCAATAATATTTGTCATAAGTGTTACCATACTTGACATAATGTATTATTACTATTCATTGCTGCCTCAACTGCACTAAATTCATTATTACTTTTCATGATTAAATTTGAGAACATTTTAAAGTTGTTGGCCAAGAGCTTGAAAATATTTATTTAATAGATTTTTAACATCACATCTTTTCTCGTGGCTTATACAGCCATATCTAATTATACCTCATTGTGATCTGTTAATGTCCCAATAATGTTATAATTCATTTCTATTATATGATTAATTAATATAAATGGAAGAAATATCGATTATATATAATGTGTACGTTTTAGGAAAAGAAAAATGTCATAAAGCTGCAACTGTGTATCAAGAAGCCTACAAGAACCACACAATCAAATTGTTTATAAAAAAGGACGGAGAAGCCAACAGTTTATAACTACAATATATTATTAAACTATAAACAACTGGAGAAGTTTAAATCTAACATAATATCGTTAGCTTGCAAAAAGACACAATTAATAAAAGACTATATTACACCATTTGAATGATAAAACTTATGCTTACTTTAGCTTATTACGATAAGGAATTATGTTATATTATAATTCGTTTCTTTTTTATCGGAGGCGAAATAATACTTATCGTATAAATATATCGAAAACAAATATACAAGAAATCAAACTGTATTATCTTATTTATACCTTGCAACTGAGTTTTAAAAAGTAAAGGAAAACATGAACACTTTTTTTTCTCTTAGTTTCTGCCACATATTTAAAAAAGTGTATTTACAGTTATATAATTATCTAACAAACTCGTTACAATACATTTATTATTTGATTTTTTTATAAGCGTGTATATGTTTCTATGAGCATCAAGATAGTCATTTGAAACATATACCTATGACGACTATCACAAATAAAAGAAAGATATTATTTCGTCAATAACTAAGATAAAAATTATATATATATATATATATATATATATATATATATATATATATATATATATATATATATATATATATATATATATATATATATATATATATATATATATATATATATATAAACTGAGACATTTAGTAATGTCAGTTGTTGGGAAATAAGTATTGAAAAATAAATTATGTAGTTATGGTCATTTTAATTTATTACTTTTTACAATTTCTTAATCATTGATAAGACTAAAGAGGACCGTTAGTAATAAGTATGTTTACTGATAAAACTTATAACTTAAACAGGTGCTTATCCATGTGCCCATTTTGAATAATATTAAATGGCGCATTTACTAATTGTATAATAAATCTGTGCTATCAGATTATGCCAGTGCATCAACAGTTTGGAAAGATGGATAGAAAGTTTAGGAAACATGGATAGAAATGGTGAAATCGTGCATAAAACCTTTTGGAAAACGTGCATAGAAAGTTTTATAAACATTGAATGGAAATGGTCGTGAAACATATACAATAAAAACGTAGATGTATATTTAAAACCTGATATTATATTGCTCGCTGATGGATTTGAATCTATTAGAAGTTTGATTGCAAACAATTGTGGTATTGATTCAGCCTCATATGTCTGTAGCCAGTCATCAGACGTAATATTGACAATAAAATAGCTACATTACAACTATTAGCATGCATGTATAGTCATTATTTAAAGGAAAAGGATTGCGAACGTCCAAAAGACTTGCTAAAGTAACAATCACTTGTTTAGTGATTATGGTTAAAAAAATCCTTATAGTTAAATTATATTCTTTTATTTTTTGGAATGATGCACGTGATTTCACCCGATATAGTATCAAATTAGATTTCAGATGATTCTAAGAAAGATTATATATTTAAGATTCGTTATTGAGGATATGCATGCATCTTTTGTATGTTTGAAATTCAAATAATAAACATGTGAACATTTGTATCTATTTACTACACTTTTGGCCATCACATAATGTCTGCATTGTGAATTATTATTGCAAAGGCTTATACTGAGTTAGAAACAAAAAAATGGATCCAAAAGCAGGCAATATGTGACTTCAAATTAATCTCGTTTCTAAAGTGTCCTTCATAAAAAATAAAATTAAATAAAATTGAAGTGTCCGATATTTTTGTCTGCAAATAAACTGGGAAGTCTGAATTCGAAGTCTTTGTACTCAAAGAAGATCATCCTATTAATCTAAACCTTCACACGGATGAGACATGGCATCTAATGTGCTCTTTTCGGTATGGTTGTGTTTGTGTGGTGTGTGCAGCACTTTGAGTCTCTGTTTATTGTAATTGAATTTTATCGAAAGTTTCTTCAAAATATCAGTTTAAGTAAATTCTCGAGCGCTTTATCATTACCGGATAAATTGCATTTGCTAACTATAGCAATAAAGCATCTGTTTTGAATTCAAATAAACTCAAAAGCACAGTTTGCCAAAAAGCTGTATTGGGTATAAATAGTTAGCATTTATTACCCAATAGATGTATTCCAGCAATGTTGAAATTATTTGAGTGATTCCGATGTATAATTATGTCTTGGGGTAACTATTTACAAATCCTTATATTGTATGGCATTTGAATAAAGTAAAAACAAATTTTAAGCCCAAGAGAAAGTAAATTATTTCCAGATGGCTGTTGGGAATTCTTTCAGGGGTATAAAACTGATGGAAGTAGTTAAGAATATTTGACAAGCTTTTAAAATTTTTAATCTATAAAATGACAATCTTTACGCCACCACATTATTCGTTCTGTTTATTCTGACTCTTGAGCGACTGCAATTTGTCCATTGTAGAGATCTTGAATTGATGCTGAGCCCGTAGAACCATGAACATAACAGCTCACTCCTTTATAACGAATTATTACTTTGAAGCAAATACTGGAATTAAAATAAGAAAGGAAACTGCAACTGTTAATTACCAAAATTTGATATGCATTTCTGACGTATCAATTCTCTAGTTAGCCTAAAACATTGGCCTGAACTAATTTTAAGTGAAGTCAGTGCACGTATTTGCAACACTGAGTTATTAACCATATATTATATCGCTGATGAAAAGTGAATATTATTAATAGTAGTGAATCTATGCCTGAAAATATGTTTATATACGCAAAAATAAGTATATCCGGCATTCATTTATTTTTTTTCTTCTTTACTAAAGTTGGATATCCTTGAATTATTAAATAACAAATCCGTACAAGTGGAGGCATCAAGACGCATGCCCACATGTGTCCTTATCAGTGTACAACGTGCGGTCTTAACTTGAAACGTGTACTGCCTCTGTAAAAATCCATTTAGCCGGCCCACATGTGTATTTATCAGTGTACAACGTGAGGTCTTAACTTGAAACGTGTACTGCCTCTGTAAAAATCCATTTAACCGGCCCACATGTGTACTTATCAGTGTACAACGTGAGGTCATAACTTGAAACGTGTACTGCCTCTGTCAAAATCCATTTAACCGGCCCACATTTGTACTTATCAGTGTACAACGTGTTGTATTAACTTGAAACGTGTACTGCCTCTGTAAAAATCCATTTAACCGGCCCACATGTGTACTTATCAATGTACAACGTGAGGTCTTAACTTGAAACGTGTACTGCCTCTGTCAAAATCCATTTAACCGGCCCACATTTGTGCTTATCAGTATACAACGTGAACTTCTAACTTGAAACGTGTACAGCCTCTGTAAAAATCCATTTAACCTCTGTGTGGAATCAAATTAATCTGTAGTTAATGTAACTGTGCTGGACTCGCAAAATCTGTAACTAATTTACAAATAACACTTTAGCGATAATAGCTAAATATCGCATTATCTCAATAAAATAATTATTTTCTTCAACATTTCGAAACAATTTTTTTGCTATATGTTAAAACTTAGATAAAAGATTTTCACAACTACTTTTGTATCTGCAAATAATCGATTTAAATTACAAAATACAAATGCTTTAACTTGCTTAGTAACAGCATCTTGCAGGAAGAATTGTTCAGAAGCTATAATTAACTTTGGAAAGTATTTTCATATTCAAACACTATATAATCAAGAGAATGCTACACATTGAAAATTACGAGACGTATTTTGTCAGGTAAGGTAAGTCAAATCAGTATGTTGTATTTTATTACTATACTTTTATGCTTATCCTGATTGTCTCTATTTATTGTGTTTAATTTTATTTTACGTAACCAACTAAGCAACTAATAAAAGGTTCATTATTCTCTTTTTGAGAATAATATCAGGATATTTATTCAGGATATTGAAGTAGTTAATATGTTGATTTTGGTCAGGGTTTTGGAATTTCCAAAGTGAAATTTACAGGTTATTGTGTTTTAAATAAGGTTCGTTAGATGATTCTAAAAGGTTATTATCCATTAGGCACTGGTGTTTCTTTTTTTTGATAGCAATTGCTAAGTATGAGAAGAGGTCAAGTAGAGAACTACATAATCGTCTCTTTGTGATGATTGGTTTATTCGTGTTTTAACTTAAAGCACCTTTAAGTTGTCCTTTTGGGCTGAATTTTAGTTTCTTCAATTTATTGAATTCAAGTGGTGTTTCCTCTAGAAATTAAAAAGTGTTGTAACAAAATTCTTGAATTCAAACCGGGAAATATATTTCTGTAATTCAACAGGAAGCTGTTGACACATCATCACTCTCTAAGCTATAAAAGACATATTATCGTCTTTACTTTTTGATCTCTTTGTGATTTGTACTGAGGTTTATACAGGACTTTATATTATTAGGACTTGCGTCTTTAATTCTTGGATTATTTTGGGATTTAATTCGCAATACCGCAAGTTCTTTTTTTCGAATTTCCTGCTGCATTCTAGGGAAATAAATCATTTGTTAAATTGTACAAATATTACTCTTTTACTTCTTATGGTGCTTGTTTTAAGAGCATAGACTCTGACACTAGCAATCGTCCTTGCAATACGTATTTTGTTATAAATATTTCAGAAAAGTTTGTTTTTGACATTTAAATTACCCTAGTTTCAGACGTTTTAGGATTCCAAGTAACATGTCACATTTTAGATATCTTTAGTGAAATCAACAAGCTTTGTACAATGTCATCTAAAGTGAAGATCTTTATTTGAAATCCTACCCAGGTACATGTAGACTTCTGGAATAAAGATGCATTTCTTCAGCTTGCCAGAAAATATGATATGTCTGACGCAAAGCATCTTTAAAGAAGTAAGGAATGACAAATAGTTTGGTCCAAAAGAATGGTCTGGATAAAAGTGCTTTGAATTTGATTAGTAAGCCTGTATTAGACTCCATCATAAACATAAAGGAATTGCAATTAAAATACAAGATGGAATTAGAGTTACGAAAGCTTGAACTTCAAGAAAAACAGATAGAGTTAGATAAAGAGAGAGATCCTACATGTATATAATGATGCATACAACCCATATTATTTGGAATCTTTCACAAGAGTCTCGAAAAGAAAAAAAATTTGATGGAAATAGAAGTCCATGGTATTGTTTCGGCAGGATGACAGCAGAGGCAATGATATTCGAATGAAAATTGCGAAAATATACTCGTCAGCAAAGCAATACAATCATACTCGTCTTTATCGGAATCTGAATATTGTTGTAAATTTCGCATGTTTTTTTTTATAACTGAAACTCTTTCATAGAAAAATCAGTTTGATGCTGTAAAAGACAGGTAATTTCAAGCGAATTGTAGTGTTGTTTTACCCAAGTTTATAATTTGTATTGTTTCAAAAAGTATGTTGTTTTAGCCAAGAAAGATTTATTTATCAGAATTGACGCCTTCATGAAACCACATTTACTTAGTCGTGGGGAACATTCATCGTGCTAAAATTTATTTATCTGCGATAATGTCTTCGTAAGTATGCATGCCCTCATTAAACGATTCGCACCAAATGTCTGAGTTCATCTATGGTACGGGATATGCGGATAATATAATTTTCTTTTCATTTCATCCACTTGTCGATCTCATAAGATTTATTGTTTAAACGATTTAATTTGCTATGAAATATAAAATTGAAATTAATATAATCTGTCGTTGTTTGGTCTGCCCTTAATTACGAATTTCTCTTAGTTGCGTCATAAAGTATTTCTCACATGCCAAAGCTGTCTACACTACAGAAAATTGCTTCTATCTTATTCTTGCTACTTCCATTTCAAAAGCTTTATTATAATCCAGTGCGCTGAAGTATTGGGGCCGCCTGCTTGTAACTTTATCCATTATTCTCTCTATCCATCCACTGCAAACCTACGCGAAAAATATGTGATGTATTTGCATATTCTGTAGCCTGAAGTTCCAAATGAAACACTGCATATATCTGGTTACAAATACAATTCAGTAAATATTGGAATTTCTGCATCCAGTAAACCTTTCTTCACGCGAATATCGTAATATCAATATCGTAATATCAATGAAATATATAGTTGAATCGTCCACTGCAAGTGTGGTGCATCAAACAATGCGAGCTCACACACATCGGATATTCAGTGTTCAAAAATCATTTTGTCTGTATAGATTGTTCTGTTTATTCGGAAGGATGCCTTTTCTTTGATTTATAGTTTGCAAGAAAAATATAGACTGCTTTTTAAATGTCAGTACTAGCTAAACTTTGAACGTCTGTCAAAATGAACGAAATTATTCGCTCTTCTGACCATCTATAAATTTGCACGTAAATAATAACTTTGTGAAAAAATCTCAGATGGGTAATGATTTGATATTAAATTATGAAACTTGTTGAATAATGTTCTGTCTTTGCTTGCCAGGGCTAACAAAATGCCGAACATTATTCAACTTCTTTTGTAAATTTAATATTAAATCATTAACCGTTTGATATATATATATATATATATATATATATATATATATATATATATATATATATATATATATATATATATATATATATATATATATATATATACACACTTTACCAACAAACATAAAATTGTTTTTATGCTTGTTTCTATTCCACAAGACCATATTTCGTAGAACGATTTGTGTGCATGTTTTTTTAAGAAGGCTGGTGAAATTGTTATACAGCTTTTCACAATATTTCTATTTCTTGAATTTTTACCTTCTTGACACGATAATGCAAATGCAAATATTTCCTGATTTTTATATTTTTTGCATCAGTTAAAATTTTTACTTCGGGCTTAATTATAAAGAAGATAAAGACACCATTGAACGTTCGTTGGATCTGTTTTGTACCTCGCCTTAGAATGTTTCCTTTGTAAAACTAAATTTTTTTAAGCCCACTACTGAACTACGATATTAAAAATACCATCCTTAGATATATTGAGGTGTAATTTGTTTGACTGTGTTCTTCATTTTTTTATTACAAAAAGACAATGTAACCATAGGTAGAAAAATACACCTTGCCCATACTGATGTACTGTCTTTTGCATCCTTGAGGTGTTATTACCTTCACATGACAACCCAACAATTATAAGGACTTATTGCTACGATTTCTGTTGAAATTCAAGTGAGATTCTGATAACTTCCTTGCTACTATAACGAGTTAGTTTTATTGTAAAAGTGCTTGATAATGGTAGTATCGATTTCAGCATTACTCTGCATAGACGTCAATGAAGTACAAGTTACCAATCCACTTGGCAGTGACGGTCACTACTCTCCAGAGGTCAATAAAGTACAAGTTACGAATCACTTGGCAGTCACAGTCGTTACGCTACCAAGAAGTCAATAAAGTACAAGTTAACAACCCACTTGGCAGTGACCGTACATAGATGTCAAATAATCCACTTGGCAGTGACTGTGCATAGAAGTAAATAAAGTACAAGTTAACAATCCACTTGGCAGTGACTATACATAGAAGTGAATAAAGTACAAGTTAACAATCCACTTGGCAGTGACCGTACATAGAAGTCAAAACATTATAAGCCATCAATCCACTTGGAAGTGAGTGTACCCAGTTCTCTATTTTTAGAAAATGAAATGTACGAATCATACTCTCAGTGAAAACATTTGCTAAATTAAAATGTTTATATAATATCTGCTTCATTTTCTCTCTAAGGATTTCTCTTTGTGTTCTTAGTGGCGAACAAGGTACACAATACGCCCACGTTTTGCACGCCTGTATCTTTTATTGTAGACTAGCTTAAAATTGGTAATTCGCTAAATGAAGATGTTGCCTTTATAGAGTATCCTTCAGGAATGGCGTGCATTTCTCGTGTGGGTGTTATCCATATAACTTCAAAATGGGCCACGGCCATTTATTTACTTTCCACAGAAAAACATACAAGGATGGTAAAACAAACTCTTTTGAAAATATGAGCATGTACAAAAGGCAAGAAACTGTACAAAACGACGCCATGAATAATTTTATGCTGGAGGTCGTTCTTAATAAATTCACATGAAATCTGCCTTAATCTGTCTAGCACTTGAATTATGTCTACTTGTCTTTTCTGAAAAGTACTAGCATCGTGCAAAAGTTATTAAGCCTCAAAACCAATGTAGTTTTCGGCATTGATTCTGACATGTACACCTTAAGAAGACTGCTTATTTCTGATGAATGTGGTATGAGATTTATCGAATTTGGTATGAGATTTATCGGAATTTAAACCAAACAAAGACTACAAGACAGTTAAGGAGTTTAACCTGGGGATATGCCTCCTGAAACCTGCCTAATGTATTTATTTAATTTCGGATGTGTATGCGTAATTAATTTTTATCCTGGACGACACTTTAGAAGTATGACGGAAATTCGTTCTTAAATATCATGTAAATGAAAATTTAAAATCTAGATTATATTTATAAAGATTGATCTTCATGAAATCACAATAACTCCATGATGAGAAGATGACATATATGTATGATTCTGCAGTATCTTCTCCAATAGTTGCCTGAATTAAAAGAGATTAAAAGCGCCTATACAGTTTTGAAAGATTTACTTGCCAAAGGCCTAAGTTCCGTGAAACCTATATGTTGTTATCTAATAATACCTCTGACTGTATCAAAATTAAAGTTTTCGCTATGCAGGTTCTACCATACTTCATAACAAAGTTCATCTGTATCAAAATGTACATTAGAATAAATGTGGTTTCCTTACATCATTAATTTTGTATTGTGGTATGAACACCATCATCATCATCATCATGATCGCCATAAGCAACCATAATCAAAAGCAGGAAAATACAAAATCACTAGTAAGAATGAGTGCCAAAAATTAATTTTGAAGAAACTCAAATCCAAACAAAACCCAAAATTGTTGGCATACAAGTTTTCAATTTTTCTGTGCATGACTTTCTATTGTACAGTTCTAATATTATTTACATAATCTTATTTAAAGGATAGACGAGTTTTCTGCCTCAGCAAATTTCTGATAAAAACTTTACAATGGATATGCAAGAATGATAAATTTTTAAAAAGGTCCTAATCAATTTACACAATGAAACGAGCTTTAAACATTATCAAACATAATACAATACCAAAAAAACTACCCAACCCCCACTGTATAACGATACACAATAAAAAGTAAATGAATCTTGAGAGGTACTTAATGTTCCCATGGCGACAGAGGTATTCAGTGTTCCGTTGATTGACAGGTGTATTCAGATAAGGCAGAATCTCTCTTCTCCGGATATGCAAGTGACACCAGTGTACCACATCTAAGCTTTCATATAGTCCATCTCAAAGCCCTTAAACTACCGTATGATGCAGAGTTTTACTCATCTAACGGTCCAGAAACTGCCCATTATGAGCTGTTTTTGTATAAATGTTTTTGTATATATTAAACTTGTCTATAAATGCCGTTTGTTTGGACGGGTTAAACATTTATTTCGTGTTAGTAGTATTAAGGTAAATTATATATGCATTTGTAGTGTATGCGATATGTATGTATGTATGTCTGCATGTATGTCTGCATGTATGCATATTATGCCCATTTTACCTGGACAACCTGGCAGTTTCTCCTATATGAAATCACCAAACTTTACCAATTTTGAACAAGGCACACTAAATCGAAGTCAACTTATAAATCAAAAATTCAAATAGTAATAGAAAGCTTAATTTGAGTTATGTTTATGTATGCAATTTTCGTAAACGTATCATGAGATTCAATGAATTTATTTAAAATTAAAATCAATGGTAAATCTGACAGCTGACCACAATAATGGCGACTGACGACGTCAATCGGGAACTATCTATACCTAAACTTATTTTTCACTTTTTAACCAGGATTTTGTACATGTGTTATATTAGAACCTATTCATACACAGACATGTAATAATTATCGAATATTAACCTTTGTTCATACATACAGCCATGCAATTATCATATCGAAATACTAAAATTACCCACAATGCATGGTTTATTAAATGTTCGTGATTCTTTTTGTTTATTCTTTTATTCAAACAATCAGATGTACTGTTCATTGTCTATCAGTCAGAATGTCCCTTAGAGCAATCCCCTGAAGTGTCTACACTTAGTGATGTTTCATTTGAAATGCTACGCCACCTTACAATACGATGCAAGACTAAGACAACAAAGCTTTTCGATATGACAAATATAAATATAATTGTAGGAAATCGTCTAATCAATAGCTATCTAATTATCGTTAATAGTGTGCATATGAAATCCACTTTGTTTGATTGATGCCGATGCTACTTGAAAACATTGTGTTTTAATCGTATTAGCTCTAACGTCACAAATTGTTTGCTGTGGCGAAGAATGGCTGCAATATCTTGATTCAGATTCCAATGATTTGAAAAATAATGCAATTCTTTACAGAATGGGATTAATTTGCAGTCCCTTCAAGCATGCTATTTCTTTTTTCCCCGATTGTTTATACCTGAATTTTTCTCATGTTCATCTTATGGTCATTTTGCAATGACTATACAGAAGTCAAAGATGATGGAACTCTTACCTGACTTGCATGCTACTTTTAAGAAAATTATTTTTATTATTTATATTGTCAATGAAATTATAGAAAACAGTCCACAAGAATACGAAACTAAAGTGAGAAATTGATGTAGGTCTGATCCAAGTATTTATTGTATGTACCTTCCGTTTAATTAATTTAGGATAAAAAAAGAAGATTGACTAATGCTGTGTCGAGTATTTTATCGACCAAAATCGACGTTTGCAAAAAGTAACCATTTAATTTTCTGAAATACATTCTATATTTAAGTATGCAACAAGAAACAATTAAATAGAAACATATTCGTCTTTGTTATACAGTTTTTTGCCGCCGATCGATTTCAAGAGAAGACATTAAGTCGTTAAGGAAAAAGGTTTATTTTGAGCAGATCTTCCTAAGTGTCCACTTTGAATGATTAATTGCAGTCAGATAGTTTTTTAAAGAAAAAAAATAAATCCTGACAGCACTTTGGAAATGACTGGTGAGATTACAGACATTTTTGTGGGGTATACAGTTGCAGATTGAACAAGCATGACCCATAGATATTAAAGCAATATTGTTACGTATATGTAATTTAGTTACTTGTGTGTTAATTTTAAAAAAATTTTATTTTAATTTATGTCATAACATGTTATGGTAATGATTAATTTGTTCAATGGAATTGACATTTTTCAGAAAAATCAGTTCAGTTATAGCAAATTAAAGTGTTGCTACATTGTATTTTTAGCTGATCTAGTTCCTGAACTTCATTCAAAATTGGTAAACACAGAGTGAAGATCATTGGTCGTAATCAATGTCATATTTGGCCTGCGTGTCAGCTTTGAAGTAAATAATCTGTTTCATTTTTTTTTAAAATTATGGAATCTTAATGTAAGATTCGTTTGGAAGAATTAAAAAGCGTACGTGTCAATCGTCTTTTGGTCTGAATGCGTCATTCGAATTAAGTGACTACGTGACATCATCACGTGATCTGAAACCGAGCTTAAAACTAACGCTTCTAGTGATTGAATTCAGTCGTGAATTGATACCTCTGGAGCTCAAAGGTATTTTGTGTTGTAACCAGATTGAGGTAATGGTTTCTAGTTTTCGGAACTAGATATTAATGTCTCTGGAAAACATACAAGTGCTCTTCTTTGTTAAAATGCTTGGACAATGACATTTATTTCAAATTATTCGGAATTCTAAAGCCGGAATATTATTCTCGATTCATACAATTCAGCAAGGAACCGTTGACACAACAGCCTTAAACAGGATATAGAAGACGTCATCGCCTTCCGTTTTGGAACTTCATCGGGATTAAAACTTCGATTAATTTAAAACTTTTTAGTGATATAATTTCTATTTTTAAATTCTACGATTATTATTATGATCAGATGCAGAAACTGCATGACCTTTTCCATATTTATATCTTTTTCTAGGGAAAAAAATATTTTACTAAATTTTTCAAAGTGTGTACGAGGCTACACACGTAACAATATAGTCTGAAGGGCATGCGTCACAAGGTTTTAAAACAATACAGTCTGAACAAGCATGCTCCACAGGGGTTGAAGCAATATAGCCTGAACGGGTATGCGTCATAATGTTTCAAGCAATATAGTCTGAACAAGCATGCCCACAGGGGTTAAAAGCTATTAAGTCTGAACAAGCATGACCCACCAGGGTTAAATGTATATAGTTTGAATAAGTATGCCTCACAGAGGTTAAAGATATATAGTTTGAAAAAGCATGCCCCACAGGGTTAAAAGCAGGAATGCCCCATAGTGTTAAAGCAAGCATGCCCCACAAGGGTTAAAGCAAAAAAGTCTGAACGGGCATGCGTCACAAGATTTAAAGCAATATAGCCTGAACCAGCATGCCACAAAGGGGTTAAAGCTATATAGCCTGAACAAGCATGCCCGATCGGGGTTAAAGCTATATAGTTTGAACAAGCATGCCTCATAGGGGTTAAAGAAAGCATGCCCCACAGGGGTTAAAGTTATAGAGTCTGAACAAGCATGCCACAAAGGGGTTAAATCTATATAATTTGAACAAGCATGTCTCATTCTCATAGTGGTTAAAGCAGACATGCCCCACAACGGTGGAAGCAGTATTGTCTGAACAAGTATGCTTCACAGCGGTTAAAGCAGTATTGTCTGAACAAGAATGTCTCACAGATGTTAAAGCTCTAGAGTCTGAACGAGCATGCCTCACAAGGGCTACAGCAAGGATGCCGCACAGGTGTTAAAGCAATATAGTCTTGCAGCGAAATCTGCCCGCTACAGTACTAAGATCACGGAAAGTTCTAACTGCAAAGAGCTATTTGAGATTACGAACAAGCTACTGTCAAGGAACAAATGAACAGCTACCTTTCAGCTACCTTCTCTCGAGTCAACATTACGGACCTGTTTGCGCAAATTTCTTCCATGACAAAGTACAAACTATCAGAGATAAACTTGACAACACAATTTCAGTTGACTCGTCATCACAATACAGTTGCGATAACGAATTTCAGCGGCAGCCAATATTGAACCTGTCTCTATGGATTTAGTACGTATAATCGTGATGAAGAGTGCACCAAAGTCATGTGAATTGGATCCGATTCCGACGTCACTGCTGTTAGAGTACTTGGATACAATATTGCCTTCACTAACTGATGTTATAAACACGTCTCTCTTCTGGAGAATTTCCATCATTTTACAAACCTGCCATTGTAAAACCTCTGCTGAAGAAACCAACACTTGAAAAGAATGAACTAAAGGACTACAGCCCATTTTCTAAACTCCCATTCATGTCAAAAATCTTAAAAAAAGTTGTTCAATCCTACTTGTATCAAATCTAAAATTAAACAGTCGTTCTAGCAATGTCGGTCTGCATATCGCCCTCTCCACAGTACTGAAACCGCTCTTCTGAAAATAGTTAACGACCTTCTCTCTGCTTTAGATGGCGGAAAGACTACAGTCCTTACTCTCCTTGAATTGTCTGCAGCATTTTACATTATAGACCATGATATGTTACTTCACCGTCTCCAGCATGTATTTAGCATTCACGATAGAGCTTTACTATGGTTCAAGTCTTACTTGGTCAACAGGACACAAATTGTGTCCGCAAATGGAAAACACTACCCCAGTTGATCTATGCTGTGGTGTTTCACAGGGGTCTGTTCTTGGATATGTTCTCTTCAATCTGTACACTCAGCCGCTCTAAAGTGTCATATATCATCATCCAGTGTCTCACCAATTGCATGCTGATGAAACTCAAATATACAAATCTAGCCATCTAGCTGAAATTGAAGCTACCATCCAAGAGATAGAGAGGTGCATTTCTGATGTGAAATCATGGATGACATGTAACAAACTGCATGAATGATGATAAAACTAAAGCCATCCTGATTACAACATAAAGACTTTCTCATTCACATCCTTTACCTCAGACAATAAATATCAGTAACACCAACATTAAATTCAAGCTGTCAGTACGGAACCTTGGTGTCACTCTTGACAGTACTCTCTCATTGCATGAACATATCATGAACATATGCCGGGCTGCATATTTTGAGCTGTGACGCATCAGCTCCATTCACAAGTATCTATCAGTTGATGCCACTAAAACACTTGTGTTCCTTGGTACTTTCAAGACTGGACTATTGTAATTCACTTCTGTCAGGTTCATCTCAATATCTACTTCAGAAACTTAAAAAAGTTCGAAATACTGCTGCTCTGATCATCCTTAGAGTACCACGATCAGAGCACGCCTCTCCGCTGCTCTGTACCCTACACTGGCTATCCATATGATCCAGAATTAAACACAAAATTTGTTCTCTGTGCAAGTTTCACTGACGGGCTCCAGTCCAACATACCTATCTGACATCACCCATGTATATATACCTGCTTGATGCTTACGCTCCTCTTCAGACTCTCGCATTCTCATAATTCCCACTATAAAGCTGAAATCATATGGACAACGTTCTTTTGCATATAATGGCCCTGCAACATGGAACGAATTACTCACTGCACTTAGACACAAAGACACAGTGATCTCATTCAAGAGCGGCCTTAAAGCCCATCTATTTCAACTCCAAGAACAGTCAAAATGACCTAATAATGTATCCTTTAAACGTATCCTTACCTTAAAAACTTACAGCATGTTCTTTTTTAAAACTTTTTTTGGTGTTTGTTTTCATTTTTATAATCATTTCATTATATATGCCTTTTATTCTTTTTGAGCGTTGTCAAATGTTTTAAAGCGCTAAGAGTATCTAAAGATTAGGCGCTATATAAAGTCCTCATTATTATTATTATTTTTAGTCTGAACAAGCATGCCCCACAGCGGTTAAAGCAAGCATGCCCCACAGGGGTTAAAGCAATATAGTCTTAAAAAGCATACCCCACAGAGGTTAAAGCAAGCATGCCCCACAGCGGTTAAAGCAATATAGTCTGAACAAGCATGCCCCACAGCGGTTAAAGCAAGCATGCCCCACAGCTGTTAAAGCAATATAGTCCCACATGGGTTAAAGCAATATAGTCTTAAAAAGCATACCCCACAGGGGTTAAAGCAAGCATGCCCCACAGCGGTTAAAGCAAGCATGCCCCACAGCGGTTAAAGCAATATAGTCCCACATGGGTTAAAGCAATATAGTCTGAACAAGCATGCCCCACAGGGCTTAAAGCAATATGGTCTGAACAAGCATGCACCACAGTGGTTAAAACAATATAGTTTGAACAACCATGCCCCAGAGCGGTTAAAGCAATATAGTCGCACATGGGTTAAAGCAATATAGTCTGAACAAGCATGCCCCAGAGCGGTTAAAGCAAGCATGCTCCACAGGGGTTAAAGCAATGTAGTCTGAACAAGCATGCCCCACAGCGGTTAAAGCAATATAGTCTGAACAAGCATGCCCCACAGGGTTTAAAGCAATATAATCTGATCAAGCATGCCCCACAGAGGTTAAAGCAAGCATGTCTCAAAGGGGTTAAAGCAATATATTCTGAACAAGCATGCCCCACAGGGGTTAAAGCAATATAGTCTGAACAAGCATGCCCCACAGGGGTTAAAGCAAGCATGTCCCACAGGGGTTACAGCAATATAGTCTGAACAAGCATGCTACATAGGGGTTAAAGCAATATATTCTGAACAAGCATGCCCCACAGATCTTACAACAAGCATGCCCAACAGGGGTTAAAGCAAGCATACCTCACAGGGTTAAAGCAATATAGTCTGAACAAGCATGCCCCACAGGCGTTAAAGCAATATAGTCTGAACAAGCATGCCCCACAGGGCTTAAAGCAATATGGTCTGAACAAGCATGCACCACAGGGGTTAAAGCTATATAGTTTGAACAACCATGCCCCAGAGCGGTTAAAGCAATATAGTCCCACATGGGTTAAAGCAATATAGTGTGAACAAGCATGCCCCACAGCGGTTAAAGCAAGCATGCCCCACAGGGATTAAAGCAATATAGTCTGCACAAGCAGGCCACACAGCGGTTAAAGCAAGCATGCCCCACAGGGGTTAAAGCAATATTGTCTGAACAAGCATGCCCCACAGCGGTTAAAGCAATATAGTCCCACATGAGTTAAAGCAATATAGTCTGAACAAGCATGCCCCACAGGCGTTAAAGCAATATAGTCTGAACAAGCATGCCCCACAGCGGTTAAAGCAAGCATGCCCCACAGGGGTTAAAGCAATATAGTCTGAACAAGCATGCCCCACAGGGGTTAAAGCAATGTAGTCTGAAGAAGCATGCCCAACAGTGGTTAAAGCAAGCATGCCCCTCAGGGGTTAAAGCAATATAGTCTGAACAAGCATGCCCCACAGGGGTTAAAGCAATATAGTCTGAACAAGCATGCCCCACAGTGGTTAAAGCAAGCATGCCCCTCAGGGGTTAAAGCAATATAGTCTGAACAAGCATGCCCCACAGGGGTTAAAGCAATATAATCTGAACAAGCATGCCACACAGGGGTTAAAGCAAGCATGTCCCACAGGGGTTACAGCAATATAGTCTGAACAAGCATGCCACATAGGGGTTAAAGCAATATATTCTGAACAAGCATGCCCAACAGATGTTACAACAAGCATGCCCAACAGGGGTTAAAGCAAGCATACCTCACAAAGGTTAAACCAATATAGTCTGAACAAGCATGCCCCACAGGCGTTAAAGCAATATAGTCTGAACAAGCATGCCCCAAAGGGGTTAAAGCAATATAGTCTGAACAAGCATGCCCCACAGGGGTTAAAGCAAGCATGTCCCACAGGTGTTAAAGCAATATAATCTGAACAAGCATGCCCCACAGGGGTTAAAGCAATATAGTCTGAACAAGCATGCCACATAGGGGTTAAAGCAGTATATTCTGAACAAGCATGCCCCACAGATATTACAACAAGCATGCCCCACAGGTGTTAAAGCAAGCATACCTCACAGGGGTTAAAGCAAGCACACCTCACAGGGGTTAAAGCAAGCATGCCCCACAAGGGTTAAAGCAATATAGTCTGAACGAGCAAATGAAGTTTTACCTTTTGAACAGACTAGTGTTTTGGCGTCTTTCCCGCCTTTAGTAATGATAAGACCTCTTAATGATACGAAAAGAAACTTAATGCATTGTCTAATAAATATAGATAATTAGACGCGGTGAGATCTGCTGGAGACAAAAATAAATTGGATCTTTAGAGACCACTGACATCAGTCCACTACTGTTCCGTCGTTACAGGTATTGTTCTGCTTCCTGTTTATAATAAACACTGAAATAAATGTAGTAATAAGCATAATTATTTCAAACCATTCACATTCCTGAATATTTACATTTACATCACTATCGTCTTTCCCGTATTCTTATTGCTGCTGTTTCTCCTCATCTATATGACACCATCCCTTCTGTTTATCTTCTATCTTGGAGGACTCAGTATTCTGGTTTACTTGGAACATTTTATCTTACACAGGGTTTTTGAAATTAGCGATGCAATTGTAGAACAGCCATTTTTTTTAATTCGGTACTGAGTAACTAGTTTTGTGTCGTTCAATCCTATGAATATATCTTCATCTTCAGTGCCCTAAAGAATTTTTAACCATCAATGCTATTCTCCTCATCTTAGTGATTACGATAACTAACGTTAAAAATACCACAAACAGCATATAATTATTAGTACAATTTTCACAACATCCACGTTGTCATTTTCTCTTTATCAACCGATGATTGTGATCCATATGACTTCATTTCCATAGGGTAACTCTTCAAAGATGGACAGTTTTAATTTGCCCTTTGCTCCTCATTTCTTCTTTTCTCCCTTGTCTACCGGTTAGTGGAAATACTTCTTTTCTTGTTCTTCCGCACGGCAAATCCACATAGATATTAATCCATGAACACTTTATCAAATGGACAAAGCTGCAAAGTATTTAAATTAGATGAATTTAAATAACGTAAAATAACCCATCATTCTAACAGAAAGGAAATTTATGAATTGTCTCATTAGATACTGCGATAATTTGAAAGAAACACATGACATTAGCTGTGTTAGGCATCTGCATATTTTATACGAAAATCATTGGTCATAATCTACTTGACGTTTAGTCGATACTGTGCCATCATGAATATGGCTCTTACTATGTAAAGTCACTTTTAGAAGATGTACTAACAGTCCTCGTGGGGATCAAATATTCAGGCCATGTGCAGATTACACCCTTCTTTAGAAACGAAAAGAAAGTGTAAATATCGGGACATTTTCTGTTACAGGATATTTTTATAAGTGCCAATAAACACACACACAGACACACACACACACACACATATATATATATATATATATATATATATATATATATATATATATATATATCGCACTAACATATATATATATATATATATATATATATATATATATATATATATATATATATATATATTATGATAATGTTATTTATTCGTATTTATATAATTTTGATAGTATTTTCAAGCATTCTCTTGTAGAATCCATGGACAAGACACAACCTTCTGGTCTATTGGTATGAACATTTAAATTCTAATTCTCTGCCTGTCTGTCCGTCCGTCTCTCTCTCACTATATATATATATATATATATATATATATATATATATATATATATATATATATATATATATATATATATATATATATATATATATATATATATATGTATATATATATATATATATATATATATATATATATATATATATATATATATATATATATATATATATATATATATATATGTATATATATATATATATATATATATATATGCAATAAAATGACGACAAACAGTGCGAAACTAGTAACTAACTAGTCTGAGCGCTTTCAACTTTTAATGAGTCTTTTTCAAAGGCAAATACAAAGCATATATAAAACAAACAAATAAACACAAAAATGTTGTGTTTGTAAACCTCTACATGGCTGTCTCCACGCGAGTTAAAACTATAAATACAACCAGCTTGTATGGACTTATTGCGGATGCTGAAAACTGTGTTTAATTCCCTAAAAGTCTACAAGCCAAAGCCACCATCTATTCTTTTTTGTACATTTATGTAACGCAGAATATATCCCTGATATTTGATTCTATACCGGATATTCTTATAGTAAAAATTGAATATGAGCAAGTGTCCATTGTCTTTTTCTGTCCACTTTAGCATCCGCAATAAGTCTATACAAGTAATTATTTGTTTGTGTTATATGTTTTGTATTTGCCTTTGAAAAAGACTCATTAAAAGTCGAAAGCGCTCAGGCTAGTTAGTTACTAGTTTCGCACTGTTCGTCGTCAGTTTTTTGCATCTATCTTAATCAATCCCTGACACACGTGATCTCTTGGTGGATCTAGTGCGCTTGAAAGGGTTATTATTCGCCATATGATTTGTATTATAAATATATATATATATATATATATATATATATATATATATATATATATATATATATATATATATATATATATATATATATATATATATATATATATATATATATCTATATATATAAATCTATATATATATATCTATATATATATATATATATATATATATATATATATATATATATATATATATATATATATATATATAAAATGATATATAATGTATGTGGGTGTTGATTAGAACCAGGATAGGTCATAGTTATAGATTGAACAATATCTCAAATATTCTTAGGTGATAACATAACATAACACTAAACGGTGACAATATATACAAGTACAATCAACAACTTAAGCTACAATTTTAATACGACTTTCCAAAATAATGAAGGTTTTTGATTCTTCTGCAATGAAATATGAACGGTTTCTTTGTTTTAGCCGATATCATTTTCGAGAAACGCTCAGCGACTATACATAATATCGATATGAATGTCCTCACACTCTCCTCAATAAGCAAGCATGCTCACACAGTTACTGCCATTAAAAGTGGAAGATATTACAGCTATACAGATTAAATTAAAACACAATTTTTCATATTTCCTGAAACTTTAATATTCAGCAATGGAATGCAAATACATTTAATACTATATAATTTATGAAGGAAATGAAACAATTATTACAGAGTCTTTATATGGTAGGTGTACGTATGTTTATGCTGGGCCCGTATTCATTCAGCTTACCTTTCTTAACGACGAACTCAAGGTTCAGCTTAAACCTATTAATCAAATACCATAAAGCAGAATATATTTGCATTATTGAAATTAAGGGCATAAGATAAGTTTATAATTTTGTTCTTGCTATATTTAACATGACCGACTATCACAATGATGAGCGTTAAGCTTGAGTTTAATACTGAAGTAGTGGCAGGAATGTAGGGGCCAAATCAGGGCATAATGGTTACGGGCTGTCCTGGATTTTATGGCGATATTGTAATCATTTCAACCTCTACCGTGAAAATCATTTCAACCAATTACGTCAAAATCATTTCAACCCTTGATGTCTAGTGAAATTAAAATACTAGAACTGCAAAGACAAGTAAATTCCTCACTTGTAATGTATTTCCCAAAACGTTACAGGGTAATTTCAGTCATAATTCCGCATGAACAAATTGTTAACTGATAAACCAAAGTTCCGTTTTCTAAAATATAGTTATAGTCTCATTATATATTTGTTGAGACATATATTTCCCACTTGCTTTACTATGAGTTCTATGTATACAACTTTAATTCTTTTGACGTATTTTATTCCATTTGTTTCATTGATTAATATATTATAAAAGGGTCACTGAAAGTGTAGATTTGATTTGTTGCTAGAATTAAAATGAGTTACACGCAAAACTGCAAGATGCCTGATCCGTCAAACAAAAACAATAGAGATAATATCTTTGGGAACGCACGTGTGTGTACGTGGCTAAATTAAGTTTGGGTAAAGATAGTACTCGAAATACTTTAATCATGTCTTAGTGCAGCAGATTACGTGACAGATTACAGCATTGCGCTGCGTTTGTGGCAGATTTGTGCCAAAGTTTCAATTCTTAATTAAGGCTTGGTGTTAAAATATAAGAGCCAGATAGTTACATTTTTAGTTGGTTTATATATTTGCTCAGCTACTGAATACATTTGGTGTTTTGAGGCTATGAGAGCAAAGGATGTTTATTGATCGGTTACCAGATTCTGTAGCCGGCTGCCGCTAATACTCGAAAAGTCAACGGTCATGTATGGACATAATCGTTACAGCCCTAAGCAAAACATCATGACTTTCCTAAGTCCTACAAATACAAAATCGGAAACCTTTTATGGTTTTGTTGTAAATAAGTTAAGAAAGCATAAATGAGTTTGACGGCTGTCATTCCGATTAATCGGTTTTATTATAACTACGCAGCAAAAGATGGAGCTGAAACAATATGTATTCTAATTAATATAAAATATCAATGTATTTCCCTAACACCCAACGTTAAAGAATTAAAAACCACTTGCTGTATGGTATGAATTCCTAAAATTCCTAATTCCTCAATGTTCTGGCAACTCAGATTTGATACAGATATGTTCCAAATGTATTTTGAATGAAAATTTGTATGTGCTTATGTGGAAACATCATAGAAGGATCCCTGTTTTATATCCACAACCTTTTACTTAAATTCAAGGTAAATTCAGCCTTTGAATAATTTCACAGTAGTCCATTATATGGTATTGTTTGTTTAAAATAGATGTTCTAAACTATGCAATTAGAGCGAACAGTTATTAGTTGAAACAAATAAATGAAGATTCTTTACGTATCTCTCACAATATTTATATAACTCTTCAAAACGAGAACTTTTCCGCTTTCTAATGCTTATATGACTTTAACAAACATGATGTTTATCTCACCGAACAATTCATTATTGTGAAACTCTTTTCCAACTGCTGTTAATTTTTTTTTTATCCATTTACAAACTAGATCAGTAAGACTTCCCAACAGTACAAATATCATCCTCGGTTAAGGTGAAGATATTTACTAAATGTGCACCTAGATCTTGAAATTTCATGAATGAAAATGAAACTATGAAGTTACAAAGCTATATTATAAATAATAGACATTATATAGATATAGTTAACACTATCCATCACTTTAAAAAATACTTATTTATTTTTTTCGAGGCAGAAGAGATGAACGTCTTTTTGTATCCGTCCTAGTCCTTTTTAGTTTAGTTGCAAAAAGCAAATAGTCTCAGACAGTGCTGATAACTCCCCCAATAATTTGCAAAGAACATCCCCTTCCACCCAAAACAAAATAAAACATAGCAATCTTTCCAACACAGATTTGTTTATTTTGAAAAGCTTGATATACCACCATAGCACTACTTGCCTCCAAGCTCTTAAAACCTTTTATTTTTTATGTACTAGGTCACCCCTGGTCCGATGTATATTAATTTCCAAACTAACACCATACACGATAAAAAATTCTGACACAAGATAGATAATTCACAACTCACCAATCCACAATTTGTTTCTTTCAAAGACATATAACTCCAAAATTTTTTTTGAAAAAATAATTACGTCGCAAATCACAAATGTATTTGTTACTGAAAAGTGTTAGATCACAATGGCCTTACCAATTATTTTAAACAAAATCATTAGCCAACTACCAAGCTGTGTTGGTTGCACCATTTACCCAGTTATTTCTATTGAATTACTTTTATTTAAATCCTTTTTCAAACTTCAAGCCGAAGCAGTAGTTGAATGACGTTAAGTATTACACGGCAATGCATAAAGTATTGTATACAATTTTCAATAATACTAACTAGAAAATCATACATACCCAGCCTACGTTAGAGACAAAGTATCTATAAATAGTTATGGCCGTGTGTGTGTGTGTGTGTGTGTGTGTGTGAGAGAGAGAGAGAGAGAGAGAGAGAGAGAGAGAGAGAGAGAGAGAGAGAGAGAGAGAGAGAGAGAGAGAGAGAGCCATAAGCGATAAGTTAACACTTCAGTTAAAGGTTATCAAATAAAAGCAATATTATGCTTGTTGTTGTTGGGTTTAACGCCGTTTTCAGTACAAGATAGGCTAAAAAAAGGCGGCCAGGAGAAATGGTGGATTAGGAACCAGAGAAAACCTCAAAAAGAACCAACTACCCACGAGAAACTACCAGCAAACTTTACACATACCCACATTGGCCAAACCCGAGACTCGAACCCACTCAGACAGAGGTGAGATGGCAGTGATTCGTAACAGTGAGAGCTTTAGACCACTCGTCCTCTCGAGGCCCCCTATATTATATTTGTAACAACTTGTTTTCTTTGTTTACAGTTTCACGCGTTTCCACTACCAACGTGTTTGAAAAACTGGTACGCAGCCTTATGTGCAAATAAAAAATTTAGGACCTACAAAACTGGAAGACATACAACATCGAGGGTTTAGTAAATTAAGAACAAGTGTTTTACAAGAAATGAATATATTTATTATGTTTCTAAAGCAGCATCTTCAGTAGAATATCGTTTGATATATATGTCCCGTAGAAGACCCTCAACGTTTATTATCAAAATATGTACCATTCTATGGCAATGTACATTCTAGAAAAGAGAACAATCACCAAATGAAGATTTCACAGACGTTTAAAAACTCGAGATAAAAAGTTGAAGAAACTGAAACAAAAGATATAGAAGTTGTAGACTATAATATTAAAGTGGATAAGGTAAGTGCTGAGATTAAGTTAGAAATTCAATCGATAAAGAAAGTAGAAGAATTATAATTAAGCTCTTTGTTAAAAAATGGAATAAAGAAATAAAAAGACCCAAACAAACCATTGCTGATTGTACAATTTTAGAATTTTGTCTTGGTACTTCTAAATTTTAAGAGTTTTGCTTGATTATTAGCAAACAATTTAGAGTATTTTAGAGCCAGAGTTTTGTTTACTCCGAGTTAGACTTGCAACATTTCATCTGCATTGTGAGAGAACACGCTAAAAAAGATATGCTTGAAATGGAAGGTTGTGTTGATATGATTAGAAGAGTATATTAAAATACTAAGGCAAATTTTTAAGGATAAACTCAAATTACCAAGAAGATGGCATGCTAAAATTTTCTGTCATGGACAGGTTTTGTTGCTACTTCAAATGGTTCTGGATTTTGTTTCTTTTGTAGCAGTTTCATACTCGACATATTTATATTCGAATCACCTGGCAAAGTTATTTTTAGTTCCAGACGTCAGTCAGTCAGTCAGCAGTGATTGCCAAGTGTTCTTCATTACGGTACACAGGAAGTTATCATCGCTTGTAAATTAAAATCATACCTTTGATATTAGTCTGGTGTCATGCTGATAACAAAACAGACAAAAGAACTATTAATATGAAACATAGTTGTACAAATTTATGCCTGTATTTTAAAACGTAACAATATTGACTCTGTTTTCCGATTTCGTTCTCCCTCAAAAATCTTAAAAGTCTTCCTTAAAATGAAACAACAAAAACAACTATTAAGTCAAAACTTTAATGAGTCCAATAAATAACCTGAGGTTATTTTCGTGAATAGATATAATATTAACATAGTACATTTTGATTAATTCAATTCAGAAATTCAGTGACTAGCTTATTAATAAAATAAGTTTATATTCTTGCCGCGTTACTTTCTGCAGTGGAAATGCTTGACGATACAGTATATAGATACATTTTGGAGTCGATAACATCTAAAAGCAAGTTCATGCTAAGAATTACACAGATTATTAGTTTATTGCATGTATGTACGAAGGAACGTATACCATATACACCATGGTTATCTACATCAAGACTGTGCATAGATATAAGTACGGTACACCTATTACGGACATCAGGCCTGAAATTTTCACCCTAGAATTTGGGTATGATTATCGTGGCAACCCAAACGGTACGGGTTCAAATCTCACCGTTTAATCAACGCTAGTCAGCAACTATGGCTGTTCATTTGGGTAGGATCACTTTGTTCTTGTTGCTTATGTATAAAATAACATTTGTGTTGCTATGTAACCATGGACCTAAAACAGGCATGTAATATGGTCAGGTAATTTCATTGTACTTTCGTGCCAGACAAATATATCGCCATCTTACAAGATAAATGTGATAAAAGAGGTTAAATTATCTGATTATTGAGTTATGAAAGAAATGACTTTCGACCTGGAAACGATAGTATCCGGTCTACATTTTTACGGATTCCTAGCTATTAGTTATGATTAGGAATACCAATTAAAAATCCGTTTCTGGCATTGATAAGATTTTAAAAGTATCGCAATGCTTCTAGAACAAATACAACTGTCAGTTTCGAGTGTATGATGTCATCTAAATGCATGCGAATAGCCAAGACAGGCGAGTCCTCTGGAATGGCACATTGCTCGAATTTTCTCTGCATCAGAATGCCAACACACACACACACACACACACTCATATATATATATATATATATATATATATATATATATATATATATATATATATATATATATATATATATATATATATATATATATATATATATATATATATATATATATATATATACATATAGAATACAAATCTTATGGCGAATAACAACCCTTTCAAGCGTACTGGATCCACCAAGGGATCACGTGTGTCAGGGATTAATTAAAATAGATGCTATAAACTGACGACGAACAGTACGAAACTAGTAACTAACTAGCCTAAGCGCTTTCGACCCTTAATGAGACATTCACTAGCACAGTGACTAAAGAAAAACTAAACATACATGGTCCAAAGAAAACGTGCAAAACAGAGAATGTGATTTATCTCATCACATGTAAGATCTGTGGCCTTCAGTACGTCGGAGAAACTGAAAAGCTACACAAAAGGATAAACCTTCATAGATCTGATTGGATGACAAAAAAGCTGTACAGAAGCCCGGTCGCAGAACACTTCTCCTCCCCTGGCCACACTTTCAGTGATATAATACTTATCGCTATTGCTAACAACCACAGCTGGAGTTCCGAAACCAGGAAGGAAAAGGAATCATACTGGATACGCCGCCTTAGAACATTGAAACCAAGCGGTCTAAACCAAGAAGACTAGAAAATGAAAACTATGCACTAGTAAAATTTAGCATTTTCTAAATCTTCTTATTATCCTTCAATTTTTACTATAAGAATAACCGGTATAGTATCAAATATCCGTGATATAATCTGCGTTACATATGTACAAAAAGTAAAAATAGATGTCGCTTTGGCTTGTAGACTTTTAGGGAATTATACAACGTTTTCAGTTTCCGCATCTAATCTATACAAGCTGGTTGTATTTATAGTTTTAGCACATGTGAAGACAGCCATGTAGAGGTTTACAAACACAACGTTTTTGTGTTTATTTGTTTATCGTATATATGTTTTGTATTTTGTATCGTATATATGTTTCGTACTGTTCGTCGTCAGTTTATTGCATCTATCTATCTATCTATCTATCTATCTATCTATCTATCTATCTATATATATATATATATATATATATATATATATATATATATATATATATATATATATATATATATATATATATATATATATATATATATGCTATAAACTGACGAACAGTGCGAAACTAGTAACTTACTAGCCTGAGCGCTTTCGAGTCTTAATGAGTCTTTTTCAAAGGAAAATACAAAACATATATAAGACAAAAAAATAAACACAAAAACATTGTGTTTGTAAACCTCTACATGGCTGTCTCCACATGGGTTAAAACTAAAAATACAACCAGCTTGTATAGACTTGTTGCGGATACTGAAAACGGTGAATAATTCCCTAAAAGTCTACAAGCCAAAGCGACATCTATTTTTACTTTTTTGTACATTTATGTTACGCAGATTATATCCCGGATATTTGATTCTATACCGGTTATAAAAGTCTATACAAGCAAACCGTCAAGTGATACTGATCTGGAATTTTTTACACATCGATAAATTCTGCGGACTACTTGTGGTTCCCTGTTTCCAGATCATATGATGTAAAGTTTTATATATATCAACACAATCCACCCTAACAGTAACAACAAGCTCCTACCACACATTTCTGTGCTTTCCGATCAAAAATGAGAAGCCACGGATTACAATTGACCATTAGAAGTTAAAATGACATTGCACAGACCTTCTTTCACTCCAACACTCACCCCTTTTCTCGAAGAAGGCATATGTCAGGCTTTGGTAGCCAATATTTGGAAATTATTGCATTTCAACCCAACAACGCGTTAATGGAGCGGTTACTAAAGGTTACGGTCATATGTCAACCAAGGAATCCCACTAAAAATGAACATGTTTTGGTTTTTTTAAAGATCGAAAGTAACAGTCACGTTACTTTAATAACACGTAACATACTCAAGCGTAGGTTTCGAAAAAAAATAGTCATGGTTTATCCGCAACAACCAATTTTTATATATTAAAATGATGATCATAACAATATATCACTAGCATGACCCTCTATGACATTCTACCCCGTATCAATGTATAAAGAATCTAGCTAGTGAAGATAGGGCTACGCATTATATGGCAAGTAAGAGGCTAATGAACGAAAACTTTGATGAACATAAAAGTGAATGTTTTGTTGATTAAATCTGCTGATCTGGTGTTAGAAAGAAAGTAAATTGGAATTATAAAGATTAAATGATCATAGTTTGGTATTTATCGATGCATAAAATTTACCGAATCAGTCACAAAGTTTACATAAAGTCCTTCGGGCTTTATTTACTTTGAGTGATTAGGTACAATTTACACATTTACTTTTCTTTAGTAATATGATGCTTGTCAAAAATAAAGAATTCATTAACAAAAACGCAATAGACCTACAAATTGTTTAATTTTCATGAATCAGGTATTCAGTGGGACTCAACTTTACCACAGTAAATCAAAAAACTATGAAACAAGTATACAAATGGTTTTATGTAACAACTCGTGTTTATTCCCATCACTAACTCCTAATAGTTCAGAAAAGTTCAAACAGTTTGAAGCCTGCTATGAATCGTTCGCATCAAAGCTCTAAATCTAGTTGACGCTTTCTATGAATCGTTTGCATCAAAGCTCTAAATCCTCTTGAAGCCTGCTATGAATCGTTCGCATCAAAGCTCTAAATCCTCTTGAAGCCTGCTATGAATCGTTCGCATCAAAGTTCTAAATCCTCTTGAAGCCTGCTATGAATCGTTCGCATCAAAGCTCTAAATCCACTTAACGCCTGCTATGAATCGTTCGCATCAAAGCTCTAAATCCTCTTGAAGCCTGCTATGAATCGTTCGCATCAAAGCTCTAAATCTAGTTGACGCTTGCTATGAATCGTTCCCATCAAAGCTCTAAATCTAGTTGACGCTTGCTATGAATCGTTCGCATCAAAGCTCTTAATCTAGTTGACGCTTGCTATGAATCGTTCGCATCAAAGCTCTAAATCCACTTAACGCCTGCTATGAATCGTTCGCATCAAAGCTCTAAATCTAGTTGACGCTTGCTATGAATCGTTCGTATCAAAGCTTTAAATCTACTTGACGCTTGCTATGAATCGTTCGCATCAAAGCTCTAAATCTAGTTGACGCTTGCTATGAATCGTTCGCATCAAAGCTCTAAATCCACTTAACGCCTGCTATGAATCGTTCGCATCAAAGCTCTAAATCTAGTTGACGCCTGCTATGAATCGTTCGCATCAAAGCTCTAAATCCACTTAACGCCTGCTATGAATCGTTCGCATCAAAGCTCTAAATCTAGTTGACGCCTGCTATGAATCGTTCGCATCAAAGCTCTAAATCCACTTAACGCCTGCTATGAATCGTTCGCATCAAAGTTCTAAATCCACGTAACGCCTGCTATGAATCGTTCGCATCAAAGCTATAAATTCACTTGACGCCTGCTATGAATCGTTCGCATCAAAGCTCTAAATCCACTTAACGCCAGCGATGAATCGTTCGCATCAAAGCTCTAAATCTAGTTGACGCTTGCTATGAATCGTTCGCATCAAAGCTCTAAATCCACTTAACGCCTGCTATGAATCGTTCGCATCAAAGTTATAAATCCTCTTGAAGCCTGCAACGAATCGTTTGCATCAAAGCTCTAAATCTACTTGACGCTTGCTATGAATCGTTCGCATCAAAGCTTAAAATCCACAGGTCTTAGCATTATTATAAAAACATGGTTTACATTCAGAACAGGCAGCAACTAAAATTATGTCATGAATATAAACTTAATTGGAATTCAAATGAAAATTTGGGGATGGGGATGGGATTCTGTTTTTACCTTTTCTTAGAAAATAATCCATAAATTAACTTTCACACCAAATTTAGCAAAATATTAAAATCTGATAGAACGTATTGCAAATTCTTATCATACTTATATTAATTTTATCAGATCCATCAAAATAGATTCGTAATGAACGAAAACACTCGTTTACAAATAGAGTACAATCCAATATAAAAAACAAGGAATATAAAAGCTAATATTAGCAGATTCGAAGCCAAGAATATTTTAAATTTAAAATACTTAAACGCATATCTAGTGCAGAAGAACATTGACTGAGAATTCTAAAATGGAAAACGCCGATTACAACTTCGGGACCAAATACCACCCATATCCTCGTTTTCTGCTGTTCAGTCTGTTAGAAAAACTTATGCATTTTGGATTGATGTTTTAGGGATTTCCTCAGAATTTCGCATATCCACACAAATTGTTACAAACATCCAGATGATTTAATCATAGCATAAAAATAAAAAGAAGGCGTGTTCTTCATGCAATATGATTGTCACTGACGTTTTTAATATTATCAAGAAATATACGCTTTGGATATGCGTTGACAGTTTCAAAATATGAATCTCCATTAGAACAAACTTAAGATTTTTAAACCATACTGAAACATTTTTTTTGCTTAATCCAACTCAAGTCATGATATTATCGAGCTGACCACACCATTTACCATTAAGTCCGGTTTTTACGAGCGCAAAGTAACAACTGTGGATACAATGATCTGCGGATTACACAGAGACTGCTCAGGACACATGGTAGCTTTTCCGTGAGAGCAAAGAATCAGTGGAATTTGGTAGCCACCTGCCCTATTTTGGATCAGATTACTCGCCATTTGAAATGGGTTTAAAAAGGTAGCATTAACATTGCTTTCTTCACCCCAACATTGATCAGCATATCACGGCTGATGGGTATCCCACCTTAGAGGGAGAAAATTACACAAGACAAAGGTAAACCTTATTGGTAGATAAATAGACAGCGGCTTTGAGTGAAACAAACCCGGCTGAAGGCGGTCTACTCATTGATGTAATAACCAGTCATACTTTATGTTTGGCAGGATTAATGAAAAGTGACGTGAAGCATGTGTGAAACGTCACAAATATCCCAAACTAAATGAAAGACTTACTCATACAAATAAGACTTTTCTATTGGGAAAACAACATTCGACGATAACAGGAGGCTATTTGCCCATTATGGCAAACTCAGATGAGATAAAAATAAAATATACCTTTGTGAAGACATTGAGTCTCTGATGAGACAACTTCATTACTTGTGAAAACAATGGAAAATACTACAACAATGGCCTGCTCCTACTAGGAAATGCAAGTAACAACCCTACTCATCATTAACACAGTCGTCCGTCTGAGAAAAACACAAGACATCATGGATGCACTCACACTCTGAGCACTGACATCTCATTGACTATATCAGAACGAGAGACGGGCAGGAGTGACGAAGGTTATGAGAAATGTAGAAAGCTCGAACTGACCTTGACACTCTAAACATCAGCCTAACAGACGATCGCATGACAAAAAGAGCCTAGTAAGCTAAATGTCAACAACTAGAAACAGGATTTTACAAAACGGGCAAGTACAATATAGCCAATCTATAAAAATTCACTCGAACTCCGAGAATGTGGAGAAAAATTGGGCATGCTACAGAGACTGCTAGGATACTTCCAAAACAATACCATTTAAATGTCTGCCCCTCTGCACACGTATATAGTTTCAATACCCAGGAAACGATATATCTGATTAATCCTTTGCGCAAATGAATGACATTACAAACGTAGATAATGCTTTAAAGACAATCTGCTGACCACAGTCATCATATACATCTCCAGTACTGTGTGCTAATTTCGCAACAATGCTCATTAAAACAAAAGATTATACAATGCCGAGCAGAATACTGCAACAACCACATTATAAATCCACAAACATCTGTCAGGGAGAAGGCAACTGGTGAACTGAATTAAGTGCAAATCCCATATCAGTTACGGGCAGAATATTACTAAGCCTGATGCTAGCACATGGTTAAGAATCTGAATGATCTCTTCCAGTCAATGTGCGCTCGAGAAACGACTCTACAAGATGCCTCCTTAGCCCACTTCTGCAAGTGAAAGGGCAGCATACAGTCCTGCCACAACTATCGTGGCATCTCCTTGATAAAATCAAGCTGATAAACGTCGCCAGATTTCTGCTGAATCGTCTTAGATCAAAAGCTCATGCCTTAGAGGTAATGTGGCTCCAGGAATGTACGAGTAGCAATTAGCATGAAGTTTGCGGTTCATCAACTCCTGAAGAAATGTCAGGAACAGAACTTCAACAGATAAAAGAATGCTGACATGTTGCTGACGTCATGAAAGACTGAGTCATTCGGACTATTCCAAGTCATCAATGGATTCGAGCAAGCCTTTCTTCGGTATGATGCTTGCAGACATGTAGACAAATACCTTCTGTGACTATGACACTAGGATTAACATCAGATACCAGTTAAATGGCAAGCTCTTCTAACTGATGAAACTTTGGGCTAAGACGACGTTGCATTAAATGCATTTTCTGAAGAATGTTCGCGGAATAATAATTCCAAATTTGAGAAGCAACACGGTATAGACAGTTTTTCTTCCGCTTGTGGCAATTGTACTCTTATTAGTTTATCGCTCCGGTGGCCTAGTGGTTAGAGCGTCCACAATGGACCAAAGACTTTTAAAAAATGGTACTAACAGCTGCCTCGCTTAACGCTCTGCATTGAAAGGTTAGTGTTAGGACTGGTTGGCCTGCTGTCAGGATAATGTGACTGGGTGGAACATTATGCCACATAACTGCGGCATGATGCCACAGTGATATACATTACTATTAACTGCCGCACTGCAGACGTTCGTAGCTATATGACCGGATAATTGTTAAAGCTACGTTAAAAATCTAACACACACACTTAAATATACTCAATTACATACACAAACGCACAATACATATAATATGACTATAAATAAATAAATAAAAATATTATATATATATATATAAAGAATACAAATCATAGGGCGAATAACAACCCTTTCAAGCGCACTGGATACACCAAGGGATCATGTGTGTCAGGGATTGATTAAGATAGAGGCAATAAACTGACGACGAACAGTGCGAAACTAGTAACTAACAAGCATGAGCGCCTTCGACTTTTAATGAGTCTTTTTCAAAGACAAATACAAAACATATAAAACAACAAATAAACACAAAAACGTTGTGTTTGTAAACCTCAACATGGCTGTCTCCACGCGAGTTAAAACTATAAATACAACCAGCTTGTATAGACTTGTTATTTGTATAGTTTTAACTCGCGTGGAGAGTGGAGACTGCTATGTTGAAGTTTACAAACACAGCATTTTTGTGTTTATTTGTTTATTTTGTATGTTTTGTATTTGCCTTTGAAAAAGATTTATTAAGAGTCGAAAGCGCTTAGGCTAGTTAGTTACTAGTTTCGCACTGTTCGTCGTCAGTTTATTGCATTTATATAATCAGTATTATAGGTGATTTAGCAACCTGCGCCAGAATAAGCCTTACGTTGAACCCAGAAAGAATGCTTAAATCCTCCGAGCAGTAAATGCTTTCACTATTTCTGCAGCACAATGATGTTAGGCGAAGTCATCATGGACAAAAATTAATCACATAATTGCCAAAGCAAGTGTGATTTTCAGCAGTCAACGCACAAATCAGTTGTAGCGTAATGGAACCAGTCTGAAAAGAAAATGAAGGTCAACACAGCCAACCCTGCAGTATGCATGCAAAACCTGAGCGTTGTACCAACACCATGCCAAGAATAGGAACCAATTTCATATGAGCTGAACTAAATGAACTGTTAAGAATAATATCTTCAAGCAAGGACCCATCATTGATGGTTCTCTCAGGGGCATCCATTCAAAGCAATCATTATCTGCTAACGAAATCACAACATGGCCACATCACCAAGATTTCAGACTACCAAAATCCTACGTCGAGCTCAAGAAGTGAACTTGATCTCACAAAAGAAGCGCTTCAAAGACTCAAATCAGCATTATAACACTAACAGTGACGCTGAGATATTGGGAAGATCTCGTTTTGAATTGTTACATCATCGCTATTCATCCATACTGGAGATACATACCATGAGATGTAGAAAATTGCATGGAAGTGCAGAACGTCAATTGTTGATCAAGTGGCATGTCCTTTCCAGTGTACCTGTAAATTGTTTCTGCACATTGGTATACAGATAAATGTCTCTCAGAACAGTGTATGAAAACCAAAAATTCATATACCGTATGTAAACTAATATCGCTTAAAGATATTTCAGAAGGTCGTGAATCGATGGGAATATCCAATCAAAATTTCTAAACCTCGGGCTAATTTGGCTTTACAGTGGCCTAGTGGAGTGCAGGCTGATACAATTTGCAAAGTCTATCCCAATTATTTTCTGATTTTCTTGACAAATGTAGACACAATTGCAAAAGTTACGCTGTAGCTGTGGTGTGATATTATCAGAAACATTTCTGTCATCATTTGTGCTTGTATTCGCAGGTTATCACCACGCATGCCTCTTTCTGTTTCATACTAATCACAAATATACTTTAAAAAAATTGCACATTAGGAAAGAGAAGATTTCAAGGTAAATTAATGCCCTCATAAGCATTTCGAATTGGATTATTTTGCATCTCACAATTTTGAAACTGCAATTGCAAAATCCCAGGAATAGAATGTTTTGTATATCAATATAATACAAAATAAAAACGGACTACATGATCCAGTTACATGCAGAATGTAACGGTAAAGGCAACATTGAAAACAGCTGAATCGATTTTTCATTTATTCTTCTAGTCCTACTGTTATTTTAAAGTGTACAATTGCAGCGCTTTTACGTGCCTGTCAGATTGTACAGCAAAATCCCAAACGTCTTTTTGAAATATTTGTTTCAATTTTTCAGTTCAGATAAAGTATGGACAGATTTGGAATGTAAACTTTCAACCTTTTAGAAACTCTCAAAAGGGCCGTTCCAGAAATGCAAACATACACTACTATATATACTCAATAAAGTAAATATGATTGAAGACGTTTCTTTCACAGGTTCTGTAAAATTCTGAAAAAGCACATAATGTTGTTAATCATTGTTTCAATATGTCTAAGACGATTGATGTTTACCTAGATAATCATATAGTACAGTCGGATTGCCAGCGCCAAACTTTTCTAATTTCTTTTGTCTATCCTACAAATAGTATGTATGTATGTATGTATGTATGTATGTATGTATGTATGTATGTATGTATGTATGTATGTATGTATGTATGTATGTATGTATGTATGTATGTATGTATGTATGTATGTATGTATGTATGTATGTATGTATGTATGTATGTATGTATGTATGTATGTATGTATGTATGTATGCATGCATGCATGTATGTATGTATGTATGTATGAATGTGTGTGTGTATGTATGTATGTAATATTACGTACGTATCAGTAAGTAATATATTTTTTAAGAAGAAATTGTTGCATATATATATATATATATATATATATATATATATATATATATATATATATATATATATATATATATATATATATATATATATATATATATATATATATATATATATATATATAAAGAAAATGTTGCACTGTGATTCTGTCAAACTTTGGCTCATTCTTGGCGTATCATTGGTATCAGCCTGCACTCGTTGGTATTGTATTTAACATCATTCTCTGAACTATTATCTTCGTCGATGTTATCCAACATTTGTAAGTATAAAGAAACAGAAAAAGTCGCAGAATTATTAATAAACACAAATATGTGAGAAGAATTTAAAATACCGCTTAAACATAAAAAATATGTTCACTAAAGCATAAGCAATCAGATTTTTCTATAAGAATGAACACAAGGAAAATGAATCGGATGAGAATATACCCTATGGATGCCTAAATCTGTAAACGTATTCGAAGCTTTGCTTTTCCAAGAATCGCAGCACTAGAATGATGATATTGGTCACTCCTTGGCATTCACCGCGTGCCTTAATTGTTGTAATAACACCAAGGCCCACACAGTGAACACTAACACGTGAACCTAGCTATGTGTAGCAAATTCTCTCTAGCACTTTTCCGTCGTCCTCCTCCTTAGATGCTCACACAAATGGGCTTGTCAGTATATTCCATTATGTAATATTGAAGTATGTTTAATCACACACCATTTTCGAGGCGCTCTGGAGATTCCATGCACACAACTGTCAAATTACCTAAAATAGTCATGTATAACGTGCAACGAACTCCGAACAGCAAAAATCATGAACGAGCGTCACGAAATACCCAAGGAAGTTAGAATTACACTGTTGACTTGAAGTCATATTTAAAAAATATAATATAGTAAACCGTTAACTGCCGGCATATTTCATACTGACAAATATTAATCTGCACTGTTCAAATTTGAATGTGTGATATGAACTGATATATGCGAGTGTATTTAAAATTAAATCAACCAGGCAGATAACCAAAAGAATAAAACACGAAGACACCAGTGAAAAAGTGGCTTAATATTTCTCCGGAAGCAATTATTAGATGTCTTTCCTGTTCTGCTGGGTAATATGCTAAACACCAGAGAGCGGTAGGAATATTGACAAGGCGATAATAGACGCAATATTACTCTCTGAATTTCAACATCACGGTGCGGACTTCAGTGCTGTTCAAATACTGTGTGTGTGTGTGTGTGTGTGTGTGTGAGAGAGAGAGAGAGAGAGAGAGAGATTTTTGAAACAGATAAACAGCTCTTAGTTCATAATATTAGTACCATTTTTAGTTGATTCTGAATTAGATGTTTCATTAAAATGCATAAAAGGTATTTTATGTCATGACAAACAAATTGTATCTTTTAACCGGACTGGTTAGAATTATCATATTCAAATACTTATTTAATGACTTGAATTATCATCCGAAAAAAAACACTTGAAATTTTCAAATTTCTGCGATCACTATCGAATCGGAGTTACAATCTTCATCTAGTCTTCACTGAAACGTTTCTAGTCCTTGCGAATGCAGAATATGTGAGCAACCAATAAAATCTCTACAAGACAACACATGATCAGTCTATAATATAATAATAATTGTCTGTTTTGTAAAACAAATTAAATAAAATAAATGTTCCAAAGAACAAAGTTATACATCAACGATAGAGGAATGCAGATGAACCGGATATATTATAAATTCAAACGATGCAGCCGGTAAGGTGTCTCTAAGATATAAAACTGTTGTTTAGCTTGTAGACATCGCCAATCGATGGCAATGCTTGCATGAATATTAAACCAGATAGCTAGCACGAACATTGTTCACTTGTGACGTGCTAATGCATTCCATTCCCAACACACAGTTCAATGGACAGCAGCCAATCAACTCCCCAAAGTGCAACAACGAAACTAACAGGCAAGCTTGACTATGACGGTGTATGGCATCATAAATGCATCTACTTCGTGCTTAATTGTAGTTACAACAATTGCAGAGAATACATACTCTCGCAAAGAAAAAATAAATAAAATTACACATCCTATGAAGTGTGCCACACAGAAACACAACATTTATGGATCACTAGGAAAAATTAGACAATCCCTTAGGCTGTAAAAGGATTAATATATCCGAAGACTGCTGACTGGTTGCCATGAAACAAACAGTTATTTGTTTATGTTCGTTTTGTATGATTTTATAATCATGTAAGGAGTTTTGGTTCATAACAAGTGGTTAATCTTTTTTTCAAATACATCAGTATGTCCTTTGCATTAGCTTAATTTTTTAATAAAGCATTTTCGTACGTTTTGTTCCCATACATTCATATAAACCACTATCGAGAAATGAACATTTCAAATGTTAAAGAGTTATTTTTTATATTTTATTTTAATCTGTACCAGAATAAGATGAATTTTAGTAGGGGAAATGGCGTTCTAATTTGAAAATAAGTTGGAAAGCAATCGAACTGAGATGTGGACATTGTATTATGTCCTTCACACTTAAATTTGGCAATATTGTTTTCGTACTATAAAAAGTTATGGTGCGATTTTCGAACATTATACTATTTGGGAAACAGCTGTCTGAAGCCTCTAATTTTAATTCCGAAGTTTTGTCCTAAATTGTGTTGGTGTTATATCTTAAATCTGTCATTTGGAAGAATCTGTGCAAGGTGTACGGCATGTTGTTCTTAGCCGGAGCAATCTGAAAGCATGTCACGTGCCTCAGGTGGACGTCAGAAAAATCAATTATTGTGTATTGTCTAATTGTCTTAATTGTCTACTTTCTTTGGAACAAATTTCTTTGGATAATTTAATGTATAGTGTTAACTTTGTATCGTTATTTTCATAAGTCATGTGTATGTAATAGTAATCATTTTGGATAGCCCTCAATCCTGTGTTTATTCTTATGTGACTATAGCTCGATAACGTGTCATCATTAATAGAAAGGACATTTATAAATTCAGTATAAATCAGCATCACTTTGTGATTCTGTTTATCACATAGTTTTTATTTAAAGTAGAAAGAAAGAAAATGAACCCTTATTATTCTTTCAGACGCTGCATCTTTCAATTCCAATGTGTGAAAAATAGACTCAGACGCGAGCTGAAGCAGTATTGAACAATCTGAAAATAAATAACATCTAGAAGTATATTTTTAATCAATAAAATTAAAAGAGCAACTGTTTTTCTAATCAATAGAACACATGTCCCGGATAAGATAATGTCTCAAACTATAACAGCTGCTTGAAATTCCCGAGTGGTTTTACATAGTTCATTGGGTTAAATTATATATGAGCAGTTGAGGCATCCTATACATGCATTTATTGTGGTTGTTTAGAACGTTTGCACAGAGACATGCGTTGATTTCACCGTGGACATTCACCACAGATGCAATATTGCATTGGACAGAATACACAGCATTTTATTTGTTGGACATATATCTGAGTAAAATATTAATGGATACAAAAATTGGGCTAGATGACATATGTAAAATTGTTAATGAAACTTGAGAGTTTCCAGTGCTGATTTACATTAATTGAGCTGTAGTTATTAACTTGTTGATATTTTGGTAACATTATATTTGGATTATTTCATGTGAAAGAATGATGAGATTAGAAAAGATTATGTTAGTAGGCAGTCTAGTATCTGTCAACATTCGATTTGAAAGAGAGGCCAGTTTATTTATATATCGACTGCGCTTGTTTTGTAGGTTTGGGAGAGAGTAATAAGTTCCTACCCACCCCAAGTTTCTATCTTCTGTCTTTTACTTCCATTGGAACGTACCCTGAGGGTTATATTCCGACAGATGTAACCTTTTATCCAAATGCGCCATGGGCAATCGATTTGAAAGATGGTAGCCAAATTATTAATAGCACTGAATAAATTATTAGGTTCCTGGAGGCGGAAAATTAGAATTCACACGGTAGAAGCCTATCAATAATTAGAATACTGTATAAGAATTTCATTGGCTGATCGGACCAGTCGTACTTGATATATTAACATGTTGATATATATAAAAAAAATATTGAACTTGACATAATGTATGCAAATGTACCAACCATGTCATAAAGCAAGACAAGCAATAGTTTGAGGCCAGTTAAACCAAATGATTTCTTAAATATTTGGATTAAAAACTTTGAAAGAAAAACATCAAACTATAAACGTTATTATTTCATTTAAAGTCGAAACATTGTCGGATTTATTTGCAACCTTTTACAAGGATCTACTCTTCGTACATCCAGCCGGATGGCCTTTCGTCTAATGCTTACCAGCTTGAGACTTATACTTATCACTACAAATTAAGAGTCGAAGATGTTCATAATGTTCGTAGCAGACCTTGTATCTCTAGAGGGCAGAAGATCATTGCAATATATCCACTACTGCCATAAGCAGATTCGGCTTCTTATATCTTGTACGGGAAGAATCAGTGGTGTGAAAATAATTTTTTAAAATTCTCAGACGACATTATTCATTTTCGCCTACTCGAGTTTTTGGAAGAAATGCCAAGAGGTTTTTAGTGTCAGGAGCCTGGGTTTTAATTCACCATATGTTATAACTTCCATCTCTTGACCATTCTTAATAGTTACGTGTCAGCGTATTTCGTGGCAAAATTAATATACCGAATTTTAAATTGGATTGTCTCCAGAACGTTAGAATGCACTCATTTAATGAAGGATTGTTCCCTGCTTGGGCTTAGAGTATCGATTTTTGAGTTTGAAGTTCTGTGATAAAACACGGCCCTTAACACAAGAACATGTGCACTATGCCTCTAAGGAAATCAAAATTTTCGATTAAAATGAACCGATGCAATGTTTTAATTGTAAACAATTCTTTAGTGGTGATTATTTCTGTCCAGATTATATTTGTTGATTATATCTTAGTATTGGATTGCGATGCAATACTTGGTATTATATAATGCGATAATTTAGTTGTCAAATTGCATTAAAGTCTACCATTTATTTTCACTTTAATGAAGGAACAGTTTTGCCAGAACGTTTGGAGAATCCATTGTTTGAACAGACAAATCAAAAAAGTCATTAATGGATCAAAATTAACTTTAAACTCGTCTGTTGCTTAAATTAATGAATAAAACCAAATACAAAACCAAAAGCCCAAGTTTAGAAATACAAACACATTAAAATTGTTTGTACATAAGTGGATATAAAAGCAGATAAATAATGTATGAGTTAAATAACGTCAATAGCTTGCTATTAAAATTTGCCACGCGTTTTTATTTAGAATTATACCAATTCTGTCAACGTTAGTATTTGAAATTTGACTTGTGTATCTGCATCGAAACCCAAAAAACTTCAATTAATTTGGTTTTGGTATTCTTTTACCATTTCCGGTGAACTTTTCATCGCTGTATCTACTTCACAATTCCTTGAAAATTCTACCTTCATGATGTTTTTGGGTGCTAAATTCAGGAGAGGGAAAAATCACTAAGCATTTGCCACGTATAACAAATGATGTCAATAAAGTTGTCAAAGAACAGTTACAGATCGTATCAATGTATATAACTCTACAAGATAAAACATAAACCTGTGCAAAAATGTCAGAACTGGAAACAATCCGGTGGCAAGGAATATAGCCTATTTTGCTTCAGACATTGAGAATAAAACTGGGCCTAAAATGTGACGATTTTACCTCCATCCATCAGTTATTCTCATCTTTCCCTATGCTATTTCAGCCTAAATAAACCTTTGTTCTTTAGCAGACGACATTTGGCTCTCTGGCAATAAACGGACATCCAACAACTTGTCAGCTAACTACAAATTAAGAGATGTCTTAGAGCTTACTGTAGCCATCAATAATTTACGAGAGACAAGATTCTATTCTCAGAAGAGAAGCGATGGTCATAAACATGCTTCAGTCTTGCTTTCCATCGATTAGTCTGTACAGCTTGCCTGCAGAGAGGATTTATTTGTGTTCTGTAGATTTAGCTTGGTATATATATATATATATATATATATATATATATATATATATATATATATATATATATATATATATATATATATATATATATGCATGTACGGTACGTAACTTGTATCAAGCATCTACTTCAAGATGTATAAATTTTTCATTAAAAAGAAACGAGGTTTGAGAGAGAGAGAGAGAGAGAGAGAGAGAGAGAGAGAGAGAGAGAGAGAGAGAGAGAGAGAGAGAGAGAGAGAGAGAGAGAGAGAGAGCAGGTTTAAGCAAAAAAAAAACCAAAACAAAGCATTAAATAAGTTACAGTATTTTTGTTTCGAAACCGAAAATTTAATGTAACTTTATATCGTTATTTTCATAAGTCATGTGTGTGTTTGTGTGTGTGTGTGTGTGTGTGTGTGTGTGTGTGTGTGTGTGTGTGTGTGGGCGCGCATGCGCGCAAGAGCGAATGTGTTTACCTCTATAAAAATTTTGCTAGTTGTTTCGCATTACGATTGTACATCTATTTCGCAGATGATAGTGAATAAGTGAATAAATAAGAAATTGTTTTGGCTAAGTGGTTAGGTAGACGAACTTACGAACAAAAGGTTTCAGGCTCTAATCCTACTTCTGACTCAACCAAAACTGATTACCGTTCTGTGTCCTTGGGCTAGTCGATTTGCCTCGCAATGTTGCCATGACCTAAAACAATGAAAACTAACAATTATAAACGCTCTTCTCAGTACATGTACACCCAAGAATCATATTGAGGTTTGCCTTCTAGTCTAAAATCTCATATCGTGTCAATAAGTATCGCTTAGTGATGAGTGGGAGGGTTTTTTGGCACAAAATTACTTGATGGGTGGGAGGTTGTTTGTTTTTGTAAAAATTAATTCTGGCCTTATAGAGCTTGAAACAATTTTTCTTGTTATGATTTCTAAAAAAAAAATCTAGAATGACCATTTTATTAGTTTAAAATATTTCTTGAGATAAAAGGAAAAACGCAACTCAGTTTGAAAGAAAACCACAGACTCCAATCACAAAAATTTAATTATCAGGGCTGAGTTTAATTTAAAAAATATAAATCACTTGGATTCTCGCTATATCTGTCGTGTTACTGAAGAGCAACCGAACCTATATATACACCTGTTTACGGACATTTACGTGATGCTTTTCTCGTGCACTGAATGAATTAGTGTAATTATTTTGTAATAAATATTTCTGGTGGCAAAGATAATTATCAGATAAACCAGATCCTTGATGGATATAAATATCGACTATTTTATAATTTGCCACCTGCTAGGAACATTTAGATTCTTCATTTAATTCAAAGGGACAGCGATAACAATTATTACGATGAAATTACAACGGTACTGTTTGTTTGTCATTTACCTTGTCAGGTAAACATTTTTTAAAATAAAACTAGTTTTAATTCATTTCGTCCACATCACACACTGCTAACTCTGCAGCTACCTCGACAACTCTGCAATTGTAAATCATTAGAAGTTTATATTACGGTATTCTGAACCAATTAAAATAACGATTGGCATCTCGATAGAAATGTGTAAAGGAGTTCACAGTGTGCTCGCCCGACACCCCTCTCTCTCTCTCTCTCTCTCTCTCTCTCTCTCTCTCTCTCTCTCTCTCTCTCTCTCTCTCTCTCTCTCTCTCTCTCAAAACATTTACATCTTTCCAGAACCACATTAATTACTGACATTACTAATACAGGTAGTACTACCTCGGTTGCCACTGCCGAAACGTTCACCACCACTACCACTACTTATGATATTTATAATATTACTATGGCTGTTCTACAGGCAGTGTTCCCATCCTCTGACATCAATGCCTCAACCTTTACCGCCCCACAGCTACCACTACGACTACTGCAGCCACTGTCTTTATTTCTACTATTACTACTACCACTACAACAACAACTACTTCTACTACTACTACTACTACTACTACTACTACTACTACTACTACCAATACTGCAGTCTTACTAGCAGATTAAGCAGTCATGATGAAAGTGGCAATAATACTGGTTGTGGTAGAAATAGTTTTGGTAATTGTTTTTAAGGTAGTGGAGATGTGAGAATACGTGGAACTACTAGTTGTAGTAGTTGTTCCTCATGCTGCGATTGGGGAGGCTCTTGCCGTTTTCGTCGTTGCAGCAGCAGCAGCAATGGTTGCAATAGTAATGACAGTAATAGCATTGGTAATTACATTGCAATGTTTTAAATTAACACAAAAGTCTTTACGATTAAATTGAGAATCGGTCAGCAAGACCGTATTAAAATAGGTGTCAAGGAATCATTGAACAGAATTCATTTTAAACGCAAGCATGCACTAAAACGACGGATTACATGTTGATTACATTTCTAATCGATATGTCCTGTACTTTTCCAATTTTATGCGATCACTTACAAATAATTTACACTTACAAACTTACACTAACGATGTATAAACTGCAATCAACACATATTCATTTTATCTTCGGTGGTATTTGTGTAAAGCATCTTCTTGTTTTAGCCTGTGCATGGATGATATGAAAATCAAATATTTTAGTGTCTAATCAAAACATGTTCTTCCATCAATAACCTCTGCTTATGTATACGCTTATTTGTAGGCAATATATATATATATATATATATATATATATATATATATATATATATATATATATATATATATATATATATGGCCAATGATATGGACATATTTTATTGTGAGCTGAATATTTATATTTGGAGGTAATTGCATAGTGAATTTTAAATCTGTATGAAGGATTCCATTCTTCCATTCCCCGGATTAGTAAACATGAACATTTTATCGATGTACTAGTAAGCTGGCTCCTCTCTATTCTACTGCCATATTATCGATATTTTGTATCGCTTGGTAAATGATTGTGTCTATAGTATGTGTAGCTTTTTTCATGACTATACCAAGCAATGATCACCTAAATTCAACATATTAGTTGATGTTTGTATAATGGTATAAAATTCTATCTAAAGATATGGATTGCGTGGAATCTATAAAAATAGTTGTTGATGTAGGTATTCACGACCAATGATAATAATGTTAATAATCAAACCGGTTTACGATATTTTTTGCCATTGGACGGGTTAGGACACATACGTAAGTATTTTGAAATTTGATCTGTCAGGCGCAACATAGTGGTAATAGTCTTTTGAAGGTGTATCTAAGGAGGGAACCGAGCATTCAATTTCATTTCTTTTTGGAATTCACTCCAATTTCGGATTCTTGACTCGTATGTTAAAATCTCTCTGCAGATGTATTTTTCATGTTGTCTTTAGGTAATCTGAGAGGAGACATTTGTTACGATTATTCATTGGAATTGCAAAGAGCTCGTTGGACTAGGGCATTAATCTGTGACTATTGTGAATTATTCAAAGGAATTCATGGCAATGCATTCGGATAAATGATTTCAACAATCTGAAATTCGTTATGACCATCCGATTCTTTGAGACTTGAGTAGAACGTTTTAGTATTATTTTGGACTTAATTCATAATACTGTTCGTTCTTACATCTTATTTTATAACTTTGATAATTAAACTATTTACTAAGTTTCATAAAAAGTTGATTTTTCTTCTTTTTATTAGTTTATGACCATATATCTGTAACACTACAAACAATCCAACATTAAGCCTAGGTAATACGTTTGGGATGAAAGAACGAAAATGATTTATCTCTTGAATTAGAGTCGTAATGTTGCACCTTTTCTTTGTGGGTCCCCAAATCTCTCTCTCTCTCTCTCTCTCTCTCTCTCTCTCTCTCTCTCTCTCTCTCTCTCTCTCTCTCTCTCTCTCTCTCTCGGCATTACACCTATGGTAGCAAGTTGTATAGAATGCCATAAGGACGTGCCATTTCCACTTTTTCTTCCCATTTATGTGGGAAATGATTGAATGATACTTATATAATTGATGATCTTGTTTACAGGAATGCTACGTTATAGCATCCAATAATTATAAAAGTTCTATCATATTTTGCTTGTGAAGTTCTTATTCGAAACACTTATATTATGCTTTTCAAAAAAATAATTTCTTGTTGTGTATGTGATAATAAGTCAGTCGATAATAATGACTTTGTCCCTAACAGTGGTTACCTCTCCCTTTATTTAGCACCATGCCTATAATGTTATCCAAAATTGTTCGTCTCGACTCAATAAAACATTGGATTTAAAACTGTATCACATACAAAATCATTCATAGGATAAAATAAGCAAATATTAAATGGTATAAAACATATATTGAACGTGGCATGTTTGTCATAATTACGAACCATGTTTCCAGGCCCTTTGCAATAAAAACTTTAAACGAAACATCATTCTGTTCAAATGAAGATATCGACTGAATGCTGGCTGGGCATGTATAATAATAGAAACTAATGGGATGTCAATTCCATAAAAGGGTTTAATTACGTATTCTATAGCACTGATCCTGTTCGAAGCTGACAGGCATTATCAGTACGAACTTCCTGTTGTTTGTATAATCGCTGGCCTTATGAGGAGAAATCGGAAATGTAAAGATGTTACTTCGTCGGTTAAGATGCCGACGGTACAAATTTCAGATACACGGCAAGAACTATGGTAGTCAAAAGCACAACGGCAATTGAAAACCAACGGCAGTCATTTTAGTTCATTATGAATCTAGTGGCACCAGTGTAGACTAAATTGTTGTCTTTTTGTGAACAGACATGGTTTTAAGACAATAAAAGAAACCCATATGATTATAGCAAAGGGAAATGTTTGCCGGAGAATGATAGGAGAGTATGAGTACAATGATTCAAAGTCTTTTGGAGTACTGAAGCAAACGCCTGCACAAAGTAACTGTTTATTATCGTTATTCCTACAAGATCAATCGCTTAGTATATACATTAAACCAAACGGTTACCAAGAAGATATTGTTAAAAACACACCAGCCGCCCCTTCACCAACAAAAAAACAACACTGTAAACAAACAAAGCAATGAAATGCTTTCCAGAGTGTTTCTCAAAATTGGACTCCATTATGATTTATTTTTAAGATAGCTACCCTTAATCAATACATAAGACTTGCACAAGCACATCCATCAAGCCAGCTAATAATGGTCCTATCTCATGAAATTATTAACTTTTAACAAAGAAGCTTCTTCTTTCAAGACAATATAATGTGGTAAGCATATCACAGAAAAATTTTAAGGATATTTCAATCAGTTCTTTAGAAAGTTTTAGGAAGATGCAGTGCTCACATTTATTTAGGTGGTAATTTTTTTTTCTTCTAATTGTCAGTGACATGATATGCAAAGTGTATTTATTACAGACTATAACCCGGTCTATTAATTTCAAAACATGGATTCCACACAGCTTTTGGGATAAGTGCATATTGATGGATGGTATTGCATATTTTTCCTAGTTAGGACTCGAAAGTCTGCGTTTGGGTTTGAGGCAAATATAATAAATTAAGTCTAATCATATAGTTTGGAGATATGTATGATTCCCCTATCGAGCAGCTAAAATGTTCCTGTAATAATCACTGTTTTATATTAAAGTACGAAAAATGCAATAAACGAATAAAAAACTCATCATGGCATGTGCCCAAGCTGAATTTTTCCTTGTCACGTTTTAATGAGTTTAAAATGTTTTGTATCTAATGGGAATCGGCACTTAGCATCAACAAGCATAAGCGCAAACGTAACACAAGATTCGTAATTACACGCCAGCAAATCGAACTTTTAAATGGGGTTATGTGATTTGACTGCGTCATGATGCTATTCGTTTTGATATTATAAAGCACCTTATTGTAATTTATTTTTCAAAGCCGTTCCGTGCACGCAAGGTGTCCGATGAATACAAGTATTTAAATTACTGTTTTGAGTATATCTGCACCGAAATGGTTTATATTTGATTTCATTTAAGTCTAGCTTTCGAAGCACTGTAATAAATTTAACTTGAATGACCTATCGTATCTGCACATGTACGCAAGCTGTCTCTGTACAACATATCTTTTCTTGATATATACTACTGAAGCAAGTAATCAGTAAATTTTCCGAGATGCATATGAAAGTTGCCTCTTTCTTTCAGAGAAGGGAAACAAAATATCTCTATTCCATATGGTCTTCGGTCATATTTACAAATCGACATATTATGCGATCTTTTTTTATTAACTTTGGTTCCTCTTATAGCGTTTTGAACTTTAATAACTTATGTACCTTTTAAGTATCAGAATTTCAGTTTCTTGCTCAAACAGCTTGGAAAATGCGTGGCCTAACCCAGGTAATTGGTATCTTAGCCCTAAAATTACGTTGGCTCGACCGAAAATACTTGGCCTGGTTGAGTCTTTTAGAAACTGACAAGCCCAAAACCAAATTGAAATTTAAAACGAAAGAATTAGAAATGGTTCGAGTGGATGCAGCTTAAAGAAATTTATCAAACATAGAGAGGAACTTAGATAGGCTCCCTCCAAACGTTCTGTCAATCGAATTTCATTAAAATTAAAAATCAGACATTCAAAGATTGATGAATCTGAGCTTGAGGATTGTTTGCATAACTCTATAAAGAAATCCAGGCTCGATCTGCTGACTTAAATAGGTTTCGTAGTGAAAACTAAATGGAGTTTACAATTTTTTTTGCATTTGCCATGGACTATTTGCAATATAAATCATATTCCATATTTAGTACATACCACAAATCAGATAAAAAGGTCAAAACGCAATTTTGTATACGGTCATTGAAATATAACCTTAAAGATAATGTTAAAACATAAAAGCTAAATTTCCCATCTTCACGCAAAAGAATTTAACACCGAAATCTCATTAATAATTTGGTCTTTATGATGTCACAAAAATTGCAGCGATGTAAGTTGAGCTGTGAAATTAGGTTGCCTGTCAAGTTTTTAATGAGGAGAGTATGCTAGCATCTACACTTCTATATCATGCATCATTTATCATGCATTACCGTGATTTTTAACATATTATTTTGCTTGCAAGTAGGCAACGGGTAGTTTGGGGCATAACAAGCAATTATAGATGATATAAAATATGTGTATCTGTCATTTCAAGAGACAGTTCAACCGACATATGCTTTTTCATTTTTGTTGTTGTCAATATTAAAAAAATTAATATCACTTGATTAATAGCAAATTTCCAAACTACTATCCCTTTTGATCGCTCTACCGCCCATACTATCGTCATATTTAAAAACTGTTTTCAAATCAAATATCGCTCTTGTTGTTACCCTGCCATGTGGACGCTGTGTTTACTGGAAACAAAAGTATTGCTATGGATAACTGCGGGCAACTGTGCTAACAAAATGTCTGCTAATATATGACCATATATATGGGGAAATAACAATAATACACAGATTATACGATATTTTATTGCTTGCTGGAAAGAGCAGTAAAATAACAGTTTTATATTTATGTTTATAAGCTACCTATTATTTTTAAATTGCTTTCACAAGAGCTATTTAATGAAATAAAAATGGCATTTCGGGAATTTCCTGCAAAATTAATTTCATGGCTGCACTGCTTAGCCCATTCCAATAGAATGATCATACATTTCTAACGGTATAGTATCTAGGAAGCAAAATGCCCTGGAACGAATTATTGGGGTTCTGAAACCCTCTTCTTTGTTCATTAAATCCAGTCTAATAAAAATTCTGTCAAACAGTAGCTCCCAGCTCTCAGCACGCAAAGACGTTAGGTTCCAAAAGGCTAAAATCTCATTATGACAAAGACGTTTCCATGGAGATACTTCTCCAGACGAAAAGCTTGACTGATGGTTTGGTTCACTTAATGCCTCGCTTAGCTCGCCAAGCACATTAATTAGTCGAAAACGTATTTCTTGAAATTATTTTTTAAAATACAGACATTTTGAATTAGTTACGACATTTAACGAATATTGGATATAATTTGCAGACATATGAAAAAATTAGTTTAGATAGACAAATATGTTTTCCTAAAACAACGGAATGGAAACAGGACATTATAAAGCAGGCAACAGATATATTAATATTGGCAAGTTTCGCGAGTATCCCGAATAGAAGTTTTCTTTTTCTTTTTCTTTTTTTTTTATCTAAGATCATTTATTTTCATTAAAAATGCAGAAAATTATACACAGGATGGTAAATATTGTTCAAATGAAATGTGCACTAAGAGTAGCCAGTATAGTTTAATGTTTCTTGAAATCAGTGTCTATGCGTATACATTCAAAGCTTATTGCAGCAAAAATTAAGCTAAAAAGTCCATTTAACGTGATTTAAAATGATTTGATTGAAAATTCAAATTAGTAGTAAAATTTGGTTTGATGCACTTGCTAGCTTTTTCAGAGAACCAATCCTAGAGAACAATGACAATGTGATACAATAAAGATTGCGACTCTCAAAGATTGTAACGTTCTGAAAATAAAGGTCAAAATGTTAAATATCTGTTAAGTTAGCGATATGTGGTGGCAAAATATATAAGAGAATAATGTATTAAATTTTGCCGAAAAAGGTTTAATGAACTTATCCATAAAAAATGAAAATAGCAATTTAATTTTCTTCCTTGAACATGTTGTGGCTGCCCTGAAAGCCATCAATATTCAAATTATTATAATTTGCTCATTCGGTTTACCAACCAACAGTCCTATTTAAAATGTGGAAACTCCTTTATTTTATATGCTTTATCTTTCTGAACTCCACAATAATCAAACACCTACATATACTTTGTCGTCATCAGTACACATACAACATACACTAACCAATATTCAACAACGACAATGTCTTTATCGTCCGTTTTTTTGTGGCCATTACAGATGACAGATCTGAATGCTTTTATTTAAACACCTGTTTTTAAATTTTCAAAAGCATAATTAATTAGAAAAAAAGAAAACTTTAATGGGTAAAAGTATTTCAACTAACATTTAAAGGTATCAAAATATATTTTCAATAACTCTATGTTCAAGAATTTATCCTGTATAGAGATTTTGGTAATCAGTTTAACTATTTCCTTTAGTACGCTTCTACGCCCCCATAAATCCCATAAATATGTCTTTTAGTACGCTTCAACGCCCCCATAAAGGTGTCATTTAGTTCGCTACTACACCCCATAATGTGTCCTTAGTACGCTTTTACACCCCCATAAATGTGTCCTTTAGTACGTTCCTACGCCCCATAATGTGTCCTTTAGTACACTCACTTCTACGGCCCCATAAATGTGTCCTTTAAAACGCTTCTACGCCCCCATAAATATGTCCTTTAGTACACTTCTACGCCCCATGTGTCCTTTAGTACGCTTCTACGCCCCATAAATATTTCCTCTAAAACGCTTCTACGCCCCCAAAAATATGTCATTTAGTACGCTTCTACGCTTCCATAAATGTGTTCTTTAGTACGTTTCTACGCCCGTAATGTGTCCTTTAGTACGCGTCTACATCCCAAAAAGATGTCCTTTTTATGCTTCTACACCTGCATCCATATTAGTTCAAAACTAAAAATCGTTGGAATATATAAAATTATGGTCTAGCAGTATTTGAGGTAGGAACCTTAATCATTATGAAACTTTGATAATACAGGTCAGTAACACATAAACTTTTATATATCCATTAATAATCTCGTACCTCAAACAATGGTTGTTTTTTCATTTGAGTCGTCAGATTCATTTATCTATTATTTCAGGTTTCATTTCAGCTGATTTACAAAGTATTATGGGTCTTGAATTTCATGCAAAATGATTGGATACATTGGGAACGTGATAGTCATCTTGAATTGTTTTTCACATTGGTAAATTCTGGTGACTACATGCAAATCATTTTCCATTGTGAATATACAAAACTTCGTGGATACCAATTCATTATATAATAATAATAATAATAATAATAATAATAATAATAATAATAATAATAATAATAATAATAATAATAATAATAATAATAATAATAACAGCATGGCCCCTATCTCTGACTTCAAAAAGAAATAGCAGCCGCTAATAAAATCGAAAAATACAAGTTCAAACAATGCTTTTGCACATGTCTTTCCTGCACTCCAGCAAAACATATAACAAGCCTTAAAATACGTGTCATTAGCTGCTAATTAAGGTCATAATCATATGACAAGATAACAGTAGTTCTCATTAAAAGTGGACATGATTTTGGTTTGGCTTTGAAAAATCCAAATGCGTAGAAAGCAAGAACAGTTAATGTTAAAACATCAGATGCGAGAAGCACACTTAATGTTGAAAAATACGAAATGCGAGTCGACGACATATGGATAGACAACGTGATGCTATGTATTCTGGCGCACCGTCAAGAAGCTAATGGAAGAAAACTAAAAGCTTACCAAATAGGACCCTTTCTGATCAAATTCGCTGATTGTACGACATAAAGAGGAAATTTCTATTCCACGGATTAATTGATTATTGTTGGGTATGTAACAAACTGTCAATCGAAACCTTTGGGGGAACTTTATTTACTTTGTGAATTATAAAATACTCAACCGTGACATTTTAATCTTGTGTTAATATGCATAAAACCAGATACAGTCGAATCTGCTCACTAAGCAGTTGCTAAGTAAAGGATAATATTTTGGCGGAAGGTATTTCAAATTTTAATAATTATATAAAATATGATGTCCTAAAAGACACGATAACTTGTATAGATTTGTACATATTTTTACCAACTTTTTATAAGATTTAATTGAATGGTAATAAAGTTTTATTATGTAACGCAAAACTTAAAGTTATTAGTTCATAACACGAAAAGTAACTGCGTTTGTAGTCATGATCCATTCTTGTGTATTTTGACAATATATATATATATATATATATATATATATATATATATATATATATATATATATATATATATATATATATATATATATACACACACCAGACATAACAGACTGTGCTATTCCTGGATTCTGTAGTAGAATCTTGATAATAGTGGGCAGAAATAATAGTTTAATACAAACAATACTACCATACAGGTTAAAGAAATTAAATTCGTACTCTTAGGGAGTATCGAACCCAGGTCCGCGAGTAAATGGCACCCACCGCCTTGCCTGCACGCACCAACCCATATACCGTCACGACTAAGCACGCATCACCAAAAAATGACGGTATATGGGTTGGTGCATGCAAGCAAGGCGGTTGGTGCTATTTACTCGCGTACCTGGGTTCGAAACTCCCTAAGAGTACGAATTTAATTTCTCTAACCTGTATGATAGTATTGTTTGTATTAAACTATTATTTTTGCCCACTATTATCAAGATTCTACTACCGAATCCAGGGATAGCACAGTCTGTTCTGTCTGGTATATATTTATGATTATTTCTAATACAAAAATCCTATATACCTTGATTTCTTTCATAGGAATCTGGAACGACTGTGCTTATATATGAGAAAGTCGTTACAGTATATGGGTTGGTGCGTGCAGGCAAGGCGGTGGGTGCCATTTACTCGCGGACCTAGGTTCGAAACTCCGTAAGAGTACGAATTTAATTTCTCTAACCTGTATGATAGTATTGTTTGTATTAAACTATATATATATATATATATATATATATATATATATATATATATATATATATATATATATATATATATATATATATATACTGTTAAGTTACAGTTCTGTTTTTATTTCTTGCTGCGGCCACCCAAGCTGTGCAAATGTCAGCCTCATGAAAACACTGAAATTCGACTTTTATATGTTTGGATGTTGATAACAGCCGAAGGTCTTTCTATGGCCAGCATATATTGAAATGGCACTAGCGTTTACAGACTTTATCCAGCTGTATCTCATACAACAGTATCGAAATGAGAACAATTATGTTTTTGTTTTTTAAACATGGAATCCTAGAATAAGGTTAACATGCTCAGAAAGTGTTCATTAGTTACCCACGTGGTATCTGAGTCATTATATTCATATAAATCAGAAATTTATCATAATTGTGACGCTGTCTGAATATTTTCAATAAAATAATTGCGTGTATTAAGAATCGCACACACAGATATACGCACACATAGATACATGCGTGCACACACACAGACACATGCAGACATATATACGCATACACGCACAAATACACGTACACACATTCAAGCCATTTGACATCAATGTACTAGCTGTAAATAATTGCATTCAGAGTATTATTATTTGTGCGTCGAATTTCCTGAAAAGGTTGAGTGGTTAATGTAGAACCAGCTCCATTTTGTAACGATTATATTTTAAAAAGGAAGTAATTAAACCTACCGCATTACAAAAAAAGTCAAATCTAAGTTGATGAATTACTAAAAATTATTAAAATGCAACCAATATGAATGTACAGCAAGTCTGTCAAAAAGTAAAATATATACGTGTTGTTTTAGGTGAGGAAAGAAATGGAAAGATAAAGAAATGGAATGTTTCGTATCACCATCGCAAGCCAAGATCTTTGAGGTAACATGGGAAAGTAAAGAAATAGTTGTTTGACAATCATCGATTTTGCGGCTGGTGACATTATTCGTTAGCTGACATCGGCAAGACATCCTACATGTGAAGTAAGTCCTAATCTGAAGCGACAGCCACTCTCACGGTTTCTCAATACGAAGCCATAGCAGGGTAAATTCCTTAACAAAGGCCTATATAACTCGAGTCTTCATAGAATTAGATGATAGAAAATATCTGAAAATGGTTGCTGAGATTAAACCCAAATGGTGAGATACCACGGTATTCTAGACAGCTCTTTTCACTCAGAATTTATAAGTGGCTCTAAAGTGCACAATTTTATTCATTATTTTTTTTTAAATTCTGTGTTCTTTTTTATTTATCCCTGAAATTTCTAAATTTTGGTGCATTTACTGGTATTTTCAATTTAAAAAAAAAGCGATTTCGGATAAACATTTTTGAATAAAACGATAGGGGGCTTTTACAACAAACTATTATATATAATACAAGTATTAGTAATATTTCTGAATGTATTTAGTAGACAATTCCATATATTTATGCAAAATACCAACAGGTCTGCCATTCTTGACTTAAACTGAACCGGAAATAGTTGTGAGCTACTTTAATGACGAAGGTCTGCAATGTGATTATTACATGTTTTGCCCGGGTTTCCTACATCATATAAAATAAATATATCTTTGTAACAATGTTAAAAGAGCGGTCATGACCTCCTGGTAAATCTTATGCATTTGACTGTTGGTTTTAAAGGCATGTTTAACAATTTATTGGCTATATCATACGTAGGAAACGTACGCTATGTGCCTTTATCAAGTGTACACCGAAAAAGCCGCTGGGTGGTAATCGAACACCCGATTATGATCCTGACGCTCTAACAACTCAGCTACCGCGGATTCTCGAATCTCATAGTGAAGAACTACACAGCAATGTCATATAGTCAGTGTATATAGTGCGCTGCTGTAAAGGTCTATAACCGTCAAAAATCTTTTGAAAACCAATGTTCAATTCTCAACGTATTTTTGCAACTGATAAACAATTCCATACGTCGGAATAGCTTTAATGAAATTAAATAATTGGCTTTAGTTTTAAAAGAAAAAATGTTGCAAAATGGCCTTTTGAGGAGAACAAAATAAATTACTAACTTTTAAGTAAGATAATTAAACATTAAACAGAAGAATTACTCATCGTCGTCCATATTGTTTGGTGTAATATACAGGTTAAAAGGGTTCTCAGTTTTTAAAAGGGAGCAACTATAACGTCATATTACCAAAGTTGTTTGAGCTTTAAAAAAAAACACTTTTAACATGCGACTTACGGAACATATATACTCATTACAAACTGTATATTAATGACCGTATTGGATTACCATATTTGGTGACAGATTGTGTTTTAAATTTCGAAAAATCAAGAAAACACTAGTCTTAAAGATGAATCAGATGAGACTTTGGCGATGATTGGACAGTGGAGACTTCTTGTCGTCGTCTTGAATTTCCTGGATGTGACATGACCATTAAGAGCCTAATCCATTTACACGATAAAAATGACATCTAATCTGTCAGAGACCCATAACAATGTTTTGAAACGCTCTCATTCGACATGCAAGGAGATAATATGCTGAATCCAAACATGTCCAGATCATATTTCCTTTCATTTCCGACAATATTTGCAGGACAGTGCATATGTTCTCTCTTCTGAACCAGAAATAGGGATATTTAATTGGAAGTAGTTTCAGTATACAGCAAGATCAAAAATGGAAAAATCAGTCACGTGAAAGGATTTTATATGCATTATCTGGAGGTCAAGCTAGTTTCGGTTAGTAGATTAAATCCTTAAGTCTGGAATTAAAATGTATATCACCACTCTGCATAAACAGATAAAGGACGAACGATATCTCTGATATGCAGTGATATGTTTCCGAATATTACGTGTCAGGCAATAACTGTATCTTCATTACCACGTTTGATTGTTAATATAAGAAAGACACTTTTTAGTATTTAATATTTGATTTAAAAAGAAAATGAACATTAAATTGTGTGAAATAATAACACGTAAAGATTTTTTTATGTCCAGCATAATTACATGGTTGTTCCTGAAAGAAAACACATATTAAGTCTAACACTTTTCTAGTCGATTTTCGCACACACCAGATTGCGTGTAATTTATTTATGTCTGGACACATGTACGTTCTTTTTTATAATGAATGTAATTTTTCAAATAATATGTGGTCCGGTACTAGGAAGTCTCACTGCCAGTCACTGTCATTGTTAGATCACATCCAAATAAAAATTACATATTTCAAAATACCACCTATTTTAAGGCGGTTGTGGGACAATCTTTAAGCATCACAAATAGGTTTTCTTCACAACTGAAGATTAAAAAATAATATTTTTATTCATTTTCTGGAATATTCCAATTTTTAGTCCCATAGAAAGGTGAAAAGCTCTATGTCTCAGTTTTCATTTTGTTTGCTCAAATTAGCAAGTTTTGAGAATTATATCTTCAGATATCTTCACCGTAGCGATGCTTTTATGGTTTTATTCTTATTAAACAGAGAATCTTATTCATAAATAAACACAGTGAACTTAAACTCTGAAAAATATTAATCGGTACACAAGCTTAGTGTACCTGAGAATCTTGAATGTTTATTTGAAGTCCACCGTATGAACACGATTTGATATGAGCTATTGCATTAATTTAGGCCACTAGACACTGATATTTGGATACACATAAATGTTTGCTATATTGAAACGAATTTAAACGTTTTATTTAAAGAAATAATTTAAACCACCAGAAAACTTCTAAACTACACCTGATATAAAAGTCAAGTAAAGGAATTGCTGGAATGACTTAGATATGAGCTTACACCATTTTTTTATAACATCAATGACCCTACCACCATTGATCCGAATATATTTCTTTAAAATCATCGTAATGCTTATTCGATTTGATCTAAAGAATAAAAGTTCCAAACATTCATGGAAGTCTTCATCTTAACTTGTCCCTATTAAATCACAGGCTAGACCATCTCAATCTCTATACTGACGTAATTTGACACTAATTTGGCTTGATATGTTTCAACATTCAGCAATGTCTTAATATTATTTAAAATATGTATTGAAAGAGTTATGACATCCTGTGCCGTTTCATGCATAACATTTTAAAAAACGGGTTTTCTCAACTGTCCATGTACACATAAAAAAACCCAAACAAAACAACATCTTCTGATATTGTTTTTATGGTTTAACGCCAATATAACTAGTGGAGGAAGCACTTGGGAAAACAACGGTAAGAACAACCAATCCACGAGAAGCTATTGTCAAATTTTCTCACAGACGCATATTGGAGGGATCCGAAACAGAAACCAAGAGGAAAGATATCACTGGTCGATAAAGGCCAGCGTTTCAGACCACTCTGCCGCCAGGGTCCTTAAACCACTCGGTCATCTGGTCCCCAAAGTATCGTCTGAAGCCTTATGAAGGACTATTGAGCCGCATTTACCTTTTGAATAATTGATCTTTTGCCACTTTAAGATAGGCATTATTTCTGCATATATCAAATTTTGAGTATTCTAAAAACAAAATAAAAACTCAAATATAGGTATTAACATCCGGCATATTTAGTTGTGGTAATAAAACACAGCAAAAGAAACCTTCTTAATAGACCCGTTTCTATACATATCTCAGGCAGAAAATATATTTGATGTCAAAGGTATTTTTAGGTTGTGTCCCTATTTTGTTCCAAAATATGCTTAAGCTAGGTTCAGAATGTTGATGGGAGAGATACAGAAAGATATACGGGCATATCAATTCACCAATCGCTTGTTATGACAAAGTTAGATATGTTCAAAGTAAGCGGTTTTCTTTCGTCTTCAGAGAGGTCAAGATGTTCAGACACAAATTTATATCAATCTATTTTGGTATAATTATAAAATTGATAAAAATAAAAGTACATTTTTACGGATATATTTATTCAAGAATAAATTTAAGAGACAATTCTCTCCTAAGAAAGATTATCCATATGCACTAATATTCTTAGAATGAGTACTATGCCCATATAAGACTGGTATTATAGTATTTTATTGCATCTCCATTTCTTAAAGATAAGATGGAAAAAAAGTGTTATTATTAATGGTTTTGTATAAATGCTATTTTGGCATAGTTTTATCCTCTGTATTGCGAAACATTTCGAAAACGAAGCATGAAATATAGTCCCTATAAGACACGTAAATATTTATGGGATATGTGATTTCTATTATCCATATGAGAAAAGGAATGTTATCATTATGAGATATGTGATCTCTATAATCCTATGAGATACGTAATCATTATAATATGACAAAAGTAATCCATATGATCATTATAAGAGACTTGATTTCTATAATCCATATCAGACATATAACAACTACGAAGACAAACTTCATTTATAATTACACTTAGCAACTTATCAGATATATAACAACTACTAAGACAAACTACATTTATGATTACACTAGCAACTGCAGAAACGCAAAAAGCATACCCATCTAAAACGTTAAGAAAAAATCCGAAATGTTACATAGGAGGATACAGTTTTCTACTGATTATATTTGCCAGAATATTTAACCAAATGTTCAGAGTTGTTGGACTAGTTAATCAGTGAATGGTCTTTACCATAAGAAAATCGGATTTGCTCGATCTGTTAAATCAGTGGATGGTCCGTACCACAAGAAAATCCGATTTGTTGGAAATATTAATCAGAGGATGGTCTCCGCAATAAGAAAATCAGAGTTGTTGGACCAGTTAATTAGTGAAATCTGCCTTCAACACGAAAATCAATCCAATCTGATGAAACGGGAGAAATGCATTTAACAGGAAAAACAATTAGGTATAGTGCAAGAGATCTGATGTATATTGATAGCCCTCTTATTAAAACTTTTAAATGATCTCGAGTTTTAAAAAGCAACAACAAAGAGAGAGAGAGAGAGAGAGAGAGAGAGAGAGAGAGAGAGAGAGAGAGAGTGTGTGTGTGTGTGTGTGTGTGTGTGTGTGTGTGTGTGAGAGAGAGAGAGAGAGAGAGAGAGAGAGAGAGAGAGAGAGAGTATTTTTCTTATGTTAATACCGGATATATTTCATCGTGTGGTATCAAAAACATGATATTTTAACGAGTTTCCAATAAATATATCCTTTATTAACGTAGGAAGCGTAGCATTTTTTTTTACTGGATATCAAACTTGCACCAGAATCAAAGTTTAAGATTAAATTCATTCTTCTGTACAACACGCACACCCTCACCCCTTTTTCGTGTATTCATCTCAGTTTCATAGCCTGGTCATTTAGATATACGTTACTTAAGAAAGCGGAAGAATTTGGTTGACATAATCTGTCACAAAATATAACATTTTTTTTTTATTTTGTAATCTATTTGATTCTATCTGAAAGAAAAACAACGCAATCCCGTTTCATCAATGTATCTCAACTGGTGTTTTGCAGTTGTAGTCAAGGAAGTTAGGGGAAAAAATTTTCAACGAGACGTAAACCGCTTCTATTCATATTTCATTATCAAAGATCAATTTCAATGTCGATAATTTAAGGCGGTTTCTATTTATTTGTTCTAGCTCACATGGTACAATTTTTGTTGTTGCAGGTACAACTTTTGTAAACAGACACAGTCAAGCGTTGCATGGCATGATGGGAAAACGTTTTATTTTCAATTATCAAACAATAAAAAAAAATATGAAAATTTTTTCGCCAATAAGACTCTGCATTGCTGAACCAGTCTTGCATTGTGGTCAGAGTTGAACATCTGTTTTACAAAATGTTTAAAAAAAACCAGATAATTTACAGCGACAGATCATGTGATTCTAATCCTACCGCACTCTTAAGTCACTAATATTTATATGATCAACCTATAAAAGTGAGGTGATTTAACAAAGGGAGGATTGTAGTATGTGGGGTGTTTTGTGCTAAAGAGTGAATTTAATATTCTAAGCTTCGATTCTGAAGCAAGTTTAGTATACAATAAAACGAAAAAGTTATATGACTGCGTAAATACTGGATACATTTCATCTTGTATCACCAAAATCAATATATTTCAACCCATGGAATATATCTGGTATTAATGTACACAAACAAATATCACATACGTTAATTGGATGCCAAAAATTGTATCTTTTAATGTATGTGTTATTTCATAATATTATAATCAAAATAATGCACATTTCAACAGCTATATTTTTTATTTTCATTTGAACAAGTAGTTATAATGACCCTGTAAAAGATTTTTAATGACATCAAACCATATGCAGTGTAATTGTAAACAATTAATATTGTTAGTGTTGCATAATTGTACAAAGCAATGGGGACTCTATCAAATGAAATACTATTTTTAAAATATTTTCCCTATTTTGTTTTTATGCACACTGAATTTGATGACTACTCCTGTGGCCTCGGATGCGGAAGGTCGCGAGTTCGAACCCCGGTTGAGTCATACCAAAGACTTTAAAAAATGGTACTAACAGCTGCCTCGCTTGACACTCAGCATCAAGAGGTTAGTGTTAGGCTGGCCCGCCTGGTTTCATGCTACATGTCTGCGGCATAATACTCCTGTGCCAGAAATCACCGTAAACTGTCACACTGCAGACTTCGTAGCGATATGACCGAAAAATAGTTAAAGCTACTTTAAAAAGTATAAATCACATCACTGAACTTTATGGCAGAATTTTCTTTCTTTTTCTGCTATCCAAGCATGTATCTGGTACATTCTTACAATTGCACTAAGTTTTACTGCACAATATCTATACTGATTTATCATCATTGCGCTCAAAACTAATTTAATAAGTAAAAACGTAGAAACGTATTTCCCTCTCCACTGGTAAAAAGTAGTAATATGGTTGTCTCCTAAAAAAAGTTATTGCTGTTAACAACTTGCATTCAAGTTGAATTGTTAAAATGTAAGCACTGTCGTCAAGATAACTGTTGACAAATATCTTGGTTTAGAGCTCGAAATATATTTAAAAAATAGTTGGAACAAATTTGTACAGAAACTGTGAAATCCAAGTAAATTGTGACTTTTTCACAATTAGAAGTGATATAAAAAGATGTATTTTATTCCAAGGGAAAACATCATAGCATACTTGTAATCGGCAAGCCGGAAAAGTGCATTATTGTTTTAATGAATACGAGATTAGTGGGTCTCTACTAGGTGTAAATTTTAAGACATTAAATACACAATTTCCACTTTTATATATCAGTAACAACATCGAATTTCGAGTGGGCATGGATTATGAATTATTTTTTAGTTCCTGAGGCTATCAAGTACCAGGAACTATAGTCAAATACATGTATATGAAAATGGCTGGTACCGTGGAGCTTGCTTTTTAGATCACTATACATATTTTCCATGTACTTATAGAACTATAAGCAGAGATAAAAAAAAAATAAAGCTTTAATAGCAATCAAGTATAAAAATGAATAGCATCAGCATCAAACGTATCATTTTTATTGCTGTCAGTTCTTTTTATATACATACATCACGACAATGCAACTGTATCTCAAATTTGGACTGATAAAGGACAATAAACATGAATATCGGTAAAATAAAGTACAAATAAAATTTTATATTATATTAATTTTTTTCTGGCCTGTAATGGTTGTGGACTATTATGTTCAATTACTACCATCAGAAATTATATTAATTGAAACAGAAGTAAAGTCAGATATAAACGAAGACGTGGAGATTTCGCCCAGACATCTATTTAATACAATTACACTTAGGCATGCGCGAGCATGTCACTAATGAAACTCAGCAATTAGGTTTCAATGCGCCAAAGGCTCGAGACGATTGTTTCCTTGTAAGTGTATTTGTTAATTTCTCTCCTTTTCGAGGACCAGCTTGTTCATTACAAATATCATCTCTGCAATGTAAGTTTTCAATTACCATCGTTAAAGCTATGGCCTAATTTGGTTAAAAATATAACATAAATTAATTTTTTTATTATATAAAAGGTGTGACATGGGCTGCAGATTTCAATTAATTAATATTTACAGAAAAATGAGAACATTCAAAATATAGCGTACTATACAATGCACAATTCCCGTAGGCTTGTAAGTGTGCTTCATTTCAATTATATCTTTTTAAGAAAGTCGTGTAATTATTTATTGGTCAAACGAATGATGTTATCATCTTTAATATAGACCAAATAGAAGTATGAAATTTGCATTTCAACCCATAGATTCAAATTACTTTAATTCAATAAATGAAACTGGTTTTGGATAATTCTTCCTCAGTTACATCTTCACGCAAACTTATTGTTAAATATCATGTACTAATTTTAATTATTAATACTTGAAAAATACAAACTGTAATATCTTCTTGGAACAAAAAAATACTCATAATTTAACTGGGTAAAGGTCTGAGAGAGGTATAATTTTGTGAAATAATTATCACTAAACGTATATACAGGAGGTGTATTAAATTTCAGATACATTGGTACTAAATTGCAATTAGAGCTAGCTACCGGGAGAGTAATTTTTTTTTTAAATCACGAACATGATACTGAATACTGATTATAAAATATTAAAATGATTAAACGTCAGTTTTATTGGTCATACAAGAGGCATTTTCTACGCACTCTAAAGCTTCGACTTTCTGGCTTCTTAACAAATAGAAAATACTTTTTCAATGCTGTCTTTACGATATTCAGAGTGAGACCAATAGTAAAAGAGCAAGACATCTTTAATAACAAAAGGAGTTTTGATTTTATTGACCTTCCTAACATAGTGCAAACTATTCATTTCAATGTAATTTCAGATGTAAGCATAAAATAAAATATATTTATTGAAGGAAAGTTATTTTTTAAAGCGATGGAAAAAAGTTTAGGATCATATAAAACTTGTTGAAAGTTTTATTTTTTTCCAAATGCCGTACTCATAGGGGAGCCCGTGCGTAAATCCAGCACTCCCCCCCCCAATAATTCAAATTTGGCCCTGCGTTTTGCTAATTCCGTTCATGTGCGTACATCGATTTTAGTTGTTTAAAGTGTGCGAGAGAAAAATGGCATATTTTATCTTTGTTAACGTGAATTTCTTTAACGATTTAAGGATTATCAATGATTTAAAAAAAAAATAAACGTATAGATTTTTATCAAAGATTTAACGTGACAATTTTCGAAACATTTTTCACGAGCTTTCTTCTTTAAGTGCGATGCTTTTATTATGTATCGGATTCTTTGTCTTACACGTGACAAATGTACATGTGGTATACCAAACAGATGTACAGGAATAACACTTATTGATAATATTGATTTTTGTTGAGTTACGTTTCAGTTCTTGGAGCCTTTGTCTTCCGCAATTGCATTAATTTTTCATTACCCCCTTTAGACAACTGGTTCTAGGTCTTAATTAATCCAATCAAAGGCAGACGGGTATTTATGATTCGTGACAGAAAACCGATGTGATTAGTGTGATTAGGCAACGTCGTATAGAAATCTGTCGATAGCGGATCCTATATTAGCGCAGTGTGTGTGTGTGTGTATGTGTGTGTGTGTGTATGTGTGTGTGAGAGAGAGAGAGAGAGAGAGAGAGAGAGAATTATCACAGAAGGTCTTATTTTTATTGAATAAAATCAAGATCCTAAATGGTTTATGTGTAATCAAATTACTTTTTTTCTGACTGAAGAAATTGTACATGGTCATAATAGATACTGCACGAATGTAATCATAAAAAATGATTAAATGAAAAGATTAAACAGAGAATGGATCAGTTTCGTCTTATTTTCTTTAAAACCCCATTTATTTCATTCAAAGACAAATATGTGATCCTTAAGTACACGATATGATATAAGTGTATAACATATATTACAAAATTCATAAACGCATCCTCATGGATATAAATTTAGCATGACAAAGTCCTGCAATATTATGTGACCTTATCCATACAAGTAGTTAAAGCACTGTTTAGAAAATTCAGATAAATGTACTGTATTAATCTGTGTTGTTTAATTAGACAGCTGATAATTACAAGTTAAAACAGGTATCAGTCCGAAATAAAAGCGTTCTTTCCATTTCAAACACAGTCATATACACCAAACAATATAGAGAAAACCAGTCTCCTAAATTCATGTTATAAGCAAAGTTTTGTTATTTTAGTAAGACTTGGTTCTACTTTAATCTTCAATCGGCTTCCTTACCTTATAATAGGCAACATTTAACATAATACGTGCACGGGTAAAATTTAGAAAACTACCTTTCTGTAAGCGAAAGATGGAGAGCGTTTTTTTTTCTTCAAAAACATGAAAACGTGATCCACTGCTCATAAAAAATTATATTGGAAGCAGGAAGAATAGCAACACATTTTCTCCTTTTTAAATTTATGATGAATACAAGGACTTTGCTTAGTCCAGTTGCATCGTTCAAAAATCTTATCTCTTAATTAAAATGTCTGACGTCCTGGATAAGTGTCATTTAGCATATCATTGCTTGTGGTTGGTGTTATAGTCAATTCAATTGTGCATTGATAAAGAATTATTAAAAAGCAATCAGTTTTATATTTTCATTTAGTTACTTATTTCCTTACTATATTATTATCACCTCAATTCAATTTTTTTTTAAATCTTGAAATAAAATAATTAATAGTTTTATTTACATTTTTCACCATTAACTCGCTGCGAAAATTTTATTTGTAATACTCATTATCGTAAGAATAAGTCATCTTCATATGATGTTTCGGAATTATGTTCATTAAATATTTTGATCTACTTTGTAATCTTTCAGATAGAGCCTATAGACCGACCACACTTGCCGTCTATTCAAGATATACTATGTCTTTCTCTTTAAAAACTTTAAGTGGGAAAGAAGATAACCTTCATGCTTTTGCAGATTCATTGCCGTCTTTGTTCATCTAAGTCTATTTTTGTAAAACTTGCTTTCGGTTTAACACCAAATCAGTTTGCAAATCATAATTTCATTTTTTTTATCTCATCTTCGAGGAAAAGAAGTTTTGATATTTACTAAAATAACAAATTAAAATGAAGAAAATAATTTTTTAAAAAAAGAAACAGAAAACGAATAGAAAATTAAAATTCCAAGATTACATTATTACTTTCACTAAGTATCTCATGTCATACATCTGAACAAAAAGCGCGCGCTTGGCACGTGCTGTCAAATATCCTTTGTCTTGGCCTGTCTAACATCTGGTATCATTTTGTCGCGTGTCATCGATAGCGCACTGATCAAGGATTTCCAGTTATGCCAGATGGCAATAAGAAATTATGTGTAGAATACCAGATATAAAAACGGAATAATACTCAGAATGTACGTATAAAAACAAAACAAATATTAAAAAAACAACTTAATATTTAGAACATAGAAGCTTGAACACAGAGAAACTTACCGTTGTTTCTTCAAAGTTACAAATTCCTTCACATTCGTCGTTAGAAGTCCCTCGATTTCCCATGATCAAACTCGTTCAACTTCGATAACACCAGATTTTTGCATTCATTGCCTGGGAAGGAAAATATCAAAGTTAAACAATGTTTGACATTAAAACTCTTGAATCGAAGACATGCGTGATCTTTGTCACAACTATTAGACTACTTTCTTCTCTGTATTCTCGCTGCAGCTGAAAGTGGAATAGTCCGCTCTAAAAAATATTTTTTTTCTTCATATACCCAAATTTAAAAAGGAAGCATGAAACATAGGTTTCTTGCATTCGAGTTCCTTTACTGACAAGGTCTCGGATCAAGAACGTCCTGGTGCTGCGCAAAGCTGGAAGACCTGCGCGTCAAGACGATGGTAAAATGCGGAACTCAAGCCGAGTTAGGAAAATGACCTCGGTAGCAAAAGAAACCAGCCAATCCAATCTTTACAAAAAAACCAATACTGGTCAATTATGGAGAACCCGGCCGTGCCAAAATATTCATAAGACGTTCTGATGGGCACCAGCCTCAAGGAGCGAGGAACTAATCATTTGCGCGAAAAAAGTCAGGCTAACCAAATCCGCAGTTTTCCATTTGTTCAATAAACGGAGAGCATAAATGAAATCTCATTCCCTTAGGTATTTGTGAATACTGTGGTGAAATAAGACACTTGAAGAGCAAGAATTTATTTATACCATCACGAAGGAATGCTTAGACTTTGTAACACTTTCAGTAATCAGCTTGAGTCCCTATTGATTTTTCTAATATACATTTGTTCATATTTGGGAAATAATTTAGCTAAGCTTTTTTTCTTAATGTATCTATTTGGAAAACATTATTACAATTTTTCCAACTCGAAGACTTTTGTAGTGTGAAGTGAAATAAATATTTGCAAATTGATGTAAAGTTACTTATTTCGGTGTAATCATTACAATATAATAATTTTCTATGATATTAGACACAAGAGACGACGTTGCATAAAAATACCTTTAATTCTCAGATATATTTTAGCTAATTGGGTGAATTTTGACATTTTAAAAAATATGCATTCATACAAGATACATATCTCGTTTATAAACAAATGTCTCTTGCGTATTTTATTCAACCAGTGCTTTTAGGATACAGTTAAACCAATTTTAAATTCGCCATTTTTCTCTCTTTCATGTTTTTTTTTACTTTATCTCTTTCTTTCCAGAGTGATGAAAAGCGGTAGCTTAAAGAAATATGATACAAAAAAGTTTAAGCAGTACTGGCAAATATGGATTGTGGGGGTGGGTGGGGATGCGTGAGCGCGCACGCGTATGTGTTTTGAGGGTATTCGCAAACATGGAGATTGTTACAAAAAGTGAAAAATAATACGTCCCTACTTTAAATGATATATTGTTATTGCAATTACGTTTTACATTTAGTTTTACGTTTGTTGAGAGTGCACATCCAGATTTGCAAACTGATTACCCTCATTTCTTATCACAGTAGAACCGTCCCTTGCAAGCTAAGGTCAGGTCAATTTAAGGCAACTATTTTGTACCCTTAAAGGCACGAACTATACATGTAAACTTTCTGGACTCTTTAGAAAGCAGTCAGTCGGAACGACAAGCTCTGGCTTTTCCGTCAATGACTTGAAAACACCTCCTAAAGGTTACAATAGGCACAATTCATAAACATGTTTCTTGTGTACAAAATGGTGTCACTAGGACATCATACACCATCTTAGCGTTCATTACGGGCGACTGGACTGATTCTTGACGGAAACAAGCTTAAGTTTCTTTTCTCAGGTATGAACGCACATGAGAACTTTCTTATACTGAACATGTGAATATCATACCACATATCATAATGTTTTGACATGTTCTTTTTTTTCTAGCACATTTTATTGTGTGAATGAGTTCTCTTTTATTGATGATGATTTCTCTATATTTAATGTTGTGGATCACCACATCAAAATATTACAAGCATAGAGGCGGATGTAAGAAATATCGTTTAGTGTGGGGTGGGGTGAGGTGTGTGTGTTTGTGTGAAATGCAAACGTGCTTTTACTATATCATTTAGAATATACCGTTGTAATAAGGCTGTTTTAAATTTTGGGTAATCTTAACATTAATTCATCATCTCCTCTCATTGGTAGATAGAGGATTTCAATCGAAAATAATTTAATATTGAATTTATAGAACGAGTTGAATTATGTTCATCTTTTGTGTGCCTTGGCCAGCCTCAACAAATCTACTAATTCAACGACTTTCGTAAATTAATGTTTAAATAGTGCTTATTTGAGAATGTGTTTATCATATTTTTTTTTGTTTTAATGGAAATAGTTTATAGATAGAGAAGAAATAATTCTTTTATTTTTAGTCAGACGCCTCACATTTCACTTGTTGCGCTTAAAATAATAGCACCAGAAGCTAGTTGAATTATTAAATATGTAGTTTTGCAACAAATAATATTTAAATGTAGATTTTTCTACACATTATAATTCAGATAGCAATGGTCCTTCTATATCAATAATACATTTGACACAGTCGTCATTTTTCAATGCTGGATATCCGATGGAAATTCCTGTGTAATGTCACAGCTGTTTTGAGTTATGTTAGACGAGCTATATACATCGATTTTGATGAGAATGTTAACAGTGATTCCACCAAAAGTGTATAATTTCCACTATTAAAAATTTCTTTTGCTGGAATTTCATGTGACGTTCTGCAGAAGTGCAAAATTTTCTTAAAAGGTATTTGTCAGCAGATATTTGCATTTGAACATAGGACATTTTTGGGGGGGGATCAGAAATGCATCACATATTTTTAAAAAAAGACAAACATTAGCTCATTTGAGATATTTTTACCGCGTAAACATTCTGTGAATGGATAACTGGCAGACCGGCATATGTCCATATTTTTCTCTAAACATAGGCGAGTGTATTTACTAATGTTACATTTTCTTCATGTGGCAATGTACATATTTACACCTCTGTGAAAATTGCATTTACCTTCCAAAGGGAGGTAACTCACTGTGATTGGTGTGAATGCCTAGCTAGAATTTTGCAGAAGAGCCACGAGGTATTTCCATTTGAGTAACAGCTATTGACCAAATAAGCAGGTCTTAAAATGTGTTTCCAGACCAAGCACGAGCGTGCATCGGCAAAACGAGCAAGTACAGAGAGCAAGGGTTTTATGTGCGTGTGTCGGATCGGTAAGTACAATGAAAACCGCGCGACGAGGTAGCTAAGTGACATCATAGGTACTCGACGCGAGCTTGATGTTAAAAAACCCCAATAATCTTAAGGAAAAAGCCATACACAAAAATATCTCAGATTACCCCCATGACCTGTTCTGACATTGGACCCTCTCTGTCATATTATATAAGAGACAAGGTTTGTAACTCCGAACACTTCGTTCCACCCATGGCCCTAGATTTCCTTTTGCTATTTTCGTCTCTAACGTTATACGATCATATTCTATGGTTTGTTTTACTCCTGAGATATTTTTCTATCCATCAAACCTTTGTTGACTATTTTATTTTGACAAAATTCGCGAAATTCGCACGTTTCGGAGCCCGTAACTTCAGTTTGGTGCAATATAGGGACGATGGGGACAATGTTGTTTCTGTTGTTGTTGGGTTTAACGCCATTTTTCAGCACACGATAGGCTATGCATGGCGGCCAGTCTTAATGGTGGGGGAAGAACTCAGACCCCCCCCCCCCGAAAAAAAGATAAACACCGACCCACGAGAAGCTACTGGGTAAAGTGATCATGGTTGGGTATTTATCGATGTGTAAATTTTACCAATACACTTACAAAGTAAATAACGTCCGAAAGACATTATGCAAACTTAGTTGACACTTAATCACTTGGTTGACAATATCCTGACCTTTAATAACCGCTGCTGTAATATGTTGTGTAGATGAAATGCAATAATTTTCGAAGATTTTCTTCTAAGGCCGCACTCTACAGTTTCATATTTAGAATAGGGTTAGAATTTTAAAGAAAAAGAATTACCCCGGGGTTTCCTCACTAGTTATACTGGTTATTTTTTAAATAATTTTTTTTTTGTATATCTTAGGTACTGTTCCAAGAACCTTTAATTCCCTTTATCCTGGTGTATGACTGATGGATGTAATATGACTGATGGATGTAATATGAGTTATAGAGTATACAGCTAGGCCTTACTCCAGATGTGCACCTTTCAAAAAAGTGCTAGCTCCACTTGCTCATTTTCACTTCTAGAACTACAGAGGTAAATTAAACAAAAGAGCCTATAACTTTTGTTTACATTTTATTATTTGATAATTCATTCATTGCACTTGTAGAAGCTGACATTGTCTAGTTTGGCAAAATTCATTTTCTCTATTTTAATAGCTGCCAAGAATAGTGTACTTTAGACAAATTCAGGTTGATTTTTGGAGCCCAAGGGATCAGTCATTTTAGTTAGCAGTATGCTAAGATCATTTAAAATTTCCAAAAGTACAATATCCAAAGAAATTTCAGCCATATTACATGAAAGTAGCATATAGGTATGCCAACAGTCTCTCCACTGTGCTTTTTTAAAATGCTAACAACTTCACCTTACATACATCACTCTCAAAAGTACATAATAACTGGTGAGTGCCACCATAAAGAGTATATAGGTATTATTATTGTATGATTTAATTTTGATTGTATGGCTGAAATATTTTATGTCGCAAGCATCAAAACAGTCCTTTGAAAAAATAATCCTATATTTCCCCACTCAGGACAGCATTTATTAGAGTCAGAGTCTGAAATAGGTACAGCCCCCCTCCTTGTGATAAAAAGTGAACTATTTTAAAAAATGCGCAATGCATTTTGTCAACATAGCAACCAGTGTTATGCCGAAAGACAGGAACATGAAACTAACCGTATTTATTCTTGAGATGTCAACAATAAATTACAGTTTGAAAAGGGATATAACAGATGAGGTTCAAAAAGGTCAAAGGTCATTGGATAAAATATTAACTTATTGTTTGATATAGAATAAAGCAAATTTGCTTTGTCATTATTTATTGTTTAATTTCATTGCAAATAAATGAGAAAAAACATTTCAACTATGTATTTATTTTAATTAATGGAACAGTTTTCAATTTAAGTTGACTTTATTCCTATATTCTAAGACTTCTATTTTCCCCATAATGAAGATCACTACTCACCATGGCAAGTTATGTAAGCTAGAGCAAAATAAGCATAATTAGCTTATTTCCATGGATAAAATCAATGTTAATGTATTATTTTATTCAAAACATCATACATAATAATATGAAAATAAGAAAAATAATTGCATAAATGTTTGTATTTGTTTTGAAGGTGGCGTTCTACAGTTTCATATTTAGCATAGAGTTTGAATTGTAAAGAAAAAGAATTACCCCGGGTTTCCTCACTAGTTATACTGGCTATTTAAAAAGACTTTGTATATCTTAGGTATCGTTCAAAGAATCTTTAATTCCATTTATTCTGGTGTATGATTGATGGGTGTAATATGGTTCATAGAGTATATAGCTTGGCCTTACTCCAAATGTGCACCTTTCCAAAAAGTGCTAGCTCTACTTGCTCATTTTCACCTCTCGAACTTCAGGGGTAAAATAAGAGCCCATAACTATTTTACATTTTATGTATTTGATAATTCATTTATTGCACTTTTAGAAGCAGGCATTGTCTTGTTTGGAACCATTCATTTTCTCTATTTTAATAGCTGCCAAGAATAGTGTATTTAAGACAAATTTTAGGTTGGTTTTTGGAGCCTAAGGGATCAGTCATTTTAGTTAGCAGTGTGCTAAGATCATTTAAAATTTGCAAAAATTGTACAGTATCCAAAGAAAGTTCAGCCATATTACATGAAAGTAGCATATATGTATGCCAACATTCTCTCCACTGTGCATGTTTAAAATAAATGCAAACAACTTCACCTTACATACAGCACTCTCTCAAAAGTACATAATAACTGGTGAGCGCCACCTATAGCCTGCAATATACCTTCGGAGAAAGGGGTGAGTGTTGGAGTGCAGGAATGTCTGTGCAATTACAGTGTTTTAACTTCTAATGGTCGATTTTAATCTGTGGCGTGGCATTATTGGGTGGGTTGGAGCATATTATTGTTGTTATTAAGGTGTACAGCGTTGATATAGATAAAACTTCATATCAAATGATCTGGAAACGGAATCAAAAGTAGTCCGCAAAATATATCAATGTGTAAAAAATTCCAGTTCAGTATCACGTGACCTTTGACATTCAATCAAAACGTAGAAAAGGCAGTCAATTCGTACAAATTGGAATCATCATAGGTTGGGACTGTATAGGGACAATAGGAATGGAACAAGTGGAACAGGTGGGTGACGTCACGGCACTGGACATTGGAAACATTGTCCCAGCCATCCACCGAATACGTCTTTTCACCTCATCTTTTCCGAGCGTATTGGATCCATTTGTCTTCCTTGTCACACAAGTAATGTAGTCAGGGTAGGGTTTTGACCGAGTATTAATGTTTGACAAAATTTTTCGTTTGAGGACGGATGACAGTCAGAGTCTTCCCAGTCATGAATCGTTGGTGGTACACAAAGGAACACGCTTTGGCAATTGTGCAGACTTCTTTCAAATGGTTTAACCTTTCCATAAAAGTTCTCGAAATTTTCCACAGCAACGCTATGAAATATTCACGTCGGAAAGACAATACTTTAACATTTTTTTCTGAAAGTCGAAGCGATTCGAGGCGTGAGAGGGGTACCAAACGTAGAAAGCTAATGGTTAATCTGATAGCATATTGTGTGCATCAGGTAAATGGTGTCAGAAAGGCGCTTCGGTATTGAAAAAGTAGGGAAAAATAACCTTTGGCCATTTCTGTCATTTCAAACGTTTTAGGCATTAGACTTAAAGGCAAGGCTAAGTAACTAATTGAATCTTTAAACTTGTATCACTTGCATGGAATGATTTCGGCTCCGTTCAAAGTGACCTAAGGACGTTCGGTGCTTTTTTCCGTATAGTACCTCAGAAAAAATTATCCATCTTATCCCGAGACATTGTGAGCTATCACCGTGGCATAATTAATAATATCTCCGAAGTGTTTCATGTCCTTTTGGCACTACACATCGTCGATGGGGTACAAGATCCATTGGGCGAAATCAGCCAGTGTATTCAGACTTCGAAAGATTTTCTCACGTTCTCCATGAATTTGCTACAGTTGCGACAATGGCTAAAGATAGGTTGTTGGATGCAGTTCTCACACGCTCGATGAACCACGCAGAAATTAGGTATGTGAATGCAAGTTTCTTGCATGCATTCAAAATAAAAATGTGAAAATATCTTTCTTCTGGTCATCTTTATGTTGATGTTTTGAACGATATTTTTTAATATAGCATTCGTGTTCCAAGTCCACGATTTGGTGAGAAATGTTACATCGTTTTTTTCATTGTCATATGTGAAACTTGGCACTATTGGTACGTATGCATTGTCCACAAGTTGTGCGCCATCTCGGGAGTTGACAAGCACTTTTCTGCTGTGAACCTTGCGTCTTCAAATGTTATTGGTGACAAGCTGGGCTGACAAAAGCGCGCTGACACGTTGATTGGACAATGCAGTCATTCTTGTTCTTCATTAAGACAGGGTTTAGAGGCTAAACATCTCTCACATTTCGATCCACAATGTTTGTGTTGCTTTTGATTGTTATAGCCAGTCACATTTCTCATAATAATTTCTGTATCACATAAATCCTGTGACATTGGTAATGCCATCGAAATGTTCATGGTGTTGATAGACGAGAATGTATTTTTCGTCTTTGAAAGTTTTTCCTCGAAACAACAGAGGTGAATGTACTTCCTGAAGGTCTATTTTCAAGGTGTAACGTGGAGCTAAGATGTCTTGCAAGTTTTGCATTTCAAGAATGCCACAAGGTGTTATATGGATAGCCCCACATGTCGTAACAGAAGTTCTGCTTCTCTTTGTTGTTTGGTTCGGTTCGATTTTCGAATGTTCTTCCATGATCTATTCCATTCTACCATGTCATTCTTGTCGGCATACGTTCGTTCGACCACGACGGCCTTGGCTAATCATTTTATCATGAGGGTTGTCAATTCGGACGAGGATCGTTTTGATCATTCCCTTCACCTGTTTCTTCAAAGTTGTGGACTAACGCAGAATCGTCTATTCTCCTATCGTCTATGCTGTTCAACACGGACTATCCAATGTATGTCAAATCATCATGGTTTATCACCCAGATCACCAATACGGTCCTTTGGAAAAAAGGATCTCTGTGTGAACGAAATTCGTTTCGATCCGCTCTTCCAATGTAAATAACAGCGGTTCACCTCATCCCCTTCACCTGTTCTGTTCAAAGATGTGGACTAACGTTTTGGTTCTGTGAAGGTTGTCCACCGGAAACACCTTTTTGCTTCCGGTCCTTCGGTTAATAGAGGCGTGGGCCATGTTCATTGTAGCTTTTCCATCGGTGATGTGAAACGTGTCGTTGGATCGCTGTACGTGTTGAATCTTGTCTATACCTTTGGAAGGTGTCAGTTCTGATGACCTGCTAAACTCGATCCAAACGGGGGACTTTATACTGTCGTGATAAATGGAGAGTGTTAAGCGATCATTTTCTTTGGCTTGCAAGGTGTCATACAAAGGGTTCCTTCAGAGAAGCGGACAGACTACTCATCCTTCTTTTCAGATAAAAGCTAAGATACATGCTATATCTGTCAGACAACAAAGCGTTGGCCTTCAGTGTCCAGACGGTCAAAAAAGATAGACAGGTGTCAAAAGAGACAAAAGTCAAGATATCTGTTATCGTTGTCAATAGAAAGGACATTAGTCTTCAGACTGTCATAAGAAACAACAGCGAAGAAGAGAGAAAATCCAATAAATCCCAGTTAAAATCTGTACTGGAAGTATGCCTGTGTTAGTATTGTTTGCCTCTGCTATGCCATCACTTCTCGTCTCCACGGCCGATGCAGCCCCAATTCATCGTCTTCTTAATTATCGTCATGTTCTAACTCTTTCGCATTGATTCACTGCGAACAGACGCTAGCACACCTATATAAAAATGTGACCTCACAGGTAGCTCTATTCGGATCGCAATGCAGACTCCGGACTGTGAATGAATTTTGTAACGCGTGTTAGGATTGGTTGGAAAAAAAAACTGAATTCGTTTCGATCCGCTCTTCCAATGTAAATAACCGCGGTTCACATCATTCCCTTCACCTATTCTCTTCAAAGATGTGGACTAACGCAGAATCGTGTATCCTCCTATCGTCTATGCTGGTCAACACGGACTATCCGATGTATGTCAAATCATCATGGTCTATCACCCAAATCACCAATACGGTCCTTTGGAAAAAAGGATCTCTGTGGAGAGGCAAGGTTGTCTGAAGAGTCTTAATCTACGGTCCAGAAGTCAGACAAGTTTGGGGAAGAGAAAAAGATAAGTGAGATGCCCTATTTATTAACTGAATGGTGTTGCCATATAAAGCAAAGCACCTTTATAGGGCCACTCATATGGCTAGAAAAGATTTGCTCTCTTGCCATATTTGTGTCTTTGTTTGTCTATGTCTGTCATATGTCACGCTCCGCCAGATTTCACTGTTTTTAACTTATCTCTAAATGAACGTTGTAAAATTAAACTTTTGACTGTTATTATTATTATTATTATTATTATTATTATTATTATTATTATTATTATTATTGTTATTATTATTATTATTTTCTCTACAACAAGCTAAGTACTCAAAATTATAGTTATCTCTCAATTTGATTCACCTATTGTGTTTCTTAGAATGGAATCGCCCCTTGCGACCTAAGACTCAGGAGAACATAACTGACGTGTATCAAGTCTAGTGTTTGTTTATTGCTTGGACTGGAAATATCAACATCTGAAATTGTTCCGATACGTATTGGGCGAGGCATCAAGCAAACTTAAGCTTATGTATAAGCGGACGCTTTTATCCGGCCTTTGCGCATGTCATCTTCGCAAAATTTCTTCTAGCTGCCTTGACTAGTTATCATGATATAATTGTAAAGGAGGTATCTTTGATATAATGATTAGATATCAAATACATTCCTTTGAAATATGGTAAAAAACTATGTTTTGTTGAATTTATTTATTAATTTTGAAAAGGTCAGTAGATACAAAATTTTTAACTGCCTGCAAAAATGATGAATTTGGTAAATGACACTGACATTACGTACAAAAAGGAGTATTCTAGAACCGTATTGGTTTTAATTTGAATGCACATGACCTATTAATTCCAAATTATATTAGTTGCCTTGTATGTGTTGTTAAGATAATAAAAACATACAATTTTTCAGACTGAAAAGACTGCATGACAAAATAATAATAATAATAATAATAATAATAATAATAATAATAATAATAATAATAATAATAATAATAATAATAATAATAATAATAATAATTGTAATATAAACATACCACCACCACCAACTAAAATAAAAATCAGAACTGGGTAAAATGATAAGTTTTGTACTTCATTATTTCTGATCATATCGCAGTACGTACTGCGGTTATATTAGCGAGACAATTTAATGTTCAGAGAACCGGGTCTGACATTGTTATAAAAGAATAATTCTCTCTGTGAATAGCTTGACAAATATTTTTCTCTGATTTATAGCAAATAACACCATTATAATGTTATTAGAAAAAAAATTATTTCAAAATCGTATTCTGATTCCCAAAATTAAATGGACTGTACCTTGCAGAAGATCAATTTGCTATGTGAATGCTAAGTTTTGTATATATATATATATATATATATATATATATATATATATATATATATATATATATATATATATATATATATATATATATATATATATATATATATATATATATATATATAACCTATCAAGTAATTGTTACTTGTACTTTAATGTAAATCAATAAGCACCTTTTTGCATAATTATTTTCTTTTCAAATCGTACCGACATCCCTAGTATGACCCCCCACCCCCACCCCCACCCCAACCCCAACCCCACCCGCCCCACCCGCCCCACCTGAACCGTATTTTGTGCCTTGCTGTTAGGTTGACAGAAAACTATTCGCGCTTTCCATACGAAATGGAACTCCATATATAACTGCACGACCAATCATTTACCTTCTATATTATACCTCTTGTAATCTCAAATTACAAATTTATGAAATAAAATATGTTTGAACTAAACTCTGGTGATAATAGCAAGCATAAATACAGTACATATTAGAGAACGAAAAGCTAAATATATTGTGTCAATATCAAGAAAGTCTGGAAATAAATAGCTTGAAATTAATTATGTCTGGCTTCCTGTCCTTGCATGTTTTATATGTTACCAGGACAATGGATAGTTAAGGAATCAGACTAAATTAGAATCGCTAGATCTGACGCTCTGGGTAATATTGAAATCTGCCAACTACTGACACTTCGTATTTTCTTTAATTTAATCTACTGCTCATCGAGCGACCCTGCAGCATAAACGGAATACCAAATTACCGTAAAGAAAATTTACCAAGGGCTCAAGTGGTGAGTTACGTGGGCACTTTTACAAGCGAATACTTGTGGGGCTCTCAGACTAAAGCACATACATAGGTAACTTTTCATATATTCAGTTTTCTCTAGCACTGTTTCCCTTTCGTATTTTACAGTCTGTTATGTTATGAGTGATTTTCCAACCATTTAGAGAGAGAGAGAGAGAGAGAGAGAGAGAGAGAGAGAGAGAGAGAGAGAGAGAGAGAGAGAGAGAGAGAGAGAGAGAGAGAGAGAGAGAGAGAGAGAGAGAGAGTCAAGTATCCAACCAACAAACACAAGACAATTCCTGAGCGACATTTTTAGTATACACAATAATGGCGATAGTCTCTTTAATAATTAAATTCTTTAAGTATTATGTCCATTTGTGCTCACTCCTGCCTCTCCCAAAAATATCTTAATTTTCAATGTGTAGACAATTAAGAGCTGTCTGAGTTATGAAACTGTTCATAGACATAGGCCTTTATAATTTTGTACAATGTTTAAGGTGATATTGAGTCTCACTAGTTCAAGCTCATTTGCAAATGAGAAATTACTACATGTGTGGTATTCGGATGCCACCCAAGGTTAACTTGTCATTAAGGCCATAAGTTAAGTGTCTGTACGTATTGTAGGTTTAACGTAATTTTTTTTTAGCACATGATATATTATACATTGTGGAAAGAATATTGGAAGTAGGAAGAACCCAAGAAAGCTCCATGAAAAAATACCCACCCACAAAAAGCTAATAGCAAGAATTCTTACATATCCACGTTAGCGGAACCGAGTACCGATCGCACGCGGACAAGGATGATACGTCAATGATATGTAAAGGCAAGCGCTTAGACCACTCGGACAACCAATGTCGCATATACTGGATAAATCAACTGTTTGGAACTTTTCAATGCATAGAAGAATAAAAATATTGCGAGTGCAGTACTGGCTTCAGACACTGGATGAAGTCCCCCACTGAAAACACGTGGTATTATTTTTACACGGGTATTCCCTGTGTTTAGCCTTCTTCCTTAAGGAGAACTAATCATTCTAGATGTGTATAAAACTAATAATAATATGTAATCCTCATACAGACAACTATTTTTGTGCGTGGGTGGGGTAGGCCACATGCGGACAAAAGCGGACAAAGGGAGAGGGGGTTAGAAAAACTGGCATTATCTGCATACGTCCTTTACGGACAACCCCCAAATGGGTACTACGTGTATTTTGTTTTCTTTGAGAACTTGGCTCAGAGGCTCGTACTTAACATTACCATTCCGGATGCTGAATATTTAGCCATTCTGTAACCAGTCCACACTCGACGACTATCACACGTCTCTTCCACATTTTTCCGCTGTTTAGAGGCAGCATAGCGGGCCACGTGATTAGATGGTTGAAGCATCCAGTGCAAAAAGAGAATGAAACCATTTTCTCGCGGTTTGGAAGCAAGTGGCCTAGGTTACTTGGTCAAATAATATTGTAACACATTATGCACGTGCGTCGTTATTTATAAGGTTAGTAAGAAATAAGACTGAATGACTTTGTATTTACGTCGTGTGCGGCCCTTCGGCTATATACGACGACCATAAAAGTGTGAAAGGTCCTTTATTCTATTCGTATAGGTATATACTTTCTCACGTGACTACATCAATCAATATACGCTCAACAATGAAACATAGTCTAATAAAGGAGCTTAACAATTTGGAATGACCATTTAGTACGGAGCTCTATACAGTTTAAAACGCTAATGCTCATAAACAAGTCAAAAATACATTTTGAAGTTTTAAATTTTTGTGCTGTAGATTAAATCAGATATGTCCATATATTTCAAACTGATGGAGTAATAACTGTACTGTTTTTCAAATGTACCTGACATTAGATTCGTTACATCAGGTCTTGTCCAGTATTACCTTACAGTTGAAAAGCTGTACATTTATTTCCACAGACGGCTAAAAACTGTATGACTTTATATATTATTTAAGAACAAAAGTTTTAAACTTGTGATTTAAAATTTGTACTGTATATGTACTTAAATTTGTACTCCGAATTCAACTCAAGCAAAATTGGACAATTTTAGATTTTATTTCTCATGTATATTTCACATTTTTTCAATTTGATGGACAGTAATGATGAAGCAAACAGGAAATGCTCATTTTGAAACAGTCGCCACATTATTTACTTAGCAGATTAGGCATTCACCAATTTTCACCTTTAAGGGCTATTTTAGACTTCAACAGACAAGACTTAACTTTTTTGGGATTATCCATACGCCAGTCATCATCTGACACTCTAACGTTTACTCTCCAGCCGTCCACACAAATTTGTTAGTAGTGGCATTATTAATTTAAAATCGGGTTAAAACCAAGCAAGAAAATAAATCCCAAATGTATGGATCCTGTCCTGGTTTGTTTGCAGTACTTACTCTCAGCAAGCGTCTTATCGTGATGAATTTACGCAATGAGACTGGATGAAAATTTAATTTGGAAATACGGGCTTCTGCTCATTCCAAATTAAAAATGTACCATAAACGACGTGACAGAACACTGGAATATTTCGGATTAAATCCTATATTAGCATAAAAGCACGAACACATAAAATATGGATTGTCCGGTAACGTTAAGAAGGCAGATTTTTTTTATTGATTCCAACTAGGGTTGCACCACTTCGGGACTGATCCATTGATTGATGCATTAGCTGTACATTGATTGATACATTAGCTGTACATTGATTGATACATTAGCTGTACATTGATTGATACATTAGCTGTACATTGATTGATACATTAGCTGTATCTTGACTGATGCATTAACTATACATGCATTCATTAGCTGTATATTGATTGATCCATTAGCTGTATATTGATTGATCCATTAGCTGTATATTGATTGCTCCATTAGCTGTACATTGATTGATACATTAGCTGTACATTGATGCATTAGCTGTACATTGATTGATACATTAGCTGTACATTGATTGATGCATTAGTTGGACATTGATTGATACATTAGCTGTACATTGATTGATGCATTAGCTGTATGTTGATTGATGAATTAGCTGTATTTTGATTGATGCATTAGCTGTGTGTTGATTAATCCATTAGCTGTTCATTGAATGATGCATTAGCTGTACATTGATTGATGCATTAGCTGTACATTGAATGATGTATTAGTTTTATGTTGGTTGATACATTAGTTGTACATTGATTGATGCATCAGCTTTAAGTTGATTGATACATTAGTTGTATGTTGATTAATGCATTAGCTATATGTTGATTTATGTTTTAGCTGTACATTGATTGATGCATTAAATGTACATTGATTGATACATTAGCTGTATGTTGATTGATGCATTAGCTGTATGTTGATTTATGCATTAGTTGTACATTGATTGATGCATTAGTTTTATGTTGATTGATACATTAGCTGTATGTTGATTGATGTATTAGCTGTACATTGATTGATGCATTAGCTGTATTTTGATTGATACATTAGCTGTATGTTGATTGATGCATTAGCTGTATGTTGATTGATGTATTAGTTGTACATTGATTGATCCATTAGCTGTATCTTGATTGATGCATTAGTTGTACATTGATTGATCCATTAGCTGTATCTTGATTGATGCATTAGTTGTACATTGATTGATCCATTAGCTCTATCTTGATTGATGCATTAGCTGTATGTTGATTGATGCATTAGCTGTATGTTGATTGATGCATTAGCTGTATGTTGATTGATGCATTAGTTGTACATTGATTGATCCATTAGATGTATCTTGATTGATCCATTAGCTGTACATTGATTGATGCATTAGCTGTACATTGATGCATTAGTTATACATTGATTGATGCATTGGATATATGTTTATTGCTGAATTCGCTGTATGTTGGTTGATACATCAGCTGTACGTTGATTGATGCATTAGCTATACATTGATTGATGCATTAGCTATATGTTGATTGATCCATTAGCTGTACATTGATGCAATAGTTGTACATTGATTGATGCATTGGCTGTATGCTGATTGATACATTAGCTGTATGTTTGTTGATGTATCAGATGTATGTTGGTTGATACATTAGCTGTACATTGATTGATGCATTAGCTGTTCATTGATTGATGCATTAGCTGTATGTTGGTTGATAAATTAGCTATATGTTGATTGATCCATTAGCTTTATGTTGATTGATGCATTATCTTTATGTTGGTTGATTCATTAGCTGTGTTGATTGATGCATTAGCGGTATGTTGATTGATGCATTAGCTGTACATTGATTGATGCATTAGTTGTACATTGATTGATCCATTAGCTGTATCTTGATTGATGCATTAGTTGTACATTGATTGATCCATTAGCTGTATCTTCATTGATGCATTAGCTGTATGTTGATTGATGCATTAGCTGTATGTTGATTGATGCATTAGTTGTACATTGATTGATCCATTAGATGTATCTTGATTGATCCATTAGCTGTACATTGATTGATGCATTAGCTGTACATTGATGCATTAGTTATACATTGATTGATGCATTGGATATATGTTTATTGCTGAATTAGCTGTATGTTGGTTGATGCATCAGCTGTACGTTGATTGATGCATTAGCTATACATTGATTGATGCATTAGCTATATATTGATTGATCCATTAGCTGTACATTATTGCAATAATTGTACATTGATTGATGCATTGGCTGTATGCTGATTGATACATTAGCTGTATGTTTGTTGATGTATCAGATGTATGTTGGTTGATACATTAGCTGTACATTGATTGATGCATTAGCTGTTCATTGATTGATGCATTAGATGTATGTTGGTTGATAAATTAGCTGTATGTTGATTGATCCATTAGCTTTATGTTGATTGATGCATTATCTGTATGTTGGTTGATTCATTAGCTGTGTTGATTGATCCATTAGCGGTATGTTGATTGATGCATTAGCTGTACATTGATTGATACATTAGCTGTATGTTGGTTGATGCATTAGCTGTATGTTGGTTAATGCATTAGCTGTATATTGATTGACGCATTCGCTGTACATTGATTGATGCATTAGCTGTACATTGATTGATGCATTAGCTGTATGTTGATTGATCCATTAGCTGTATGTTGATTAATCCATTAGCTGTACTTTGATTGATGCATTAGCTGTTCATTGATGCATTAGCTTTACGTTGATTGATACATAGCTGTACATTGATTGATACATTAACTGTGTTGATTGATATATTATCTGTACATTGATTGATCCATTAGCTGTATGTTGGTTGATACATTAGTTGTATGTTGATTGATGCATTAGCTGTAGGTTGATACATTAGCTGCATGTTGATTGATCCATTAGCTGTACATTGATTGATGCATTAGCTTTACATTGATGCATTAGCTTTACGTTGATTGATACATAGCTGTACATTAGCTGTGTTGATTGATACATTATCTGTACATTGATTGATGCATTAGCTGTACATTAATCCGTTAGCTCTACGTTGATTGATTCATTAGCTATACATTGATTGATGCATTAGCTGTATGTTGATTGATACATTACGTGTACATTGATTGATACATTAGCTGTAAATCGATACCTTAGCTGTATGTTGATTGATGTATTAGCTGTATATTGATTGATACATTAGCTGTGCATTGATTGATACATTAGCTGTATATTCATTGGTGCATTCATGTACATTCATTCGCTAGCTGTACATTGATTGATACATTTAATGTCCAATTCAGTCAGGAGATTACTGTGCTCAGCTTACTCGTTTGATCGATGATTATTACAGTCAATATGCAGATAAAAAAAAGGATTGTGGATTGCAGCTTACTAGAATGGCCTTGTTAGCTAAATAGTCTCATTACCAGAAGTAGAGAAGTAGACCCGATGCAACTTCTTTTTGGCAGTAACAGATCATTTTTTTATATTTTGACTCCCCTGACCACTGTTAGAGTTTCTCCGTATTCCCCACACAATTTTAACCATGATCCTTTAAAGATCTGTACCATTTAAATAGAATCAAAATTATAACTAAAGGTATCTTTTTTTTCTTTTTTTCTACAAAATAAATTATTGAAAAACAAAAGATTTTCATACTTTGAAATCTGCCGCACCATGAATTTTGCCTTTCTAGGCTGCTGTCGTGGCTGCCTAATGAGAAATACATTACCGTCAATATGGCGACATAGGCAACAAATGGAGTCAGCAGCTGCAATGGCGCAGAGCTAAGAAGCCGAACTCGCATCCGAATGAGTGCAGGTTCCAATAGTGTTATAATACCATCTCGGGTCGGGCACAGTGATGTGTCCTTAGGCACGGTTTGACTATGATATATATTTATATTAGAGAAGTGTTTGGTTCTTGTATTGCGTATTGTCTGGTATATCAGGTGGACGAGATGTTTCAGCATATGGGTAAAACGGGTGGAGACAGACAAGTTTGTTTATTTTGTTGTTCTTATTGATGGTTTCAAGAGCACATTTGATACAATATTGACTATATCATTGCCAAAAAATGGCAGCAAAGTACCTTTCACAAGGATGCACTACTGGACTGGGAGGGTATCGAACCAACGACTCTTGAATTTCGAGTCATATGCTCTGCCAACTGAGCTTGAGAGACTCTTTAACAAAAGTAAGAAACAGCCACGCAAAAATAACGAGTCAGTTCAAGAAATCAGTCATTCATTACACATACACGTTTATCGTTAACATTGGTTATCGTATCATTAAAATTTGTTATAAAAAATACAGCTATAAATATTGAAATAGAGATAATCTGCAACGAAGACGTGAAAACAAGAGGTAACAACGAATTTCTGATTTACTGATTTCTTTTCTGGTAAATATATAAAAGAATTTTATTTGTTATGTGCAATTTTTTATATGCATCAATCCCATCACTGCGTGTAGAGAGCTTGGATTTTGTGTTGGAAGTGTTTGATATTCTGATAGAAGTATTCTGATTTGTCTATGACATTTCCCCCTCTTTTCTCTTAGCAAGAGACATTCCAGAACAAAACTTAAAAGACCCGTATGAGTGTCCACGCCGATATATAAATCATGTTAAACATATATGGATTCATAAATATTTTTTAAACATAGGTATTTATATCAGGATCACACCATAAAACCATGATGAAATTAACACGATATTAACGACACCAGTTACACCACTGGCAACACCTAATGCAAAAACAATAAATACTATAATTAATACAACTGTTGTTAAAGACTCTGCTGTTACCACTGTTACCATTCTATCGCTATAAACACCACCTTGCATGAAGGACATTTCCCAAACCACTATTATTTTTATCGTAAAATATCGACCAGGTTTATTATTCCATATATTATGTAACTAACTGTAGTATACTAATATCAAATCTTTGCGATTTTTCATTTATAATTTGATATTTCATTTTACGTGCGAGCGATGTGTGTAGTTTTTGTTTTAAATAAAAGAAACCCAACGAAGCCCCACACCCTATACATCTGTCTCCTGTCAGGCATTGCAATTAACTACAACATGTACATGACAATATTTCGGTTGAAGACTGTCATGTAATTAAGGGCTCATCCATAACGAGGCCAATAATAAAAATATCTCTATTGCTTAAATTAGTGAACATTTTATATCATTCCCATCTCTGGTTCCGCAATAAAAACGACGCGCATGCCTGATTAAAACCACAGAGCTGTTCAAAATGTCCTGCAGCGAGTCTAATTTGATGATAATTATATTGCACGAGAGTTTTCACTAAGGCACCGTTAATGTACAAAAAAATCGATTATCCACTTTTAGTAATAGCTACGTTAAAGGAAATGCATTGTGCCAAGCTTCCACGGTATGTCTTTTGGATCAGATACTTTACTTTATATACAAGCTAACTAGCATCGGATGCTTATATTGTATATTTTTCTAACAAAATGTTGGCATTTTAGGCTTTACTAAAGGAATATATGTAACATTAACATTCATAAAAGGGACCATACGGTATAAAATGGTTATTCTATAATTAAACAATTTTATTTGAGATAAATATACATGAAACTCTAACAAAGAAATTCTGATATGACCAGTTGAGAGTATGTACTGTTTGCCATAAAATTTAGTTACTTTTGTATGCAATTTTGCATTAAACTCATTAAAATTTATATACATTTTACGATAAACCCGATGATTAATATTTTATCCTATATTCAGCATTTACTTGTATGTATGTATGTATGTATGTATGTATGTATGTATGTATGTATGTATGTATGTATGTATGTATGTATGTATGTATGTATGTATGTATGTATGTATGTATGCATGCATGCATGCATGCACGGACGCACGCACGCATATATGTGTCCTTTTGCCCGTTTGCTGTTCAGTTAAAACCGGTGAAAATCATATATCTTGAAACAGACACAATTCTTCAGAATTTTTGTAGAGCATTTATAAAAATGAAGCCTGCACACAAACTGTACATCGTAAATTCAATTCTTTTCGGGACTTGCATCGAATGATCTTTTCCTTAACCCGTTCTACACCTGACAAAGGGATACGAGTTCAAGATATGTGGCTAATGCACGATATAAAGAAGGTTAAACCTTCACAATAACTACCTTAAATCTAGATAATAAATTTAAATCCTAAGGTATTTAGTATGAGAACACGTTTAGCGGTTCATTCATCATGTATAGCAAAATTGTTTTGGTTTGGAAAAAAATGGCTGCATATAACTCCTCTCAATAATACCATATTTATTTCGTCTACAAAGCATGCATTTATGATCAAGTAACAGTGCTAAGTGGCTAGTTTTGCTTTCTCTGCTTGTTTCATCTGTCCAACAACAGAGCATGAAGCTTCCTTTCTACATGAGAAGCAAAAACATCGTCATGCCAAATTACGTCATTCAAATTATCATGGACGGTCCAATTTATGCAACTGTTGCATGCATGGTCATGACTTGTGTCATGTATATGCACCTCGAGCTGAAAAGTACACTACAAATAAACTGCAGGTAATAGGGTTACTATGACCTGGGTGAAAATCTTAGTTTTCTACATTGAAGTCCATTTTGTCATCAATGCGCCACTGGTTACTGTGTGAATAAACTCGAGTTTTAAACATATTCTCCCGTAACATCACATAAGAAAAGATGTAATAACTGTACGCGACTGCGGATGCATCTTAATGACTTTTAAGGCCCTCCCAACCTCAATGTTGCTTAAATGACATAATGTGTTTGTTATTTTAATTACACCTTGGAATTTGAATGAATTTTCATGTTGATTTGAAATTTCAGATTGTCTCTGTTTGCATGTACACTATATTTATGATCAAACGGCATCTTAGATGGTCCTTGCAGCTGACTCGGCATAGGTACTCGGAAGAACTCAAGACTGTGTTAATCGTATGTATTTGACTATATTAGTCACAAAACAAACAACCGGAAAGAACACCGAATAGTTCGGAGTGTTCTGGTTAAATGACCAAATAAATTGCTTCAGCCTGGGTGCAATATTTTCCCATAAATAATTTGTTTCTATGTATAATCATTTGCTTCCTAAGAACACACTTCTGTATTACAGGATTGTAATTCAGGATATAAACAACAACAACTACAACAACATTATTAAATTATAAACGTTAAATAGAAAGCTTCCATGAAGGGAGGAATTTGCTATATAATCACTCCTACCCTAACGCCCACCTTTATATTGAAGTTACCTAGTTTCAGCGGCATTTCCAATTGCCATTCTCCTTTCTCTCAGTGAAGTTTCCTGTATAAAAATTATGTATCAAACGGTAACCTACTTTAAGCAGTGAACGGCCATGTGTTGGGTTTCCTTACCAAATGATGGTTTCTTAATGCTGAAAGCGGACTCTCAAATGTAGAAAGGCTCTGCGGCAAAGACAGTTTATACAAATTTATCTGCAAGTATTTATTATCTTTCCATATTCGCCGTAACTAAGTCGAACTTTTCATTGTAACTTCAATGAGGCTAATTTATCCGTTGTCATTTTAAATACATAAATAAATATAAAATATTACTTCGAAATTTGTTGTTGGGGTAGATATTCAAGTTAAATTGTCATTCCAATAGCTTTCCCCGCTCCATTTATTTTGGGGGTGGGTGGTGTGCTGATGACCGTACAAAATGTATTTATCACAACAAAAAATTAATAGAGAACTAATTTTATCCAGAATTAGGTAAACGATTTGGTTAATGTCCCTTTTCAAGTTCATAAATTTTTTACATATTTAATTATTTTTGTTAAAAGTGTTTATTTCATTGCGATTCCCCAAATTCATATAACACAAGGCAATTTCATGCCTTTATAGAAATAAATAAATAAATAAATAGAAGTAAATAAAGTTTTAAGCATATCAGGCAGTGTGAGATTCTATTCTAGAATGGAAACTGACAGTATATTACTATACACACATAATTTGTCATTGTGAAAAACTTTACGATTGTTTGTCTTGTATATGCTTGAATTAGATAAACACAAATTTTAATATTAAAAACATGCGTATATATTGTCACTTTAAGAAATATTCTCAAATTATTTATTCAGACTCATGAATGTTAGAATATAATCAGTTTTCACTGTAATTGAGCCAGTCTATAAAGATATATATCTGCTTGGTTAATGCCAAGTTTTGTAACATTTGTGTTGTCGGAACAACTAAACAATCTAATCAACGTAATGTTCTTTGCCATAGTCAAACAGTAAGCATAAAGATATGCATAAATAATATAAAAGCAAAGTTGACAGAAATTGGATATTAGTTCCAACCCCATAAATAAACATTGAGCTGGTAAGTATTCAATGGGAAACTAAGTTACAGAAACCAACAAGAGACAACGGTCCCTAATGATACACTTTACACGTTGTTTATATGGTGGATCACTTTGCAGAATGTTGGTAAACCTTGATCATAAACAAACGTCCGAAATTTGCCTAGAGCAAGAATACCATTGGGAGGAAGAAATGCCCATCGGAAAAGCATACTTTACTATATTGGATACATACCATTTCACCTGAATGAGAAATGAATCTTACCATCGAGGCATAGCACGATAACCTGGAACAAGAAAAGCAGGTTACAATGACCTAATTTATACTTCTCATATAAGACATATATCAGTTTCATTATTCTGCACATAACAAATATGTAGAAGGATAAATAATTAAGTAAATCTGACACTTAAATGTCAAAGCCTGATTTGCAAGCGAGTCTAAAACGATGTTATCTAGACATTCGAATTGATGCAGCCATTTTGCATGCAAATTGCCTAAACGTTCTTAAAGTATGAAACAAAGTAATTTTGTTTTATTTAAGAAAGCAATGATGGCCAAATATAATTATTCGCCGGTACTTTATAACAAGAAAAAAGTATTAAAATATGAATTGGTTCAAACTAACATTAAAAAAAACAATGAAAATGCAAGACATATATTTAATCTGCAACACATAGTCTTATACGATTTGCCAGTAGCTCGATTTCTTCTAACATTCCACACAGACTGGACACATTTCTCTGGTTGAGGTAATATTACATTATAATCCAAAACGAAAATCACAGAGCAACAACATGTTGAAGCTATTAAATATTCGCCCACACTCGAGACATTCTAGACAAAAAATGTATTAGTCCAGAAATTGCTGCTGTGTAAATCTAGCCTCAAATTTGTACTCTTGGGTGTGAAAATGATCAATTTCACCATAATCAGATACAAATGGTTTTGATGCAAACTCTATTCAAACGGTCTTCTCGTGTGCCACAATTCATTGCTTTAACCGGTATATATGTATTTTATAGTCTTTATTCGTCTTCTCTTATGAAAATTCTTTTATTTCACTACATTGTTAAACATGTTCGTATCAAAGTGTGGTTCTTTGTTGTACCTTCAGGAAATATGAGTGTTCCCCTTATGAATTTCTCTCATTCGACCATTGACTTAGATTTATACAGGTAGATTTCGATCCTGTAAACAAGTACATTCTTTCCCATGTAATGTTTCTTGCTTTGTTGTATAAACCTTTAGAGGGTTTGCCAATACTGCAAAAACTGACACTGACTCTTTACCTTTTTGGAAAGTGATATTTGGTAAGTTAAGGATCAAGGACCTGTTTGATGACTTTAATTCCAGAATATTACATGACTATAATAAAACATGTCTATTGAATATCACATGACTATAAGAAAACATGTCTATAGAATATCATATGACTATAAGAAAACATGTCTATAGAATATCACATGACTATAAGAAAACATGTCTATAGAATATCATATGACTATAAGAAAACATGTCTATAGAATATCACAAGACTATAAGAAAACATGTCTATAGAATATCACATGACTATAAGTAAACATGTCTATAGAATATCACATGACTATAAGAAAACATGTCTATAGAATATCACATGACTATAAGAAAACATGTCTATATATATCACATGACTATAAGAAAAAATGTCTATAGATCTTAATAACATTCATCCAGTTCTAGTGGCCTGGTGGAAGAAGAATACATTTTGCATAATGTCAGAAATGTGGTATCTTGAGATAAATACAGTAATACACTGATGAAACAATATTGAAATGGTTGAAGATGAGAAACAGTTTTAGGTGTACAAATATTTTGCTGAAATAACAAATACTAGGATTTTAGATATACAAATATTTTGGTGAATGTAACAAATACGAGGGTTTTAAATGTAAAAATATTTTTGGTGAATGTAACAAATACGAGGGTTTTAAATGTACAAATATTTTAGTGAATGTAACAAATACGAGGGTTTTAGATGTACAAATATTTTGGTGACTGTAACAAATACGAGGGATTTCGATGTTTAGATGCTTGTTGACGATAACTTACACCAAAGATTTAGATGTCCAAATATTTATGGAAGGTAGCAAACTCCAAGGCTGTAGATGTACAAATAGCAAGAGACAAAACTATAGGCCGTTTTACGTACTATTTTAATAGTAGCAATACTATAATTTAATTTTTCATTACACTAAAATATATACTTTTGTGTTTATGGCTTTACCGGTTTTCGTGATCATGCACACATCTTTCTTTTGATTCTTTGAAAAGAAAATTTTATGCTAAATAAAAATTGAAAGTAGAGCTGATGAATTGGGCAGATATTTATTTTGATTTCAAATGATAAATTAATTGTAAATTATCTATACCCCATTGTAATCAAGATGTAAATTTGGTAAAATCGCCCTTTTTTGGCACAGAAAACTAAACGTTTTTGGTTTATAACACGAAAAAACAACTAATCATATATACATATACGACCTTCGGAGGTCAGGGTCAAGGGTGGAGGAGAAACCCATTTGGACCTTCAGTCATTTACCATTGGTACATCACCGTCTATTTACAGCTGTTTCGTAACTTCATGAATCCTGCAAACTGTAAAGTTCACTTTTACAGTTGCTCTAAATGAAAAAGTGATATTATATTTGACTGTTCCGTTGAAATTTATGGGGGAGAATACTTCCAATAATAAGTAATAAATATTACTAAAAATATTGCCTTCCTTGTAACAGAAGGGCATCACTTTCTTGGCCATATTAATTTGGTTTTTTTTAATTTGTTTTTTTTTTGTTGTTGTTTTTTTTAAAATTTCTTAACAAAGACGTTTCACTGTATTTCTAATTAACTTATCTACCATTTTATTTACTTTGTATCTTAGATAAACCAATTTGATATTATCCGATATTTATAAGAAAAAAATAAATGCGAACCTTAGCTAGTGTAAATCCGTATTATTTTTGGACAGATATAAATAAATATCAAGGTTTGAAAATAGACGTCAAGAATCTAATCGCTGTAACCTATATAAATTCACAGATAAATAAACGTTTTTACTCGTTTCTCATGTTCTTAATCAATATAGAAACTCATTACAACAATTGTAACCGTATTAATCCCACATTAGAAAATTTAAAACTTGTATTGCCAAATACATCGACTAGATTAATTAATACATTGGTTGGTGCAGTATGTGTACATTGGTATTGAAACAATAAAAACTATATCTTGTAAATAGATATTTACAGGTCTTTGCAAGGTAAATGCGGCACTTTAAAGTATACTTATACCAGTATTGAATTAAATCACTCTAATTTACTAAAAGGTTCGTTATATATTTTTTCTTCTTTGCTCTTTTCGGGTTAAACACACCATAACCAAATTAGATTATAGCCAGAAGCTGACTTTTTCCCTTGCCTTTAAAGAACTTGAATTTGAATTGGATGCCCGTTACTAAGTCTCGGTGAGCTGACCACGGGTAAAATAAATCTGTTTATTCAAAACACGAGTTTTCATGTTGCCAACCCTTACGTCACGAAATAGCATCAGCTAGGATGTATATTTCAGATCCGTCGGATGATTCTGACATTTGTAGGTTTCATGACTGGGTTGACAGACTGATGCATCAACAAAGTGCCACCTACCTAGTATCTTCCGTAAATCGACCCCACCACGTTTCAGTATAAATACGTCGTTATAAAGGCGCTTTTTTCCGGATGCTGTCTCATGTACTATAAAACGTTCCGTTTGTCGTAATTCTAAACATTTTTGCTTTCTGTCTACCATCTGTGTTTAGGTTAGACTATAAATACATTTTTCTAAATTTCCATTGGGTCAGAAAATTGTGTGCATAACACAATGCTATGAGATTTTATATAATCTGTTTTAAGCTCATAGTCCCATTTGTATCTGAATTAACAAACAGAGTTGAATCATGCATCCTGTTTATCGTAAACAGTAAGAATGGTTTTACTTTTTATAATCTTATCTTTTATTAGCCTTTTCGCAGATAGATTCCTATAGAAACAATTTTTAGCATGTATTACCACTTAGTTATTTTTTAAGTAGAACATTTCAATGTGTATTCAAATTTTTTCTTTCTTGTGTATGCATACACATCATGTATAGCGGTAATGGTACCAAACACAGCTGTAAATATATAAAACTGAACATGTAGCTTGATCTTGTAATCTTGGTTAGGGCAGTCGTGCTAGTTGTTTTAATGGGTAAATTTTGATGACGTCACCAAATTGGAATATTTATTGCATATTTGATGATTTGTGTATCAATATTGCACATAAATTAAAAAATAGCCATTCCTTGACAATTCGTAAGAAATTGTTATGTGATATGTAACCAGACTCTGCGTCTCAGCGGTCAACAAACCGTGCATCCCCTATAGCAGCGCGCGTTGCTCGGTAGACCGGAAGAAATATATTATCTGGTATTATTTCTTGCGTTATGCACTCTTTGTATGAACGACATGGTCTCGTAAGTTTGTTTTTTATATGAACGACGACATGTTATCATTACTTAATTTATCTTATTGACCAGAATATTTTCATAAATGCATTACTGTTTTGTGAAAAGGACAATTTCATGAATTCATTATCTTATGTGAATAGCATAGCTTTGTTATTTTATGTGTCGCCAGAATGATCTCTCAATATCTATCCAACTAAGTGAATATATTTAGTTCATATGTCAAAGCGAACAAGACAGTTTCAAATTTGGTAACAGAATAATTGCATAGTTCGTGTTTGTTATGTTCACAATATAATGTGTATTGTAAAATAGACAACATGAAGAAAACTTCTCAATGCTTACTTTGAAATTCAGTATTTCATGTGAATATTTATCTTCAATGGTTGTAGACCATTTCCTGTGAGTTTAGACCATTTACTCTGAGTTTAGACCATTTACTGTGAGTTTAGACCATTTACTCTGAGTGTAGACCATTTACTGTGAGTTTAGACCATTTACTGTGAGTGTAGGCCATTTACTCTGAGTTTAGACCATTTACTCTGAGTGTAGACCATTTGTACAAGTATATGTCCATTCCAAATTGTTTACCAGATCAAAGTTTGATTCTTTAGCTACAGAGTATCAGGCATGTGCAACTAGAATAGGTCGAAATTCATATATATATATTATAAACAAAAGAAAATTCTTTAAAAAAGAAAATAGCAACACAGTTGGCTTTGTCTTTTTACTGATCCAAAATCGACTTGGTCTATCCTCGTGACTCACTAGTTATAGCGTGTGTACTCACCCTATAGCTGGTAAAGAGTAAGGTCCTCAAAATACAGTACCTAAAATATACATCAAATTTTCTTATGAATAATTAATTGCATGAGCAAACTGCATTGTATTTATGCAAAGACAAGGGTCGCATGGCAATTAAATAAAAGTATGCGCCTAAAATATAATGTGTATCACTTTGAATCAAACTGTCAATCATTCGCACTACCGTGGGACATTGAATAATCCAAAGGTCAGAAACTGATTCTTTCCAGCAAATGCAATGCTTACGATGCTTGTTATGAGATTTTGATAAAAGTTTGGAAGTTGTTAGATATAGCGATAGTTAGCGATTATTAACCAACAGAACATCGGCTATATTACTCGAGCATAGAAGAGCCAGCATATTATAGTAATGGTAATTAGGTGTATCACTGCTCATCGGATCGAACTATCAACGCAAAAATCGACAATGGTTCCATTACCAACGTAATGAGATTTTTATTTTTTTTTTAATTTGGCAGCTAACTGAAATGTGCGAAGTTTACAATGACAGGAACGAATGCGAAATTGACGGATAGCTCAATGATTAAATGAGTTTCTTTCATTTTTGATGTTGTGCTGCATTTTCGCGCATGTATACTGTTCGCTGCATTTGATTTCGAATTTAGTACAAGTAATTGTTAGAATACAATGCCAATAAATGAGTGGGTACAACAGGAAAGAACAAAGTGTCGTATAGATTAGGAATCGGCAACTCTTTAGAACTGCTGTGCCAGGTTTTCTCAGTCTTACTTGCGTGCTAAGTCATACACGTCTCTATAATTTAATTATCGTTTTTGTTACATACAGTACAGACTATAACTCCTACCATGTGCATTTCCAACGAGTCTAGCTTGCCATTGGTTGCTGACACTTGAGATTAAAGTATGTCAGACAGACTATTGCATGTATAGATTTACAAAAGGTACTAATCCAGTTTACATTTGTGCTGTATTTAAATATTTAGTTGTTATTTAGTTATAGAGATCGATTTGCTAAGTGAATTAAATGCAACACCGATAAAGCTAGAAGGCCCTACATTAACTTTACTGAAACAAATACTTCAATCTTCACACAGACCTGCATTTGCATCTTATCAATAATACTCTATTACTCATTTTGCTACATGGGTTTGATGTTCGGCGATTTAAAGGTATCACAATTATTGGAGATTTGCATATGGAATTTTTAAGAAATATTTTAAAACTGAGGAAAGCACTCCTTCTTATATGATTTATTCAGAACTAGGAAGAAAACTTGGTGATATAATTATGGGACCTTACTGATGGGATTTTGGACTTCCATTATGATTGGTAAATGAATTAAACCATCTAAACTTCTCTATCAAATACATTTTTTACGAGATCATTGCTAAACTTAATAGTTATGAATGGACGTACAATATAAAGAACAATTTGATAAGAGACCAGACCTCCTAGGTTATAATTTTCCTAATATTTCGAAACAAACCGTATCATAACAGAGACTTTGAAACACCTCGTTATACATGAATGGCTATCGTCGGTTAATCTATACTTCAAATAATACCATTGTTTAAATGAAGAACTGAATATGGAAATTTACCTTTTAAGTAATAATCTGTATTTATCATTGATACAGTTAAGGATTTCCAGTCAAAACGGTAGTTTGGGCGATACACAATTTAAGGAAAGAAAGAATAATCATGGTGACAACAATCACATCGGGGACGAGTACCAATATTCATTTGTTCCAGATTTTATAAAAAAAAGCAAGCAAGTTTCTAAAACCCTTATATTACCACTAATCTTCTATTGGAAAGTTACAAACCTTATTAGCTACCAACAATCGCAAAATTTTCCAATCTCTTACCACTTTTGTTACTGCATTAATGGATAAAATATTGATTATATGCCATTTATGGAAGAGGAAATAGTTCGTATTTTAAAAAGATATACTATTTGTTATCTTTTACAACGTTTGTGCACTTCTTGATAGTCCTTTCGAAAAGAATGTTACATTTATATACGTAGATGTTATTATATTTCCTACGAATGTCTATTCATACTGTCATTGTAAACGTTGACCAGTGATGCGATTGGTATCTCAACAGATTACTGGTGTCGCTTTTTGATATTGTAGCAGTTTGTTGTAGTGTTTTCATATGCCACCAATGTGTGACTGAGATTTAATTTCGTTGATAAAAGTTTTGCTATGTTTTGCTATGTTCCGCAATTTTGTATAATGTATATTGTGAAACACTGTAGAAGATCTCATGTGGTATACACGTACCAACATATCGACCCAGATGCTTGTAGGTTACCGATTCTGTCAAACATTCAATGGCTAATAGGACGTAACCGACGAAAATATCAACATGATGAAATAAAGATTACATACCTCGAACGAAATGAAATAAATCTGAACTTCTTATGCCCAGATTTTTAGCAATTTTCTTTTTCAAAAATATATTTTTATTGTTATTTCGTATTGGACATTTTGTTCTTACTAAACTGCAATTCGCAAACAAAACCCTTTGCTGCTGAGCGCGGAGATATGCGTGCATAATGCTTGAAACGTTTACTAAAGATGCTATTACGGTGACGTTTTTATGCATTAAGTAATTCTGCGTCCTTGTGATATTGTCTAAATTGTTACAATTAGAATATAAATAAACAGCACACTTTTATGGTAGAAAATATAAACACTCAGACGGCATGCGCAGAGTTTAGTTGGTTACATGGAAAACTGGACTTAACATTTAGTGTATTCCACATGCTGAGTTGTTTAGCAAGATAGTTCTATTACTTTTGTCTCTGTTCTTTTCTATCGTTTCTCCTACTTCTCCCAAAAAGTGTACATTTGAACCAGTTAAAATTCGAGATGCAAAGCAAAAGATTTAATTGCTCATCGTCGAATGTATTTGGGACAAATGGAATGTTTCAGGATATATTTCTCCAGGTCTCCCAATTCTATTCAGTTTGAAATTAAATATAATTTAATTCTAAACCAATAAAGTTCAATGATTCCAAAAAAGAACAAAACGTTTGCAGATTTTATACAGGGACATAATAATGCCAATAAAATGCCTTTAGTACATTATTTAGTGTAATAAACTTTACAGTAGTTCCCATTTAACGAAATAAACTTTGCCTGTAGTATATCTTTTATGTAATAATTTCCCGTAAACCGAATCACAGCAATGTTTTAAAAAATACATGTGCGGGAATTTAATATAATCTCGTATTGATATTGAAGCATCATAATTTATGAACCCCTTAAACGTTACATCGTTGCATCCATTAATACTTTTAGTACATTTACGGAAAAATATTACTTTTGCAAGCTGAATGAATTTGCTATAATTATAACTATAACAAATCACAATGACTCTCCTTAGAAACCACTCCACCTACCCCCCCCATTCTACACACCATACAGAAGGTGGTCTAGGGACGAAATTTGTGACAAATGCGATGCTTCTTCTGGCTATAACTACTTATATGAAGCTTGGTCAGACAATATCTAAAAATGTCATTGTAATAATTATCCAACTGACCTTTGACGCCCTACAGTTGCCTCCAGACGCAGTATCCTGTGATGATCCCCTTCTTGTATATGGTCATCACAAAGGCAACACTACGACTACCTCCATGGCGAACTATGGTGAGACTATCCACGCCTCAAATTATATGTTTACCTCCAAACCCACCCCGACGAATGATGAGATGAAAAATCCTTAAGTATTCCTAAATCGTTGAACGCACAACCGACCTTTATAATATACGAATATAAACAATCAGTATTTGTTATCTTTCATTCACCTACACGTATCACTAACCCAGTTTATTTTATTTCTGAACTGGAAAACCAAATAGAATGATTTTGTATCCCAAGTAAAGATACTTTCCAAGATCGACTCACATTTTACAGGGGTTCGATATAAATGAATTATATATATTTGTCAAAAGCTTGTGGTGGTGGTGACGGTGGTGACGGTGGTGTGTGTGTGATTATGGGATGGGTGGGATCGTAAAAGCATGTAACAACATAAAACAATGAAGGAAATAATTGCACACACCTAAATATTTGCTACTCGGCAAGGTTTATTCTTCTATTTTCCACTTCTCATTCAAAGCTTGAATAGAGGTGGTTCATTTGATGACACATTGGATGAATTCGACACTTGTCCAATTTCATTCTAACAGGAAACACGTTTGAGTTGGTCATGGACATAGCATGAGTGTCAAAACGGTAATATCAGAGCCAAGCTAACATCTGCATTGACCACCGAGTACAAGCAGGTAGCATGAAAAGAAGCAGTACACAATTTTACTGTAAATTTACGTGTAACAAGAAAGAGTAAGCAATAAGCAAAGTATCATAAAGGAACAGAATTTGACAAATTTTCAAAATTAATTTGTGGAGTGGATGCTTTGTTATATGTGACTTATATAGGAATTAGATGAGTAGTTTAGATGTGAGTTCACAGCCTGATTGTGTAATCACGGTAAAGATGCAAGCTCATTGTTTGCACTACTACTGGCTGCTCAAGGTTACTCAAAGCCCGCGACTTTCACTCAGCAAAATTTGGCTTCCTGCTACTAGGTTCTGAAGCAGATTCTAAGAACAATGACCTTCTGACATTGTACAAAAAAAATAAAAACATTAGTCTTAATTTTAGAGTATATTCTTTCATGTCATAAAACGAATGCCGTTTTCTTTATTGATTGATGCCATTTGTGTGCCTATATATATATATATATATATATATATATATATATATATATATATATATATATATATATATATATTGTGTATATATGTAAGTATGATTTATATTATGTTATGATTTATATTTTAGTCTAACGAAAAGTCTATAGTACAGATTAATAATTAAAATTAACCACTGGAAAATAGATTAAGAGTTAAGATGTAAACAAATTACAAAAACAAATTTATTTGTAAAAGGAGCCATCATTTCTTTGTCAAGAATAATTTAGTCTGAGTATATTTTCTGTATGAGATTTACGGTTGCTATGGTTGCTGGAGGCTACTAAACGTTTCGTAGATGTTAGTAATGTAATCATTTATCACAATCTGGTTATGTCTGTATTTGAACTTAACAACATTTTATCACAATCTGTTATGTCTGTATTTGAACTTAACAACAGTTTATCACAATCTGGTTATGTCTTATTTGAACTTAACAACAGTTTATCACAATCTTGTTATGTCTTTATTGGAAATTAACAACAGTTTATAAAATAAATATGAGTTAAACAAATAATCAATTTTAATAGCATTCTTGCTTTGATCTATGTTTGGGTTGGAATAAATGAGGTACCGGGCACATGGAAAGATAGCCATAGATCTGAGCAGTTCGCAAGAGATTATGAAACAAAGATGATCAGTTCTAATTACTTACTGCATCCTCGCATTATTCAAGCTTTCATCCCGACTGTTGAAACTATCAGGAAAAGGGTGACAAATTATTATATTAACCACATGAACACTTTTAATATAAAAACAACAAAAACTACGACAAAATGCAAACTTCTCCAGAATAAAATAGAGATGAATTTGCATCGTGTTAAAATTATTTATCCCCAATACATGTTCGTTTGCATGTAAGTGAGATCCTCGGTGCACATTTATGACGTAATACTGCCCTAGTTCATTCTTTAACAGCTCATTTATGGGGTCTTTTCTATCTTTGCAATAACGATTTTGGTTATGTTTCGTTAAGCATGTTGCGAACATGGGAAACAAAAGAGTTAAGTCTGCAACATTTTCTGCATGTAGCTGTTCTAGCCATGCAAGTTGTTAACTTTGTATTGTCTTCATAACTATATTTAGTACTTTATGTTGGTTCTTTCCGTAATATTTTTATCTCTGTTTTCGTCTTTAAAGCTGGTTCTTTCATTAATATCTTCATCTCTTAATCCTTTACTCTATTACTTACAGTACCATCTGCATCTTTGTTTATGTCCCTTAAGTTCGTTCTTTCATTGTCATCTTTATTTCTGTTTAAGTCTTTTTTACAGTGCTATCTTTATCTCTGTTTAAGTCTTTTACGCTGTTACCTTCTTTATCGTCTTGATCTCTGTTTAAGTCCTTTGCGTTGTTACCTTCAGTACCATATTAATCTCTGTTTAAGTCCTTTACGTTGTTACCTTCATTACCATCTTGATCTCTGTTTAAGTCCTTTAAGTGGGTTCTTTTAGTACTATCTTATCTCTGTTCTTTCTTCGTAAACTTTCAGTATCAACTTTCTCTGTTTATATCCATTACTTATTACTTTTAGTGCCATATTTTCTTTGGTTCTTACAGTGCTATTTATATCTATGTTCAAGTTCTTTAAGTTGGTTCTTACGGTGCTATCTTTATCTATGTTCAAGTCCTTTAAGTTGTTTCTTACAGTGCTATCTTTATCTCTGTTCAAATCCTTTAAGTTGTTTCTTTGCGTACCTCAGCTTAAGTCTTATTAGTTGATACTTTCAGTACTATATTTATTTTTATTTTATTCTTTCTTTACTATTTTTATCCTTCGGCTAGTCTTCAGATTGTTTAATTTCAGAACTATTTTTTGCCCTGTCTTTCAAGTGTCTAATGATTTCAGCTATGCAATGTAAATATAATTAATAAAGAAATGTGCTAGTGTAGATAGAAAACATGCTAATATGAGTTAGACGGCAATATTGAGTATAATTTGATCTCATTAGGGGAAAACATGAGACGATCATATGTGATAAATCTTTGTTGTATGCATTTTGCCTTTGCAATATATGATGATAAGCAACGAAGATGTATCTGTTTGTATATCAATTGTTTGAAATTTCACGTCTTTAGCATATTTATGGTATTTATCAGTATTCAAATGGACGGCATCGTATGACAATGTTTCCTGTTTTTATTTATGCTAACCGTATTATTGACACAATTTGCAGAAGTGTAATGTTTTGTATTTGTCATAGGATTTTTTTCTAATTTTCTTTAATAATTTATCCATATTTAGAGAAATACAAGACCGTAAACATTATGGATTCATATTTCATAATATTCTGTACGAATACGTATTCTCTCTTTTGTGATGTATTGATTGTTTTATTAATTACTTGCGTATTATTTGATTGAAAACATTTATATGAACGTTTCCAACAGATGGACAACAAGAAAGGCAGACAAAAGGACAGAGACAGACAGAAAAACATACAGACTGAATGACTGATTACTAGGCAAGTACTCTGATACATAATTTGATGGATGTGTTCATGAGAAATCCATAAAGCCACATGACATGTACTTACCTCCAAAATAGCCTGAACATTCTACATGCACTTTTTATCGATGTTTCCCCGAGTCTGTGTAGCTACATCATAAACTCTGTAACAATAACTCTTGACGATACAAATATATTCAATCTTCCCATCTAGTATCGATTCACTTAGGAGCCATTACTGCTGTCCGTGCAGAAAGCCGGTTCGTATATTTTAAGTGCAGATACAGAAACGGCTGCTGAGGTATGCAGCCTCGATCTTAAACCAGTCTCAACATTTTACTGAATGCATTGTAATTGCTAATCTGAATTCCGACTGCTGATGAAATGGAATTGAATCCTGTCCAAAAAAGGCAGCGATACTCATGTGTGATGCTAAATCAAATGGAATATCAATGTCTCACTTTTTTCCCCACTAATCACCATCACTATTATTGCAATGCAAAAGCCGGCGCACGGGTCGGAATAAGCTGAGCGTCGATTCTTTGACGGCGTAACAATGTCGCAATATCACATCAACATTACATCAAAAATACAGAAACGATGCTGCACCTCTGCCAAGAATACTGGCTAAAACATTTTTGCTGTTAACTGAGTTGTACCGTTCATTCACAAAGGGAATTGAGAATATGAATAACATTAGTGGTACGAATGATACGTACTTGTTAGTTGTAGTACAATATTAATGAATAAGTAGGTTGATACATTTTGTTCGCATGTATATACGACTACATAATTAGAGATGAAATCATTGATAAGTGGACATTCTATCGCTAGAACCTCTCCTTTCTAATTTCAACATGGTCATAGCTAATTTATCTGCATTGAAGAACGGTCATCTTGTTACTTATATCAAGCCAATATTATCCCTAGTTCTTATAACTGACAGTTGTTTCAACATGTTGAACTATAAATAGTGGTTTTAATTTCTCAGATTATTGGAAATGATGCTTTCACAACGGAGTACTGTGTGCTACCAATTAATTACGAATATTTAAACAGAATGGTTGACGTGTGTCATTAAAGTCTTTGTTTTTTATCAAAAGTAAAGCCGATCGATAGAGGATATGGAATGGAATCAGGTCTCTAGGGAGATTGGTCTCACAGCTGGATTGAATGATACACGTGTGATATCTTTCAAAAACATGAATCTCATTACAATTAATATTAAACCCATGAAAACTGTCTATTTATCTTTTAGTCTCATTTTTCTTTTATCCGAACTAAATCTGTCTCCTTTTGTCTTACTAGCAACCCTTATATGTATGCATGTATAAATATATATATATATATATATATATATATATATATATATATATATATATATATATATATATATATATATATATATATATATATATATATATATATATATATATATATAATGTCTACTGTTTCATTTGCACACGTGCTCCATTCATAATTTGATTTTGACTATAGTTTTATAACTGCTATCTGAACGACTAATTTTCATTGCATATTAATATCTTCTTATCCGAACTAAATTTGTCATGAAGTGGCCAGTGTTGGTGATTCTAATGCTGTCATGAAGTGAGAAGTATTCTGGAATGCTATTACATACATACATACATACATACATACATACATACATACATACATACATACATACATACATACATACATACATACATACATACATACATACATACATACATACATACATACATACATACATACATACATACATACATACATACATACATGCATGCATACATACATACAAGAACATCTAGAAAACATTAACAAAAATTCAAATATATGACAGCGTGGAAGAGGCATTTCTCACATTTTAAATCAAAAACCAAACCACTTTCATTTTACTCCTTGCTTAATGAGCACACCAATACCGGAATAATATGAAGGAAGTGTTTCTGTGCTTCGTGTCATTCTGTCTCCTTGGTTTCGTATTGAGGCGAGAATATCATAGCACCGCCATTAAAATAGACCATCAAAAGAGCATCCTTCCTCACAAAACCAGTGCATTTCGAAGATCAATATTCCCCATATTTATGTATCTTCCCATTTCTGCATATCATTTCCTTTTTTTTTTGCCCTGTTTGACCGAATATTTATTTATAACCATGCCATTGTCTATAAATCTTAATACGATTTGATCTAAACGCAAATTATGTTCACATTTTAGTTAAGGTCAATACTATTTTGTTTCAATTAATCACTTACTGCTGTTGTTTATTTTAACATTAGTCATAGGGAAAATAGACAAATATTACATTGATTATCCGCTTAGTGTTTTGTTCTTGAAAATAACATGCTGATATGGCATATCATGTTCAATGAGCTGTATGAATTCATCATGCATGTAAATAAACATCAAATTGATCTACGGAGAGATAATGATTACAAAAGTCACCATGTACGTATACTCAATTTAACATTTCAATCAACGGCTGCCATTTATAAACTGTAAAAGAATGAATTTTAAACAACAGTCAAGACTTCCTTTTAAAATATCCATTTTACCACAACATAATAATCAAGACATGCTTGATATGTATAGGGTTTCACTACACAGGCAGTAAGTTCACCAACCAAATAACAAAATGCAAATTGTCCTATAACAATTTTGCTGACCAATTATCCGGGAATAACAGTTACATGGGGCAATAAAACTATTGCCATAGTAACACGCGTCTGGCAAATAAAACGAGTCTATAACAACTGCCTCTGTGCGTGGGATAATTCACTATCGGAAAATTACTATGATGTGAATTGTAAAAACTGCAGCCAAGTGTTAAATGAATTGCTAAAGGTCTTACCAGCATCACCACAAGTCGTCCATGTAATAGTTTGTGTTGTAGATCCAAATAAAAATGGCAAGGTTAATATATTTTCTCGTGTAATGCTGATACGGTCTGTCGGATTTAGTTCGTGTAGATGCGCATAACAAAACTATGAAAATAAACAAATGTCTGTAAATACATGAACTTAGCGCACGTTAAAGGAAAAGTGCAGATGGGGATTGCGGCAATAGTTCTTGTACATATCCGTGCGTGCATGGGCCACCATACGTGAGCAAAGTTGTACAAAGATATCTTCTAATATCGATTGAAACATCAAATAAAACTGCCTAATTGAGGCATTTTGAACATGCCCTTTACAGTTCTTGAATCTCATTCTATATCCTGTGGCATCGCTTGGGGATGGGGTGTATTTATTAGCTGAATATAGCACTAGGCAGGCTACTTTCTTTTGTAGACTTTATGCTAAGGTTGTTTTTCAATCAATATCCGCCTGCATTGCTGTAGGCGATAATATATATTAGTAAGTATATCTGTTATCATAACTCTTAAACAATTGAATATAATTTTATGAAACTTATTCTCTTTTGTCCATATATGTACCACGTGTAAGAGCAAGTATCGGCTACATCACAGTGGTAAAAAGTACTTAACATTTCTGAATTTTCAAAACAAAACAAAACTTTACATATACAGATGTAGCTGAAAGACGCACACTGTTTCTGCATGCTTCCAGTTACGACAATATAGACACACTAATTAATAGGTGTACAAATTCAAAACGTTTTCCCAACATAGGAGCTGATGTTTTAAGGGAATAAACAGCTTTAAAAAAAAACAATCACTAAATACAGACCTAACAAAATGTATGGATGTTTGCATGTAAGAATCCCTAGAGGGAATTTACAACAAGACACACAAATAAAAGATTGCGTAACAATAAATAAATGAGAGAATTATTGATTCTATCGAAGACCATCTATATATTTTGACTTAATTTTAGGTTGTGGGCAAAGAACGGAAACACATTGTTACAAAAAATTAAAGTCATCTGCAGATTTGCTAAAGAAGTTATATCCATGTACAGTTATGCATGGAGGTCTAAAGCAGGGGTGGGCAACTTCTCCAGTCAGCGGGCCGGATATTGGAAAACGAAGTCCTTAGCGGGCCAGATTTCTGAATCGCGTATTTATCCACCTATGCAAGGAATAAATCGTATTTAATGTAAACTTTAAACTTGTAAACTGTAAGTTTATAGCATAGAGACCAAAAACAGTATTTAATTTAATGTAATGTACTTCAATAGCTGCTGAAGTCAATGAGACATCTGTGGTCGATCAAAGTTGTCAACAAGTTGTTTGAACTCTGGCTGCATGTGGAACGTAGAAATCCTCAGTAAATACTGCACGTGAACATCAGTTAGATTGGAACGCAGCTTTGTCTTGTTAATGTTCATGGTCGAAAATGTTTGCTCGCAAATGTATATAGACCAGAAAAGAACAAGTAGTTTCATGGCCATCTTTCTCGGGTTGGCAAACTTGGACTCATTCAGTGACGCATAAAATTTGTCAATGCTTTCAGATTGGAATTTCTCTTTCAGGGTAGAGTCACGCTGCAGATCAATCAATTCCAGCATCCGGCACCTTTACAAAGTCAATTGTAAACGGTGATGACAAAATATCAAACTCAGCAGCAAGTTTCTGGAAGTTTGTAAAACGACGAGCAAATTCATTGTCTAGTGCAAATATCATATTGGTGTACTTCTCAGTTGACATCATCAGGGGGGCCATAGTTTTGAGTGTTGGAAAGTGTATCGTGATATTCTGGCTGAGCTGGCGAGAAAACAGTTTTAGCTTCACCCTGAATGCCTTCCCTGTTGAGTATATTTCGTGAGCAAAAGTGCCTTTCCCTTAAAGTCTGGTGTTCAATTCATTCATATGTTCAAAGAGATCAACTGCAAACGACAGATCTGACAGCCATTTGGATTTTCTGAGTTGAGAATATTCTGTATCTTTCCCTTTCATTTCCAAAAACAGTAAGATTTCCGTTTTCAGGCCCCAGACACGTCTGAAAACTTTCCCCAAACTCTACCGGCGTACATCGGTATAATACAAAACATCACTGTGAACTGAGCCGCAATCTTCCAGAAGTGTGATAAACTGTATGTAATTTAGACCTCTCCCCCTGATGAAATTAACAATTTGCACAACTGGATCCACATGTTTCATGTCAAACACACTTTTACATAGCACTTCCTGGTGTATTATGCAATGACGAAATATCTGCTCTCTGGTGCAAATGACTTCTGCAACACGGTCACCCAGTCTCTTCAGTAGACCAACTTTTTTTCCTGTCAAAGATGGACAACAATCCGTAGTAACACTGGCCATTTTCTGCCATGGTAATTTCATTGAATGCATGGCATTTTCCACACATTCAAAGATATCTTCCCCGGTAGTCGTGTCTTTCATTGATTCCATTGACAGCAATTCTTCTGTGATTTCAAAGTTTTCTGAAATGCCTCGTACAAAGATGAGCAACTGTGCAGTGTCATCGATGTCAGTGCTTTCATCAAATCCCAAGGAAAACAGCTGAAATGAAGGTACAGGCCCTTTCAGTTGTGATGTAAGGTATTCACCAATTGCTTCAATGCGGCGAGCCACAGTTCTTCTCAATAAACTGACTTCTCCAAACTTCTTTCTTTGTTTTGGACAGACTTTATCAGCTACATCGAGAATACACTTTTTGACTAATTCTCCATCACAGAACGATTTGCTGTTCTTAGCAATGTTGTATGCGATCACAAAGTTGGCATGAATAGCAGCTTTCTGGGCAACATTAGCTTTTCTTTCCGAATATATTCTGCTGCTTTACACGTTTTCTGTCCAGTTCTGTTGCTCTTGTTGCTGCTCTGTTGTTCTGTTGCTCTTGTTGCTGCTCTGTTGTTCTGTTGCTGCTGATAAAGTACTTCCATAGCCTGCATGTTTCGTCGCATAATGGCGGCTAATGTACTCTTTCAACATGGCAACACTTTCACTGCACTGCAAACATATAGCTTTCTTGCCGACTTCTGTGAAAAAGTACTTGCTGTCAACTTTACGTTTCTTGGCAAAATCCATGGTAAAAATTTTATTGTAAATTCTAAATCTAATTCTAACTGAATTCTAACCGTGGCCACATTATCATGTACGACCGGAAACAGTCTGCGGGCCAGTCAAAATCTCATCGGGTACCGAATCTGGCCCGCGAGCCGTATGTTGCCCGTCTCGGGTCTAAAGGAAAGATGTGAAGAGAATGATGCAGATGTGTAATGGTGAATAATAATAATAATAATAATAATAATAATAATAATAATAATAATAATAATAATAATAATAATTATTATTATTATTATTATTATTATTATTATTATTATTATTATTATTATTATTATTATTATTATTATTATTTATTATCATTATTATTATTATTATTATTTATTATTATTATTATTATTATTATTATTATTATTATTATTATTATTATTATTATGATTATTATTATTAGGTACCAGCTACATATCCACCAAGAAGTCTACGAAAAGAAGTATGGGTGGATTGGCCTTACACGGAGGGCATACCAAACCACATTTCCAGGCAAGATCTACATTGGTACTGCAATGACAAAAGAAGGAATGCAGATCAAGAAAGGATTGGCTCCGTACAGTCGAGAAGAAATCTAGGCTACCACAACACGTGAGCTGATTTGACAGCATCTAACCCAAAATTGTGTACGGGTGAAATATTGATGATTTGCTGTAATTTTAATAAGACTACAGCAGAAAGATTAGACAGTTTTTCATTTTGGCCGAACTCTTAATGAGTTTTAAATTATTGTATCAAGTATTGTTTCTTAAGTGTGCGTTCAATGCTGGTCGACTACATGTGGGATGTCGAGGGACTCGACTGAATTTCGAGTCTAGTTAATCTTGTTGACGTTTTCGCGCTGATTTTCTTGCTAATTTGGCTTTGGCTTTTATTTTCTCGCTTTCTGAATTCAACGTTTAGGGGAAGATATTGACTGGCACAGATACTGTGTCAGAAGATAGACTGTATTTTGGCCATGCATCCTAAATTCTGATTGATCGTGTAGCTAACTCTTGCTGTCAAACTTTGGAATGATTGTATCCCGGGCTTATGTTTTTTAAATTTTACAACGCTGATCTATGCAGCGGCATATTCTTGAATCTTTAGTCTTGTCTAACGTTACATCGGTCCTTGGGATATTTGGGTCTACGCTACGCAACAATTGGAACTTTTTGAATCATACCATTTGGACGATCCGACGCTTTAGTAGGGCATCGGTGGTAAAAAGATTCCACAAAAGAAAGAACGATTGTTGGTTTTCTTAGTTTTATATTTTACTAGGACTCCACCTTTGAGAAGTTTGGTTTGTTAATAGTCCTCCTCAATGTAGCTCCTTTGGTATTATGCCCTTTTAATGTGCCTCTCGAGTTATGCAGATCTAGTTGCTAAGGTAGCACGATTAGAGTACTCGTGTGTGGGGACTCGACTGAATGTCGAGTCTAGTTAATCTCGTTGACGTTTTCGCGCTGATTTTCTTGCTAATTTGGCTTTGGCTTTTATTTTCTCGCTTTCTGAATTCAACGGTTCGGGGAGATATTGACTGGCACAGATACTGTGTCAGAAGATAGGCTGTATTTTGGCCATGCATCCTAGATTCTGATTGATCGTGTAGCTAACTCTTGCTATCAAACTTTGGAACGATTGTATCCCGGGGAAGACGTTTCTTTGTTGAAAACAACATACTTAAACTTGAGGATAGCCATTTTATCCATTTAGATTCGATGTAGTCAACTTATAGTCACCAGCATAGATGTTTATGCATGACCTTGGTAAGAAGATTTCCTCGAGTGTTCCCATTAAAAAAATTCTTTCATTGTGAAGACGCCTTTTAATACTCAGTGCAGTTCCATTTGTTGGTTTTCTTAGTTTTATATTTTGCTAGAACTCCACCTTTGAGAAGTTTGGTTTGTTAATAGTCATCTTCAATGTCGCTCCTTTGGTATCATGTCCTTTTAATGTGCCTCTCGAGTTATGCAGATCTAGTTTCTAAGGTAGCACGATTAGAGTACTCGTGTGTGGGGACTCGACTGAATGTCGATTCTAGTTAATCTCGTTGACGTTTTCGCGCTGTTTTTTTTTTTTGCTAATTTGGCTTTGGCTATTATTTTCTCGCTTTCTGAATTCAACGGTTCGGGGAGATATTGGCTGGCAAAGATACTGTGTCAGAAGATAGGCTGTATTTTGGCCATGCATCCTAGATTCTGATTGATCGTGTAGCTAACTCTTGCTATCAAACTTTGGAACGATTGTATCCCGGGAAAGACGTTTATTTGTTGAAAACAACATACTTAAACTTGAGAACATGTGATACCTTCCTCGTTTGGTATGTACGTTAATGTATAATGATCATACATCCACGGTGACGAAGAGTGTTATCTACAAGGTAAGTTTATTGTCTTTTGTTTCAAATCTTGGATATATGAAGACAGTTCTTCCACGAAAGGCCAAAGGTGATAATCAACAAATTCAGATATTTGTTCAGTGGGAGGATTGTTTCAGGAAATGATTGGTCATCTCAAGTTCCTTAGGCGTATTTCAGATTTAATAAAATATTTCTGGTTTGAGGTCAACTGTTAAGAGGTTAGTTAGTATTTTGTCATCATTGTGTTATGCGTTATGCAAGTCTGTTAATGTCTGAGGCACAACACAGTTTAACGTATTCAGTTCTTTGCGCAAAACTCGTGATGTCTTCAATTCCAGTACATTATACGTTTTCGGACGGGGACAAACATCGAGTCCCTTAGAGAGGAGACTTATGTCTGAATTAGTCAACTTAACCAATGACAACATTATTACAGTGCTGACGTTCAGTTTTGCTGGAAGATTTTCGATGCAAAACTTTCTAGTCTTTATCCTTTTTTGTTCCTTCCGTAACGAAGCCCCATGTTTAAGATTGATCTAGTAAGTGTGCTGTGCCGTTTGTTCAATAGTTGCCATTTTAGGCTAGTTAGAAATCTGTTCAGTTTTCAAGATGAATTCACGAAACGTATTTTGATCTTTTACAGAAAATCAGTATGAAGTTCAATACACGCCTCCAACTTCCTGGCTCGAAGTAAAGAGTTATCATGAGATTCAGGAACTTCCGGAGAGGTGTAATGACGAATTGAGTTGAGTTTCGTCCAGTGAAAAAGGATAAAGTTGTCCTGCATATAGGGGCTAAACTTGAATTTTAAAAGCTAATGGTTCTAACACACATATTATATTATATTATATTATATTATATTATATTATATTATATTATATTATATTATATTATATTATATTATATTATATTATATTATATTATATTATATTATATTATATTTGATTATATTATATTATATTATATTATATTATATTATATTATATTATATTATATTATATTATATTATATTATATTATATTATATTATATTATATTATATTGTATTGTATTGTATTGTATTGTATTGTATTGTATTGTATTGTATTGCATTGCATTGCATTGCATTGCATTGCATTGAATTGTATTGTATTGAATTGTATTGTATTATATTATATTATATTATATTATATTATATTATATTATATTATATTATATTATATTATATTATATTATATATATATATATATATATATATATATATATATATATATATATATATATATATATATATATATATATATATTACGTACACAAAATATATGTTGTTATTAGGAAACAACAATACAAATTGCACATATAATAACGCTGTACAGCAAGCATTATCCCGTTGATCTCAGATTGGAGTAATAGACTAATTAACATTATAATATCCTTTTTGATAATATTGCTTTCATTTGTTACAATTGTCAGTATCAGTCAGGGCCAGTAGATAAAGTAATGCATTACCTCTCAGTTAAAAAGCTTTTTAAAAATAGATGCTTTACGTCCTAGCTAGATTTATAATAGTAGCACATATTAGTTAAACATGTTTTCCAATAAGGTATATGTGTATACTTCTTTCAAAGTTCCAGATGCAATGGAAATTTTTGTAAAAAGTTAAAGTCATCTTTCAGAATTTAGAAAAATGGCAATTTTCTCTGGGAGTATTATTTGGTGTGTTCCATCATCCAACCTAGGAACCGCTCCGGTGGCCTAGTGGATTGAACATCCGCCTCGGATGCTGGAGGTCGTGGGTTCAATCCCCGGTCGAGTCATACCAAAGACTTACAAAAATGGTACTAACAGCTGCCTCGCTTGACGCTCAGAATTAAGAGGTTAGTGTTAGGACTAGTTGGCTTGCTGTCAGGATAATGTGACTGGGTGGGACACCATGCTACATGTCTCCTCCATGATGCCCCAGGGCTTGACATCACTATAAACTGTTACACTGCAGATAACGTAGCGATATGGCTGAATATTTTTCATGCAATTCTATATTTCCTGTCCTAATGTCGTCTCCGATATTAATGATATCTTACATTAGCATCGTTCTATAGTTTGATGGATTCACCAAACTTGCAATCCATTTTGAATGCAGCTGTCAAGTAGCCTTTGTTTTGCAATAAATAACCTTTGAAAACCCAATCCTTTTAAAACTTAGCCGAGATAACTGTCTAAATATGGTAGTCCAATTTCAGTTACAGGTTTGACTAGTACTTTCATTTAACATGGTATTGGGGGACTCGAGTGGCCGAGTGGTCTATAGCGCTATCTGTTATGGATCACTGCCAGCTCACCTCTGTATGCATAGGTTTGAGTCTAAGATTCGGCTAATGTGGATATGTGAGAAAGCTTGTCAGTAGCTTCTCGTGGGTCGGTGGTTCTTTCTGGTGATTTCCCGGTTTCTTCCTCCACCATTAATACTGGCCGCCATGAATAACCTATCGTGTGCTGAAAAATGGCGTTAAGCCCAACAACAACAACAACAACAACAACAACAACATGGTATTGTAAACAAGTTTTCCATGTTTGTTTTTTTCGTTTAGCAGGTAATGTTCAACCAAGTCAATCAGTATTTATTCCTGACATTCTGTCAGCTCCATTAAATATATATCATCGTTTGCACACCGTTTTGCGCCAATTTTTTAATGAACTATATGTAAATGAGCCCTTTAAATAAAATTAGATTTTGCAAATACCCACACTTCTGCTCCATAATTAAATATAGGTGTTACAATGTTAGCAAATAAATAAAAAAAACTAGGCTTGCAGAAATATTAATGCATTTATGTATTTGGTTAACTTATGAACTACTTGTTGAGGCTGATCAGATCGCTTCATGAACTTCTGAAAGAGAACTACTAGATGTAAAAACAACAATACATAAGTACAATTTTTAGATATTTTTTTCTACCTTTGCTAATATCACAACCTTTGCTTTGGAGTTATTTAACGATAATTCCAGTTACAGTTTTAATTGTTAAAACCCTTCTTTTTAATAATGAGTCGCAATTTTAATAATGATTTTAATAATAATTTTAATTATGATTTTAATAATAATTTTAATAATGAGTCGCCCAACTTGCAAGATCATCAGGATACATTAATTAAAACAATTCTGTCCTACATGGATTATTAATATTGTTCTTGTTTGTTTTGTTTGTTTTTTTTTTGTTGTTGTTAATGAAATTCATAATTGGTCTAGAGTTTTAAAAGTGATAGTCTACCGTTGAAAGAATGTTTATATATTAGTTAAAAAGCACCTCGGCGGATCGCAATTTAATATACGAACTTTTTTGGTGTGTCAAACTGTGCTCTCTCTCTCTCTCTCTCTCTCTCTCTCTCTCTCTCTCTCTCTCTCTCTCTCTCTCTCTCTCTCTCTCTCTCTCTCTCTCTCTCTCTCTCTCTCACTCTTTGATCTTGAAATATTGGAGCAGCCATTTCGATCAGCAGTCTGCTTTAGGCAGCTTGTTGCTTCCCTAATACTAATACGACATAAAACACAAATTTCAGTTCCAGTACGTGAAAATAGCTTAGAGGTATGACATCATTGTCTACATTATGATTCCTGTAAATGCACACAACTTTACTATATACCTTGTCCTCTTTCCGAAATACTTAATAACTGTTGAATGGAAGCATATACGTGTAACCTACTTACCAAATGACGTAATACAAACATTAAAATAATAAAATAAAATGGAGACAAGCAGTCATACCTACAATTATATTGTTATAAAGGATATACAATTTAACAATTGAAAAGACAATTATACAATTTTATATAATATATTGGTATTAGGGCAATTAGGATACGAAGTATCTAATTTGTGAATCCAATAAGTTTCTGTTATGAGTCTATTCATGTCTCCATGCATAATATCTATTGGCATGAAAGAAAAATCGAGTAGACAGTGACTATTAGTATTAAATGAATAATTTTAATTATTGGTATTAAAATTATTGGTATTAACATTTAAATTCCAATAATCAATGTCTGCTCGATTTTTCTTTCATGCGAAAAGATATGCCAAACGAAGCACGGATTTATATGTTGACATAATTAGGCTGGGTATTTTTCCAGATTCGTGATCAATCAATTTCCACGAAAAGAACTTTCCCAAAACTAGTTAAAATATTAAAACTCGCGGAATTTAAAAATATTTAGCATGTAAAGTTGTATTAGCCATGAACCTTTTAATACGTACAGTACATGGACGCCCTCTGGAGGTGCATTGCTTGCTTTTTTTTGTTGCATTTATAAGTCTCATGCTCGTGGTATGGGTCAAAAGCACCGCTTCAGAACGAGTCATTGTATCTCCAAGTTTCAGGAGACCTCAGTCCACAATTAAGCTAAAAGTGCATTAACAATATTTCGTACGGATGATAACAAAACATCAGATCTGTTAAAAGTCTAAATATATCAATCAAAACACAGAAGTTGTTATTATTATTGACCAAGTTATGTAGTCAAATACGTAAATTTGCAGACTGGTGCCATTGTAAGATTTACTTGTAAGATAATCAAAAACATCAGTAATCCGTAGAAGGCTCAGATTCAAACATTTTATATATAGAATGATTAGTGATACCCAAAAGTTTCTCAGCTTCTTCAAAGTCAACAACGCAACATTAACGAAATAGGAAGCTGTCTTTAAATGTAATTACTTAGGCCAACTATAAGAGCGCGCTGCCTGGTGTTAACGCCCATACAGACACATCTTTATATCTAAGGCTCCTGATCAGACGAGACATAGACTGGTTAAACATTTATCTGCGATAAATGTGTCTTGTAATGAAGATAAAAATGTCGAGTCCATTCCGCATATAACTTTACCTTAACCTTTTATCAATTACCTTTATTCTGTCAAACATGTCATAGCTTCCGATATACGTGTAATCGCTGAGATTTTTTTAATAAAAAAGTGAGAAATTTTCCAGAAAATTGATTATATGTCACTTGTACATCTAGATGTACAAACACAAGATCGCCTCCTTGCCTAGTTATGTATTCGTTGCAATAGAGTATTTCTGGTGCCTGATGATATTCACAAACAGTTAAAGGTAAATTAGTGAATACAGAGAATAAATATTAGTTCTTACATTGTGGCAAAAGACAACATCGATATCATAATCTGTGTAATCTTATTGTATAGAATGAACATGGACTTTATTTACAATGAGCCATGGTGGAGCTATTTATACATCTAAACATTGATATGTCCACATGTCTGACTATCTGAATGTAGTATAACTATTTATGGTTTGTGTTACTCGGAAGTGGCGTTTATGTAGTTCTGGTTTTCATTCTGTTCGCGTCACCAATCCTTCCATACTTCCATCCATCTATATATCCATGAATCCACGTTAGTATGCATCAATATACATAATTATAACTATCCAAACATTCATATATATTATCTTTGTCTGTCTGTATGCATGCATGCATGTATGATGTGATTTGTAAGACTTTATATCTCTATTTATCTTTCCGTTCACTAGCCATTCGTCCTTCCCTCCATTTATATATCCATACATCAACTACTTATATTTAAATACATCCATTAATATATCCATCTTTGCATGCATCCATCTACCAATACAAAGCTATGTACATAAATATAACCGCATAGTTAACAATCCATCCACCTACCTACCTATCTACCTACTTACCTAACAGTATGTGTGTTTGGTCTGTCTGACTATGAAATCATGGCTCTTACAGTTAGGTTATGAAATATGCATTTTCAATGAACACATTAAATACAGCGATTACTATTGCATACTAGAAACAAAATAAAAGAAAAACAATCTGTGCGCAATTCCATCTATTCCTAATACACAATGAAGACGGCCACATGCAAATGAAATTATTGAATGGATGTAATACACTACCATTGATATAAACTTACACTTTAGGACTGGTCGGCCTGGTGTCAGAATAATGCGACTGGGTGGGATATCATGCGACATGTCTGCGGCATGATGCACCAGTGCTAGGCATCACTATAAACTGGCACACTGCAGACACCGTAGCGATATGACTGAAACATTGTAAAAGCTTTGTTATCCTTTTTTTAAAAAATCCAAATTCAAATTATTAGGTAAAGACTTTGTTCACAAGACTTTGTGGTTGTGTAACTTAGTTATAGGTTATTGCGTGTTTCAGTATATTTCTATACGAAAGATCCTCTTCTTTAACCAAGAATTGTTGAATATAATGCATAACTATTGGAATCAGTTAAAGAAAGATGAAACAGTGTAGGCAGATCTACGCCATTATTTAATGCCAGCGTAAGAAGATATATGAAAAAGGAACGAAAGAAAAAAGAATTGGAAGGAAAAGAATAAATCGTTTCTTCATATATTTCTCAAATTGTTTATTTGTATCATTCTTTTGAAAACATTATTTGATCCTTATGTGTAATTTTTAGCATCACAAGTTTAACCCTATTTGAGATACACGGACAAACAATTTTGTATATTACATTTAGAAGTGAAATGGGTGTCAAATTTAAAATATATTGCATAAATATATACAATTTTAGCATACGTATAATCACTCTTTCCTTCCGAGTGGAAGATAATTCTCAAAGTACCTGCCCAAATTGAAATCCTTGCATCGAAAACTAATGTGAATAAAACTCCGTTGACATTCCGATTATGTCGAGCGAATTGTGATCTCGGTGTGAGATACGAAAATCCACCCGGATGCCAGAATTTTGTTTGACAATATTTCTGATCCCTACAACGAAAATATCCCATCCATCACAGACGCTTAACAAAGGATTGTTGTTTCTTGCATTCCTGGCAACAAAGCGTAGGTGGCGTCAAGTCGGTATAGATACATTAGAAGAGCAGATACCTTAAGATGATTCCATGTTTAGAGAAATGGGTAAATTGTTTTGGTATACAACAGGTGGATTGTGTACAAAATTTAACTGCATATATGAACTGATAAGTACTGAAATTAAAACCATATAATAGTAAACAGTCGCGATACCACGTCGAAGTGGTGATGCGCCAGTCAAAACACTGCATTTCCACTTGCGATATTATACAACCGTCATCTGCTGAAAGATAGAGATAATTTCCACATAATCATATACATATATGAATGTGAGAAAAGTGATCTTGTTGCTAGCTTTGTGTATGCTGCAAGATATTATATTATAACAACACTCTAAAATGTATGCACTCTATAATTCCATTTACTTTAGCGGCCAATAGCATAAAAATATAATTCTAATAAAACATGTACTCAGAATCAACTTTGAACAGAGAACCGGATATAGCAGTAAACTAAGCGTGCGTAGCAATGCGCGATTATTCTCTCTCAGCTCAGTTTTCTTTATCCTTTGACCATCCTCAATTTATACCTATATGCAAAATGTCCCCACCCCTCATATCTCCCCCAATAACGTGGATCGAAATTCAGAAGCACGTCGACGGACCACCCCAATCAGATCACAGAATTTGATGTCTCTATCTTACACGGCATAGAAGGAGTTTCGTGGTATTTATTATCACGGAAGCGCTTCCAGACGACGAAAATTACATAACTCATCAACATTGTATTGACCAAGCGCATGAAACGTAATCTAAAAGACCTAAAGAATTAACGTTAGCTCCAGGCCCATTTTTCTGTAGTTTTTGAATATTCTCAAAATAAAATTGTCCACCAGATTACGATGGAACTAACACATCAACCATTTTTCATCTTCAAAGGATTTCGGCGTCTGTATGGACGTAACCTTTCCATCTTTTCTTATGGTAGATGTTTTTAAACCTTGTATAATCATTCGCACATGCAGGGAATTCAGTCCAATTATGAAGGTTTTGATTTCAATAGATTCAAAATATACGTGTGTTTTAAAAGTAAAAGGATGTATATTATAAGTATTAGAGTGGGACGTATCCCATTCTATGTTATCTATAATCAGGAGATTCCTTCGCCTTTTGTTCTCCGGACTTGTTGAAATATAAATCAATAAGGAAGCCCAGGATACAAGTAAAAATCTGACTTTTTCCCCTGTGAAACATTTGCTTATGCAAGACAAAATTGTTTCATCCACGTGAATAAGGAGTAAAAAAGTATAACCAATTGTATTGATTTCTCTTACCACTTTATCCTAAAATGAGCAAAAGAAAATCAGGCTATATCAGGTTTGCTGGGCTAGAATAAAAACAAAGCAGAATAACCCCTCCCTCAAACAAAAAGAAGATTAATAAGGAAATAGTAGAATGGTGATTGAACAAATGATCAAATGATGCTGTCAGGAAAATAAGGCTACGGAATTCAGTACAAATAAATCTTTAACATGTCAAATATTGAAGACTTCGGTTTGCCGGTACTGTTTTTCTGCATTGTGTAAGGTTTTAGAAAATTATTTTTGAACGCAGGATTATAAATGAGATTAAATTCAATCAGAAAATGAAAAGAGCAATGTATTGTTACTTATTCAGAGAAATCTGTGAAATCTAGCATCAGGTCGTCTGTTGTTGAGTGTGACATCGGTGTCATCACTGTTAGAAAATTTGAACAAGCCAAAGTTGAAGTTTTGTACAAGGTCATAACGTTGAAATTGGGGAGACAAATCGTTCCCGGGAGATTTTAATTAACTTTATCAAACATCACGTGTCTAAATTGTATGGTTCGGGAGAGTCCAGATACAAAGGTATCAATGAAAATTATGCCGTAGTAATTTGCTAAAAGGCATTAGATGTGCATGATACCAACAACAGCAACATCAACTTTTGTAACGAAATCCTAGAAGAAAAAGTGCAGGACAATAAAAGGAAAGTAGATTTTCAAATTGGCTCTAATTCAGGTACCTTTCATAAAGAGGCCCAACATCAACTGTGAAACTGCATGTATGGTTTATGATGATCCATCAAGATTGACTGTAACTGCTTTTATTTTCAGAAATAAGTATTTGTTCTTTATAAAAGAGGTCAAATTTTATCTGACTATGTACGGTATTCTTGAAAGACCGGAATAAGAGTAGCCAAGTACATCCTCTTTTGGCACGAATGACCATTAACGGAGCCTCCGTCGCCAATCAATAGCACAAAGAAAATAAGCTAGTTTGCAGCGCTGCATTCCAAAGTTATCGACTGGGATAAAATAATTCAAGTAATGATAGAGACTGATCTAATAAATTTTGACACAATCAATGATTCCGAGTTCCTTCTTAGAATCTTGTTTGAGGCTCAGCAAGGGGTAACAATCTTATTTCTTCTTAATAATCGCTGAAGATTTAGGTATCAGTTGGGACTTAGACTTCCGGAAGGTATCTGGACAGATAAGTATGACTCCAAGGGAGATCAATCAAAATGATACAACTATTAAATGTCGTCTGCTATTAGCAATTTGAGGGAATATGGTATTTTAGTTTTTCAACTTATATATATATATATATATATATATATATATATATATATATATATATATATATATATATATATATATATATATATATATATATATATATATATATATATATATGTATGTGTATATATATATATATATATATATATATATATATATATATATATATATATATATATATATGCATGCGTGCGTGCGAACATACATACATACATACATACATACATACATACATACATACATACATACATACATACATACATACATACATACATACATACATACATACATACATACATACATACATACATACATACATACATACATACATATATACACACCCATACATACATACATACATACATACATACACACCCATACATACATACATACATACATACATACATACATACATACATACATACATACATACATACATACATACATACATACATACATACATACATACATACATACATACATACATACATACATACATACATACATACATACATACATACATACATACATACATACATCATTCATACATACATTTTCCATCACCATTTCCTATTATTGAACGCAATCATTTCAGCAATCTAAAACATTTTAAATTTCGAATAAACAAAACTCTTAATTTGGACGAGGAAATCTAGTGGGAAAATAAAGACTTAAAAATACCCTGAAGTGAAAGATCAGGAAGGTCTTTCTAACTAACTACGTAAGTCTGGCGTGTATTGAAGTATACGTCTCTTCGGTTTAAGTGCTCAGAGATCGGATTTGTATTTACGACGAAAACTGAGCTCGCCATGAAAAAAGAAGCCAATATTCTCATTTATCACGTTATCAAATTTAAAGTTGTAGCAAGTCCATAAAAGTCCAGAAAAAAATCAATCTCATTAGACATTTCAGGACACGTCGCTTTTTTATATGTACACACATGCTCGTTGTGACCAGAGCCGGATTAAGGTTATGACGGGTCTAAGTCTAAGGCTGATGTTGCGGTCGCTCAGCTGTTACTTCATTACAGAAATTGAGGGCCTAAAGGAGGGCCCGAAAGAAGTATGTGGGTCTAAAGATATAGCTTTATTAGCCTCTGGGATATATATATATATATATATATATATATATATATATATATATATATATATATATATATATATATATATATATATATATATATATATACAATGTAGGTAATCCACTGCAAAGATCTGATATATATATATATATATATATATATATATATATATATATATATATATATATATATATATATATATATATATATATATCAGATCTTCTCAGTGGATTACCTGCATTGTAGAAGCAAAATATTAAATATTAAATATATATATATATATATATATATATATATATATATATATATATATATATATATATATATATATATATATATATATATATATATATATTTGCCTGACATAAAGAAGAAAATTATGCAGAAGTCTCTAAATAGATAATCTATTTGGCCCTATGTTGTTTGCTTTGTATTAAGAAAAACACAAACACATACATAACAATTCCAGGACGCAATATTGCAGACTCTTGTATGTGTTACATTGACTAACGTTGTTTTTATTACTTACTGTAACGATGATGTAATAATTTACCACTTTACAATTTATTAATATCACGAAAAACATGAATAAATTTATTTATTTTAAAGGTGAAGAAATTAATACACCCCACACGTCATAATATTACATGAAGTTACGTATTAAAGACTACTGATTGCAGTGAAAAAGTTAAATTTGAGTCTTATCTAGTTTAAGGTAGAAAGAGACTATGCTAATATCACTTGTTAAGAATTTTTAAAAAGGAAAGGGATATATAATTCAGGCCTTTTATTTGCTTCGTAATGACTGTAGGAAACGAATGATAGGGCATTGTTCCGTCCGATTCTCAAACTGTGTTCCATAAAAGACGGTATGGAAACTACACTTGACATCTGTAAGATGAACTACTGAGAAGAGTGTTAAGAGTTCGAATGCAAAATTATAAAGTAAAAATTTCTAAATATCTTGAATGGTCAGACCAAGCAATATTTAAAGATTCCACTTGCAAAAATAAACACAGATCCAAAAAAGTCAAATTAGATCAAGTTTTTTTTCTGTCTTGGAAGTCGTTTTATTAATTGTCAAAGTGGCAGATTCCAAGACACAGTTCTACGAGCCAAATAATGTTCGGAGAAAATTCAATTTGCTAGCTTTTTTTTGTCTCTGGTGTTTTCAGTGTTTTACATCTATTATGGAAGTAAAATATTAAACACGCACGTAGAATAACCATCTCATATTTACTTTTAGATAGCTATCGGTCCAATCACTTTTTTTTTCAGCCAGCAACCAAAGTGGTCCGTTGATTTTGGAGACATATTTAACCTCGCACATGTCTTATGACCCCTGAGACATGCGCCAAATACAGCAACTTGCGTCACGTGACTCAGCCCACATGATTTTAAAACCGTTTGTTGACATTGACATAGTTGGAGATTATACTCCGCACATACTTACTACTGATACTTCGTTTATGTTTTCTTTGGTCTTGAATTTTATTTTTCATTTTTAAAACAAACATTGAGAAAAACTGAGCTCTATCGGTAAATAAAACAAAATGTGCTGGACATGGATTGAAACAAATGTGCTTGTTTCATGATGAAAGACAGGCCCGATAAAATGTTTGCATCAATGAATTTTCTTAGGTTTCGCTAAGATAGTGGCGAGACATTACATTTTGCAGAATTCCCCATTTCACGTTTGTATTACTAAGAAATGTGAAAGAAAATAAACATCTTGGGTTAGCATTGACCTCATGAATGGGAAACAGCAAGAATTATTTACTTAGTTATACTTGTGTTCTCGGAGGCTCTTTTCATAGTACTAATGTTGTTGGTACTGTATGTATCATAGTGAATAACAGTCCTTTAAAATGCACTGGTTCCAGCATACAAGCTTAAGGGTCTTAGAAATTGGCTGATTTTATTGTGAAATTCTGACAACGAACACATCTTCGGCAGCCAAGGTACCGATATGTGAACTGATCTACAAATTAGCGGATCCATCAGATATTTGAGTGTTTTGCACTAGTGGTATCTATTAGATTCACTAGTTTCCTCACTTAGTATGTAATGCGAATATCAACTAACCAATAGCATGTAACAGAACTACATACCAGAAAAAGAGCATTACATATGTATTTGAGGAAAATGATGCATTTGTAGGAACACGGACTGGACGTGGAAAAACGCTCATTTTTGAGTCCAATCTAGTTATCTACACCCCTTGTCTCTCTCGATCATGAAGCAATAGGCATACATTTGAACCACTTGATTTTGATTAAATATTTTGGCTTCCCACCGCATCCAATGATATTCACAGACTCGAGCACCGATATATCTTATCGATTTGTCAAGTTGCTATGAACAGCACAAAACTAGCTTTAAACTTTCTAACTTAGAATTATTTGCGGTGCCACGAAATTTGTTTTATGTGGTCGGGAGGAATTTTAGGATCTTTTTCTCATGTTTAAATATAATATTTAAAAAAGTTGGTTTGTATTACACAAAAATATCCCAATTATTATGGTCACTAAACCGTACCTAAGTGATTCACTGCTTTAAACTCATCCTAACAATCAGACACTAATGAAATTTTTTTTTGAGGTAAACAACTTATGTTTTATAACTTCTTTAGATTATGAGCTTTTATTGCGTTTATTTGTCATACGTGTAAGAATTATTATAGCAAATATTAAACACAAAAGCTTTGAAAATATAATAATAATAATAATAATAATAATAATAATAATAATAATAATAATAATAATAATAATAATAATAATAATAATAATAATAATAATAATAATAATAATAATAATAATAATAACTATTATTATTGTTGTTGATGTTGCATAGGCATATATGTCAATGAATATTTTGTCAATATTTTCAATCATATTTATCTCTCGATTATATCTTTATCTTATTTACGAAACACCGCAAAAGTGTCAAACTCTCCAAATGTCTATTTGTCCATCGATTCGAGTGCAGGGGTGATGGAGGTGTAAAGCTCTCACCCCACTCACCCAGTCTTTTGTGACTTTTTGCCAATCCGCAACACTGGTTGTGGCAATGGATATTGTTGTTTATGGCGATTGAAGAATGCAATGGCTACATAAGAGTTAGAAATAAAACATTTTGTGTATAACATTGCTAATGTGTTTAGAATCCACATATATGTTTCTCGTGACATATTTGATATAAAAATGTAATTTTGTCTACAACTTATAATATCTCTAAAGACAGCATTTAAAATGGACTAAGCTATTTAACTGGTTGAATAGATACTTGGCTTTAATATGAAATATATGAGCTATAAATTATAAATATTCATCACTCTCATTTTATTTTTAACATGTTGTTCCAAGGATAAATTGTCGATAATGCTGAAAATGTAAATATTAAAAGCATTTAGAAAGCAAGCCTTACGATTTATACAGTTTTCATTTAAACTAAGGTTTAAAGATAGTACAGATGTCAATGTCAGATGGTACAGACGTCGGTGAATCTTGGATGTGGAAATTAATCTAGGTCATTTCCTGAAAAGTGCTCCGGAATTTTTTTTTATTGGATACATACTTGGATAAATGCATAAAAGCATACATGTTGAAATAAATGCACAAATAAACGAATAAATAAATAAATAAATAAATAAATAAATAAATAAATAAATAAATAAATAAATGATTAATGAACATTTAAAATTAAATAAATTTCCAACTATGATTATACCCAACAAAGTGAAATTCAGATATTCGATATTATATATATTCTAGAAAATTACCAGGAAAGCTTTAAAAGATAATTTGATGAAATTTAATTTCATGAGCTATATTGCTTTTTCAGTACAGTATTTTCCCCTATATTTAAATTGGTCTTTAAGTCTCATGTTTGCTATTGAAATTTAATATTTTATATTTGATATGTCAGGAGCATGCCTGAAACAGATAACTCATACAAAATGTTGATAAGCAAAAGGCAATTCGAGTGTCCTATCAAACTGACGTGAACGAGATCACCCATAATTTGATGCCAAGTTCTTTGTTCGGAATCAGTTTGTTCAGTGAAGACTCCAAGATAACAAAATCATATCATCTCACAATATTTGATGTTTATTTGGAATGGGGTAAATTCGCTAAAGAATCGTTTCATTTGCCGTTTCCATGACTACAGTAGCGTGGAGAATCAAGATATCAGTGAAGATTGATGGGTAGTCAATTTCAGATGCCTGTCAAACAAAACGACCCACTGAGTTAGACATGGAACTGAAAGGAATTAAAGTGCCTCAACGCAATTTATTCTAGAAGTTCTTTGCCACAAAGACTGCAGAAAAATCAGAACAGATATTGTCAGGAGAGATTCCAATGTCGTCATGGCGAAAACCGCTAATTTTGTTGGAGTAACAGATCCTTATCATTTCAAATCAAACGCTTAATTACTATTTAGTAACAAAATAAAGGAAGATTTGCAATTTAGATTTATGTGATTAAATAGCAAATTTCATTTTTTGAGGCATACTGGAATGATTCCGGGGTTGAATAAATGAATATGGATGATGGTATCAACACGCATTGTCGCCATTGATAGAATTACAAAAACGCAAAATAGCAGGAAAACATTTTAAAATGTCGTGGAGAAATCATGAAATTTGCCGGTTTGCAAAATGATCAGCCTACGTCGATATGGCAAGACAGTGCGCTTTTTATTTGATTACAAGTTTTAGACATTTCCTTTACATGTTGTGCACCGAAAATTGTATATAAAAGATAATCTCAAACATGATCATGTATAAATAGGACCATACATGTAGTTAACATGTTCGTAACCGAATCTGGACCACATTCAAAACATTTCGGATGTTGTAATACTATTTCATGGGCAGTATTTGATGATTCGGCAGATTTATATCTTAGGCTTTTGTTTTTCACTAAAACTCATCGAAGATAAAAAAAACTTAACTTCTTTCCATTAGAAACAGCGAAGTAACATTTGTAGTTTAAAACACAGTTGTTTACGTCTTCGATGGATAGCCAGTTTTGTACAATTTATATTTATTATCGTACACTTTGCAACGCGTTGTGGCGTACTCTCTATGCACAACACGCATGAGGACTTATATAGAGAGGCGTACGCCTTCCGTATGAGTTTTGTAATGTAGATACATTTCTTACTTCACAAGCAGGTTCGGTTTGAAACAAGTTTAATGAATGATATTTTCAAAAGAACCCCAAAAGTCTTTTGAATAACATCTTGTCATAACTATAGACTACATTTGTACCCGTATTTTGACGTGTACTGGGGAATGGTGGCATTGTTGGCAATCTACGTTTTACCAAGCACATTAACTTTTAGCTCCACAACTGTGAGTTACTCGGTCGTTAAAATGGTGCGTATATTTTATACAGGCTATAAAGACAATTTTAATGATTTAAAAAGAATAACGTATTTTGAGGTCAGCACTTTAACATTTTTTCTTAATCTGTTATTGATAAGAACAGAGTAATTTCTGCGCGATCTTTAATCATACACTAAATATGGTGGCGCTCTACAGTTTCATATTTAGCATATGCTTAGAATTTTAAAGAAAAGTAATTTCCCCAGGATTCCTCTTTATTTATACTGGCTATTTAAAAAGGCTTTGTATATCTTATGTATCGTTCAAAGAACCCATAATTCTCTTTACTTTGGTGTATGATTAATGGGTTTAATATAGGTTATAGAGTATACAGCTAGGCCTTACTCCAGATGTGCACCTTTCAAAACAATGCTAGCTCCACTTGTTCATTTTCACTTCTAGAACTTCACAGGTAAATTTAACAATAAAATTGCCGGTAACTTTTTTTTACATTTTATATATTTGGTAATTCATTCATTTCACTTTCAGAAACTGGTATTGTCTAGTCTGGCAAAAATCATTTTCCCTAGTTGCTGCCAAGGATAGTATACTTTAGAAAAATTTAGATTGATTTTTGGAGCACAAGGGAACAGCCATTTTAGTTAGTGGTATGCTAAGATCATTTACAATTTCCAAAAGTTCAATATCCAAAGAAATGTCAGCCATATTGCATGAAAGTAGCATCACTCTCTCAAAAAGTACATAATAACTGGTGAGCGCCACGAATGCACTCATATATGTTTTCTGCACATCCACTCGAGATGATTAATCAACCTTTTAGAAACTCCTAATACATATGCGTATCCGTCAACCCATCCATCCGTGTATCAATCAACCCATTCGAAACTCCCCGTCCATCCGTGTATCCATTAACCCATTAGGAACTCCCCATCCATCCATGTATCCTTCAGGCCATTCGGAACTCCCCATCCATCCGTGTATCCATCAACCCATTCAGAAAAACCCCATCCATTCGTGGATCAATCAACCCATTCGGAACTCCCCGTCCATCCGTGTATCAATCAACCCATTCGGAACTCCCCATCCATCCGTGTATCCATTAACCCATTCGGAACTCTCCATCCATTCATGAATACATCAGCCCATTAGCAACTCTGAAGAAGAATATTTAAAACGTAACATTTAAAAAATGCTAACTTTGGGCAAAATGCTTCCAATAAACATTTATGTCCTCTGTCATTGTTTTCTTTTGGCACAGCCTCTTTTGTTGTAATAATTTACACTGCTTGTTTTGAGATTTTCTAAGGTGTATGTGTAATATAACGTTTAATATAGTGTTTTAATCATTGCTTAAACTCAGAGTAATTAATATTTCCTATTTTGTTTTATGTGATAAAGTACCCAGATCAGTATGCACGAATACTATAGTATGGTATTCGTCATCAGGTTCGCACTTTTCGCTTTGACTTTAAGATACCAAGGAATGAAAAGAAACGCCAAAGTAACTGTTAAAATCATAAAGGGTTGCAGTATCAGCTTATCTATATTCTGCTTATATGTTTTAAAAAAATTGGATTCATTTTTGCCTCCAACTCGTCTGAATCATTTTTCATGTTTCTCGATTAATTTATCAAGAATATTTGTACCGATTGAAAAGCAAATAGAACTGGCTCCATCAAGCTTATACAATTTAATCTACAGTACTGAAAAATAGAATGGGATATTAGAATTCAATTATTTTATACTGAGTGTAAAATATGTTACCGCCCGCTTACCATATATTCATATCATATCCCTTTTCTCCACACGTTCGTTCATTCACTTATTGGTTTATTTTGTTTCTTTGTTTTTTATTTATTTGTTTGTTTGTTCTTTCATTGATTAATTCTTTTATTAATTGGTTAATTGATTGCTTGATTGATTCATATTAATTATAATAGTGAAGATTTTCTAACTTGCTTGGTGAGGTCTTTTAGTATCAACCATCTGTCTCTGTCTAACAGGCACTCTCTAATGGTACCATTTTCGGATCACTCATTTTCTTAGGGCGTATAATCCTTGACATTACCAATCCAAAATCGAATTCAGATTTTTGTATTAGAAAGGAGCGAGTTTTGTAATTTCCATTTATCAAATCAGGGAGATTTTCATTGCTACTCCGTAATGTTGGAAGTGTTGAACCTATGAAAATCAATATTGTAAAGTTGCAAATTTGTCCGCTTCAGACATAAATGCTCTGTGTGAAAATCCATATTAGGAAAACCTTTAAAAACATAACACTGACAACATCAAAAGAAAACAAGGAAGTTGAGAAAACAAATCTAGTTTTATTGAATTACTTGCCGGATAAAAGATAATATTTTATTAGAGATGAAAGGTAGCATTTTATTTTTGGCTTCGGTTAATTATACAGAGTACAGTTGTCTCTATCCATCACGTAAATTTACCGTAAAAAGAAGACGTACTTACCAATGATGTTTGAAGCAATTAGCGATGCTGATTCAGGATATTTTATAGTAATACTATAACGTATTTATATTTATTTTTAATCGCCTCTTTTGTCACGCTTTATCTATCAACCAATTTCACCTACAAACATGTTTGCAAACGGCAGATCAATGCTCGCAAGCTTGCACACAAGCGCAACGCATATAATGGAACTATTTAACTTAATTTGAGACTCTATGGCCACTTTAATTTACACGACCAAATTATTTCGTGGCTGGTATAACCAGTACAAAACATGGAAGTCAGTCTGGTGCTGGAATGGTTAAGGCTGCTGTAAAGTTTACAAGAAGTCTTAACTTATTCGTGTCTGGCCGGTCACTACGGCAGTTATGGTACAGATCATACTAGCTACTGTAATCGATAGATGGATATAAATTTGAATTTGGGCCAGCGAAACTGAGCGATCTTAAAGTAAAACTTCATCTGGAATAAAACTCATATTATAATGATCGTAAAAGTGGGGGAGAGCAGCTTTTCTAATTCTGCAATTATAATTAGAATATAGGAATAATTTGATATCAATTATTAATGAATATGTGATGACATGGCATAATTTTATATCACTAATAAATGGGTAGGTAATGACATGGCATAATTTTATATCATTAATAAATGAGTATGACATGACTCTTATATCAATAATAAATGGGTATGTAATGACATGGCATACTTTTATATCATTAATAAATGAGTATGACATGACTCTTATATCAATAATAAATGGGTATGTAATGACATGGCATACTTTTATATCAATAATAAATTGGCATCTAATGACATTCCATAATTTTATATCAATTATAAATGAATACGAAATGTCATATTTTGAAGAATACATTGATCAATGACATACCAAAGCATTGAAGCATACGCCTGTCATGACCTAGCCTCTGTCTTTTACCTTAATCAAGGGTTGTGCTATGAAAGTATTCAATGGACATTCCAAAATATATTTTTTTCTGAAATGTTTGACTCTTTTCTTTGCTACAACAAATGGCCGTATACTGCCTCATGAGACTGTTATTGCTGCAGTAATAACGCATCTAATCAAGACCCAAACTGGCACTGTAAAAAAAAGAATCCTTTAGTCAAGAATATGCATAGAGATCTTAACGATTTAACTCGTGCTAGCGTTTGATTAATAACACAATTTTGTGACATTTTAAATAAATACTTTAAGCATTTTAGAGAATCTTGAGGGACGATTCATACCAATATCCCTAAGCATATTTGACATGCCTGAAGGACGAAAAGTTATCGTTGTAACTAAGTAAATTAGACAAGCCTGTTAGACGAATGTTATAGGTGCAACTAAGCATATAATTTAGGCCTGTGGGACGAAAATTATCAATGTGCCTAAATATATTAAACCAGCCTGCGGTATGAAAGTTTTGTGTCCCCATTCTCAACGGAGAACTCTTTGAAACGAAAATTAGAGGGAAACAAGTTATTTTGTCCATGACGATTTAGGGCCATGAAAACATGACTTTTTGAAAAGTCTGTCATATTTACAACATTGCTATATTTGATAACAGGAAGTGACAATATAATAATTTAATACAATTTAATGAAGCACAACATAAGATATATTTTCATCGTCTTTCTCCAGCTGGGATCAAATTATATGGGTTGTTTTCACAGATGTCACGATTGTGTACTCAAATACCAACAATGTTGCCAAATTTGTGCAGACACTAATTTTAACGTATCTGCAAGATCAAAATCTGATTTAATTGTTGATAAAGATATTCACTTAATCGAAATGTTACATGGATTATGCTTGAAAATATGTCACCCTATAGCACAAAAATAAAAGCACAACTGTAAGTTCCATGGTTCATATCAAAAGACAGAAAAGTGAAGACGAATCATAATCGAGCACATTGCTATCAAATATAAATGCAGTTTTTCTTTTTAATATAAACAGACAATATTGTCTTTTTCTTAAAAAAAAATATTATGTATGATGTTCCTAAGCTTACCACCTGGAAAGAGCATTTTGGGACAATTTTTCTCGCGATGCAATAACAGAACTTTAATAAACAAATACTTTTGCCTGAAACATATACTGGTGCCAAAGATTGCTGACAAACCAATTTTAGTAAGTACGGTTAAATATTGTATTTGTGGTGGAGACGATGGACGTAGTGTGATACTGAATTTAAGCGATAACCGTTCAAAGAAGTTTTATCTTCAGTGTATTAAAACAAAACATTTGCCTAACGAGCACGACTTTGTACCGAACGTCAAAACTGATTATTCTTGAAATGCTTTTAGAAATATGTAACTATATATTATAGACTTTATTCAACTTTAACTATAACTAAACGATTGTTTTCAGTCTATGTAAACTCAAAATCATTACATGTTTCTACTTGTGTATCTATTTGTTTATTGATTGATCTATTTGTTGACGAAAGAATAACAAAGCCGGTTGAAATGTCTCCGTTTTACTTGCAGAAAAAGGGAAAGTCAAGTATTTGATCTCGTGCGGTTGACACGTATAACATAATGTGATGTATTATTATAACCTTAGCGAACACATTGAGACTTGCCTTTGTAATCATGTGGGATGAGCAATGTTACTAAGTACCTGTTTGCGAATCAAAATGGCGGATATGGAAGTTTTGTGTCGTCACGTGGATGCTTGCTTGAAGTGAGTGAATAATGAATATGTTTCATAGAAAAAGTAAAGAATATATTTAATAGAGTCATGAGGTAGGTGCTACGTTTTGTACTTATTCGCAAATAATAATAATAATAATAATAATAATAATAATAATAATAATAATAATAATAATAATAATAATAATAATAATTATTATTATTATTATTATTATTTTATTATTATTATTATTAAGGGGCCCCGAATGGCCGAGTGGTCTAAAGCGCTGTCCGTTACGGATCACTGCCATTTCACCTCTGTCTGCGTGGGTTCGAGTCTAGGATTCGGCGAATGTGGATATGTGAGAAAGCTTACCAGTAGCTTCTCGTGGGTCGGTGGTTCTTTCTTGTGATTTCCCGGTTTCTTCCTCCACCATTAATACTGGCCGCCATGAATAGCCTTTCGTGCGCTGAAAAATGGCGTTAAGCCCAACAACAACATTATTATTTTATTATTATTATTATTATTATTATTATTATTATTATTATTATTATTATTATTATTATTATTATTATTATTATTATTATTATACTTGGTATCAGTCTAGTAGTAATAGAAAAGATTGTTGCATTGGCTGATGATGTTTACACTTGTAAGAGAACTATTTTTGTTGTTATTCTTGCCGTCTTACAATCTGTTTACTTGTGTTATTTTTGCTAGAAGTCTTTGTCACAAAAACATTTCTTATTCTGAATTCTGATGTCAACACCCCCGTTATGTTTGCATTCCCCAAAGTCGCGACCCTGAACACTACTACTGCTACTACTACTATTGCTACTTATGTACTGCTATTACTCATATAATTCTTAATTCTATTTAAAAAGACTATACACTAATAATCCATGCAAAATTGAAAAGTGTTTTGTTTCCTTTTTATACAAATTTTTCTTTATCTGTCATTCTCAACTTTCCACGATCTGTCTGGAACAGGTTAATGTATAAAAGCTATTTTTTTGTTTGATTGAGAAGAATAGGAAATTGGACCACGGACTTCTGATAGTATGATGCGACATAATCAAAGATTTCCAATTTAGGTTTGCTAGCGTATGACCCTTGAAGGCAATAGGACTAATTAAGAAAAAGCTCCATTTCTTTGACGGCAAATGACAGCTATGTAATCAAATTTATTAAGCTCAGTATAAAAGCAGACAACAACCTTCACGACCCAACAAGAAAAAAGAGGACAACCTTCATGACCTCAGCAAGAAAAGAGAGAAGGACAACATTCGCTACCTCAGTAACAAAAAAGACTGATCAGCAGCAGGCGCAAGGGGACCAATTAAGAAAGAGAACTGAACCAAACACCACTACCGCTATATTTATCACCACCAACAATGACAACGAAATCATCATGGGGCTCCTTTTAGAGAGTTTACAATAAAAAAATTCTTAAAGAAGACATATATATTTTAATCATAATTATACTTAGAAATAAATTTTTGAATATTTGCTTGTTCACATTCATAGTGTTATATTCTCTCTTTGTTTTTACTGTTTTATATTCGTAACATGAATATATGTAGGCTTTGAAGTCATGTTTTACATCGTATCCTTGAGGCTATTATGACGTCAGTGTCATATTCTTATTGTGACCACCCTAACATTGTCTTGTTGAGGGTGTTGGATATTCGTGTTTTTCAGTTTTTCATATTATTCGCCTTCGTGTCGATTTGAATTGAAAGAACATATAACAATAAATCACCTAAAATTGAGTACCATCCCGTTATTTTATATGGATTTTTACTCATTGCTTCAATTTTAGCGAAGGATGATTAATTAGCTCTATCTCCTTTGAATATTTCTTTACAACTCCGCTTCAGAGAAATTACTTTCGTTTTGTTTTGTCTTCTTGGAACTTTTTTAACGAAAGGTATTTTGACAGTGATCATAAATAAGCCAGTAGAATAAGGTTGAAAGCAGTGTTCATCAAAATATTTCTGAAGGATTAAAACTGTTTCCTCTGCTGTTTAATAGCTGATCAGTGAATAATAATAATAATAATAATAATAATAATAATAATAATAATAATAATAATAATAATAATAATAATAATAATAATAATAATAATAATAATAATAATAATAATAATAATAATAATAAATGATGTTGATAAACTGCTACTACAAATGTTACTACTACTATTACTACTGCTACTATATTACTACTACTACTACTACTATGTGATGTGTCGAATTTTGAAAACTTTTAGAAGCTTTGGTTAAAAGAAATGTATCAAAGTCAACTTAATTAAAATAGAAAGGGCTGAAGATAGATGATTATTTTTCATTTCATCTCTGAACGTCAAAAGGGAATTCGTTCTAGCCGACGTAACTTGACCGAGTCAGATGCTATGGTACAAGAGAATGACATAAGACCCTTCCCCAAAATCTACCGGTTAAAGGCAGGAGATGGCTATAGATGATTGTTCAAAGTAACGATTAATTACGGCATGATTAGTTGTTTAGTTGTCTTGTCAATCCAAAAATTCTACGGAACAGGTTTAGGAAACAGTCTATTCCGATTGGTTAATATGGATTTATGGGCGTAACTCTGTAAGAAATTAAAGGTTTTACTTTAGGAAAATTCTTTAGTCTTCAATCTTTCACGAGGAAAGTTAGGTGGACTCTGAATTCGTAGCAAGTACGTTTTCGTTATTGAGTAAGGGGCCAGATAGTTGTCTCAGTTAGGAGACGGACTATACGTGAGGTTCGTGGAAACGAATAAAGAAACGGCAAAAGGTACGCAATCTTAGTTTCCCGATTTTAATATGTTATTTCATTTGTTGATCTATTTCAAATGTATTCTTGATATGATGTATGTATGTATGATTTCATTTTTGCAGGATTTTAGTGAAATGCTAGTCATGACATTTTATTCTTTGATTTTCAAATTATCAATTCATTTGGAGAATTGGCAAGATTGAATGTAATTAAAATTTCATTAGATTAGTTGAAAAGATTGCATGTAATTGAATCTTGAATACATAGGAGTGATTAGGGATTTAAATGAATAAAGCTTAAGGAATGATGGGTAATGTTTCATAGTTTATGGATTAACTCTGTTTAGAATGGGTATGACTTAACATTACATGTATACCATATACTAGTTTGTAATATTTAATTGATCACTTAAGTGTATATCTATATGCTAGTTTGTAATATTTAATTGGTCGAGTAAACTATTTTAGAATAGTTAGATCTGGAGGTCTAAGCCATATGTAACTTAACAGAGTAAGAAGTCAAGGGGGTTTACATACGGGTTCATACGGCTGAGTTGAATTTAATTGACCTTCCCTAGCGTGATCCGAATTAAGGTCAGGACAAGCATTGACCGTTTATGTAAACATAACAGTTAGGGAGCAAGGAGTTACTGCGGCAGAATTTATGCCTTTTGTTTTCTGAGCCGAATTAGTGTAAAAATACAGATATACTTGGGAATGTGACCTATTGTCTATTGCGAGACATTTTATTTATTGAAGGAAACAGCTTTCCTGGATTCACATGAGAAATCCCTGAACAATCACAGGACGAGAACAAATTCTACGCAGAAATCTAAGTCCAGTGACGATTGTTAAGTCAGAGTTCGACGGACGAGAGTCCAAGACGAAACAGCTAGACAAAGATCGGCAGAGCAGGGACGAACGGAAGTCTTGATGTCCGCATAAAATAGGTGATGAAGTCTCTCATCGTTGCACTCAAAGGTCACATCTCATTGGCAATGAAGATAGCAATTTAACGTTGAAAGTAATTTTACATTTAAAGACATTTGTACTGTCTTTTTATTTGAGTACATGTTAGTACCATTTTCCTTCTTTTGTAACCAAGTCATTGATTTCTTTTCATTTTAAATTCTGTTGATAGACTGATTAAATTTTATATTTGTTCATTGAAAGGGGGCTCGTTTTGTTATTTCTTCAATATACTTGTTCAGTGATCTGCATTCTTCTTTCTATCTATCCACACTGGGTAAACTACACCGCGGAGGTCATTCCCTAGCAACGAACCGTAGTGAAGAGGTTGGTGTGGTTTGCACGCCGCCAATTTGTCACATACTACTACTACTACTACTACTACTACTACTACTAATAATAATAATAATAATAATAATAATAATAATAATAATAATAATAATAATAATAATAATAATAATAATAATAATAATAATAATAATAATAATAATCTGGAATTAGAACAGAGCCTATTCTTTTGAAGCTGTAAGCACTTTACAATATTAGATAGCACATAAAATACATTTACAACCACAAGATTAAAATGAAAACAGCACCATGAAATAACCAACCAAAACATGCTGACAATAATGAAGTAATTATTATTAAATCTTTAAATCTGTTCTCGTAGTCCAAATTGGCGAGTTTTAAGAGCACTCTTGACTGAGATCACAGTATTCTGTATATAATATCAGTGTCTTTGTGTTTACGATCTATGGGCAGTTCTTTCTATGCAGCCTCCCCTTGGTGACATGACGTGACTTAGATTATAATCGCCAATTGTACCGGATACTTTTGCAACTGGTTGCGGCCTCCAGGCTGGGTGACAGTCCCTTTAAGAGGGTGTTTGGATCTAAGCTGGGCCTTTCTTGAACTGAACGTTTTATTCAACGTGCTCGCTCATCGACTGCAAATGGCAGACCGACTCTCCCGCCACGGCTGCGACTCCCACCCCACCCCACCCGCTTCCAAAGACTAAGTCTACCCTGCTTTATCTCAGCTGGGCAGACTTCGATCAAATGTTAATCAGTTTTGCCTACGGGTGTCCATATACCATTTTTGTGTAAGCCACCTAAGGAACTGATCAAATGTTGTAAAGTTGTGAATTTAGAATGTTTTCATTTTGGAATTTTGCGCACTTAGCGTAGATATATGGGCCAAAATTAGTCCGAATCTGCTGGATATAGGCCAACTATTGTAACTTTTTATCTCCGCTTATATGATGGTGGTTAAGTGATTTAGAACGCCGTTCGAAAGGATCATGTTAGTAAAGTGGTATTCAAGGACCAAAGTGAAGACTGAGATAAAATATGTTGGGGCAGCTGACCGCACAGCCTGGCCTGTCACACACTTTAGAGCTTGTCCGTGTCCAGGGGATGGTGTTATGGAACAGCAAAGGGAGGAGTGTGTGTCCTGGACTGTCCCTTACCTTTGATACGATACCAAACATCTGACCTGTATGCCAGGGTCATGATAGAAAATCTTTGCTCAGCAAGGACTAGCCGAGGTCAGGATCCCACACTGGCAACTCTAATGTATGTACCTAGCGCCTGTTTGATATTCCCAGCGAGGGCGTTTATGTGTGTGTACTGGGGTGGGGGTTTGTGGGACAGCAGATAGAGCTTTCTGGTCTGTGTCTTCCTTTGTTGCTTGGGAATTTGTTGTTAGTTTGTTACATCTTTTCGAAATGGCAATTGAAGTTAGTACTTCTTTTCATTATATCAATGTGGTGTTGATGTGGCTGGATCTTCGTGCTGTAAATCTTTTAGTATGGGTAATTGCTGTGGGCACATTTCATTCAGCTTTAACGGGCCTTCTGGATGGTTCAAGTCCTCTTCTTCCTCCTGATTTATGGCTTCTCAGTGGCCCTTGGACGTTTGGTCATTCAGTCCAATGAGAATTCAGTCGTCATTGTGTCCGTGGTGTTGTTGTAGGTGATGTCATTATTATTATTATTATTATTATTATTATTATTATTATTATTATTATTATTATTATTATTATTATTATTATTATTATTATTATTTGAGTTTATGTAATTTGGTTGATTCTTTAAGTGATAGCACTACTTATAAAGTAGGTCTATTCTATTTATATTTGAGAAGGGTAGAGTAATACGACAAAGAAACATGTAAGGTGTAGTAGCACCTGATAAATGATATAAATTGTTTGATTTATAGAGGCTTTGGTAAGTGAGGGTTATTGGATAAAGTATGGTGGGTTCAATAAGGAGGCTTTTGTGTGGTATTGTTTTTCTCATAATAGTAAAAGTGTTGATTTAGTATTACTATTTATTATTCATGGTTTTATAATATAGTATAGATATCAATAATAGTTGATGATAATAATATGCTATGATAATTGAGATGTTTATATACTATTGGTCTATATTTAGTACTGTTCATTAATTAATATTTATTTATTTTTATTCTTTTGTTTTAATCGTAGGTATTGTGTACCATTATGCTGTTGTTCAAATACTATAATGTACATAGCATATGCTGCTAGGTAGTTGTTTTGGTGTCTTTGGATTGGTTGCCATTTATGCACAATAACGTTGTCAGTATGATTTAGTTTTAACAGTGGAAACAACGAGAACTCGAGTGTCAGAAGAGGAGCGTATTTAGATGGGATGTACACGTAGGTGAGGTCAGATAGGTATATTAGACTTGAGCCAGTAAATGAACTGTAGCATAAAGAACAGATTTTGTGTTTGATTATGGATCGAACAAGGTAGCATGGGGAAGGTGCGCTCAGGTCCTCGTACTCTAATGATGATTGGAACAGCCGTGTTTGTACTTTTTGAAGTTTCTGTAGTAGATTTTAAAAGAATGAAATAGAAGTGAATTAAAATACTCCAGTCCTGAAAGTACTAAGAAACGTGTTTCAGTGCGATCAACGGGAAAAAATGCGAATGGAGATGATGGTCTCATCTCCAGATATGTAGACTTGCGTATGTCCATTACAATTAATGTAATGAGAGAGTACTATCGAGTTCGACACCTAGGTTTTGTGATGACTGTTTAGATTTGATATTGATGTTGCTGATTGTTGATGTTTTGAGGTGACGGATATGAATGAGATGTCTGCGTGGTGATTAGGATGGCTTCTTTTTTGCCATCATTCATCTGCAGCTTGTTACATGTCATCCATGACTTCACATCGGAAATGCACCTCCCTACACCTTGGATGGTAGCATCAACTTCAGTTGGTCAGCTAGATTTGCGTATTTGAGTGTCATAACCGTACAATCGGTGAGACAGCGGATGTTAATGTATGACACTTGAGAGAGTCTGAGTGTATAGAAAGAGAACGGGTCCGAGAGCAGAGTATGGTGGAACACCAAACAAAACAGATCAACTGGACTGGAATGTTTTCGATTTACGGACACAAGTTGTGTCCAGTTGATAGTGTAGGACTTTAGGGAGGACAACTGCATTAACGCATACAGCAAATACACGTTTAAATCGTGGATTTCGCAACTGCTTTCCCATGCCCGTCCCGCTGACACCGATGAGAGAGAGAGAGAGAGAGAGAGAGAGAGAGAGAGAGAGAGAGAGAGAGAGAGAGAGAGAGAGAGAGAGAGAGAGAGAGAGAGAGATTGATTATTTCTCTAGGAAAATCGAGTAATTGACTGACTAGCATAAAACCAGTGTATATCGAGCAGGAAATTTTACAAATACTATTTTGTATTATCTGTAAAAGATCAATATTTTTCTGACATTTTTGTCGAAATATGCTTGTGAAAACTGCGCTCGTAAAAGGTTTATAATACCATGATAAATGAAAGCTAATTATGACACGATACATGTTAAGTGAATGCCATTTAAGGCTGTACCATATTTACTTAGGTAAAATGTTTCGTAAATTTGTGAACAGTAAATATCCACATCCGCATAGGGTTTAACGCCATTTTTCAGCACAAGATAGGCCATACATGAAGGCCAGTATTAATGGTGGAGGTAGAACCCTGGAAAACCCCGACCCTAGAACCACCGACCCACGAGAAGCTACTGGAAGGCTTTCTCACTTACCCACGTTACCCGAGTCTGGACTCGAATCCCGCAGAGGTGAGATGGCTGTGATCCGTAATGGTCAGCGTTTTAGACCACTCGGGGCCCTCCTTGTGTCTTTGGGAATGCTCTTACCTCCCGTTTTCTCTGCATGATATAGCCAGTACTGTGTTAAAAGTGCAATTAAAACAAGCAAAGTCAAGGTTATTCGATTGATATCGGAAAGATACTATGATGTTCCGAATGAACGCAGACTAATTTGAAACCGCCTCGTAATTTTTACTCGCACGATATAAAGGTAACATCGGATATAAATAACCTGATTTGCCCAGCAAACTTACGCTTTCATTGCTATGAATGGAAAGCCATCACTTAGCACCAACACCCCCCTTCCCAAAAGAAAACAAACAAACAAAACAAAATCCCCAACCCAAAACTACAACAACGAAAAAATAAAAACGAAAATAAAACAACCCAAAATAAAATGAAAATGAAACGCCAACAATTTTAAAGGTCTATTTGCGCTGCTAGTGTTGAAAAAGATGAAACAAATGCCAATAAGAAAAACAAGCTTGTCAGTTGATAATTGTTACGTTATCGAAAATGTCGATACTTACTTAAGGCATGAGCTCAAAAGATAACCGCATGATGCAAACTAACTGACATGGTTGCAGGTTTTGCAGTTTTTCCCCAGATTAATATGTGCAAATCATGCATGCCATTCCGTCAGACTTATCCTCAGATGTTTCATGCAAGTATTCTCAAACTTTCCTCGCGGACCAATTGACCATTGCTGAGGATCTTGACGAAAAACTTAATCTTTATTAATGTTGATTGTACCATTAGGTAAACAATTGTAGCTTTTCCGTGGACCACCTTCAAGGACCACGTTTTTAGAATATGTTCTATGCAGATATACTTTGTACATGTCGAGTCTATCATGTAAAAAGTGAATATTCAGAACAGTCATCAAGACCGTACTTGTTGTCACGTCAGTTTTGATTGACGTAACAGTGACTCAGTGTTTCGTCTCTATTAGGAAAAATAGAGAAGGGCAGAATTGAAACAAACTGTGTTATTTTAAGAAAAGGTTCTTTAGATGGATTCATAAATTTTAGACTCCTATAGGAAACAAAATTATTTCGTTTGAGCTCATCAGTGCGTAAGTCTGTTTTGACACATGGGTAATCTAAATCATAATGCATCGTCTCCACGCATTAGTAAAGCAGATAGTTGACTGGATCCTACTTAATCTGTGTGTAGTGTAGCATGATGTCCCACACATTATCCTGACACCAGGCCGACCAGTCCTAACTAACTCCTTAATGCTAAGCGCCAAGCGAGACAGCTTGCTCTTACCATTTTTATAAGTCTTTGGTACGACTCTACCGGAGTTCGAACCAGCGACCTCCCGCATCCGAGGCAGACGTTCTAACTACTAGGTCATCTGAGCATTATGTTGAAGAATGTAAATGAGTGTTATACTCAACTTAAATTTATGGTTCAGAGAGATCATACTAAATAAATGTATCAAAATACGCTCCTGTAAAAAATACAAACTGGCATAACATTGTAATAAACGACCTTATGTATGCCTCAACGATGTCGGATTTTCGTCAGTAAGATTTCAAGTTATTATTTTCCTGAAATAAATAGGAAAACTTTTAAGATTTTGCACGTCTCACGGTCTCAATAATAAAAATGTAGGATAAACCTGCAACAGAAATTCTTTTGAGAAGGAAAATTATGTTAGTTTGAACATGGATTATCAAGTGAAAGTTGCATTTTATTTATACGAGTTAATCCGGCAAGGGGAACGACTATATTTATAAAAGAATTTCTATCAACTTTCGTTAAACAGCATGAGAAATAAAGAATTTGATTATAGAGAATTTATGTCAGTGGATCATCTGAATCGCAGTAGCCTAGTTGATATGCACCCCTCATTGACGCCACCATGTAACGGATTTATAGGGTTTTAGGGCTTTTATACATGTATAACATAATAGGGCTTTAACTCAATTGCTTTGACACTACGTAACCTTTATGTATTGGTCTGCCGTAAAACTCCCATCCTATCAAATGAAACTAGCGAAGCATAGTTATTTTAGCAATATTTATGAGATTGTCATCTATTAATCTGATTGTTTTTCCCTCCACACGGGCCTACATAACCGCGATATTGAAATTGTCTTCTTGAAAACATCATGATGGAGCGGATTGATCTCAACAGGCATCTGCAGTCGGTGGCAAATGAAATTCAGGAAACTGTCAATTTATCGTATTCTGTACCATGCACATGCCAGGAGCAATTTTCCTGCCCTATTTATGTTTAGAGGCAACATTTTTTGCCTATGTAGGCAGTCCAGCATATTTTGTGACTCTCAGCTTGTAACTACAATCGGAGTAAACGATATCCATCATGGGCAAATGTGTTACAGGAAACATTTCAGTAGGGAATCTAAATGTCATAGCAATGGCAGTACGTTTCATCTGCCTCTCATCCTTCGTGTGTGTCTGTGTGTGTGTGTGTGTGTGTGCAGGGCCGACAAGGGGGGGTGCAACCTGGGATATATCCCAGGGACCCGAGGCCCGGGGTCAGGGGTCGTAAGATGGCCGGGGCAGAACAACGCTTTTAAATTTTGTAAAAGGTAAAATTATTTAAAACAAGAACTAGGAGAGGTCTAGATGTTTCTTACCCCAGTCTTACCCCAGGCTGTGTGTGTGTGTGTGTGTGTGTGTGTGTGTGTGTGTGTGTGTGTTGAGTTTCTGTTAATTCATACTGCACTGTTCCATTGGGATGGTCTGATCCCTACATTACTTATGATAACTGAAATTTCTCACCTGGAGTATGAAACTGCACGTGACTTGTGCCTGAGTGTGTTGGTTGATAAGGACGCTTTGATTATATTATTTGGTATATCACTAGAACACTCATTTTCAGCATTAGTTTCATACAGGGATGCAACACACTTTCAGGATTATTAACATTGTTTTAAAAACGTGCTTTCAAGAAACTTAACTAAATATTAATTTCTTCACTGTACAGTGACTGGAGCGTAAAATAATATGAAAATATGCGTGAAATGTAAATAATGGAACACATATTCATTGTGATAAATTTAGCAGATTTTAGTGAGGTACAGAAATAATTAATTTTAACATATAAGCAACGCTCTCAGTAAAATATGTCGTGCTCTTCTATTTATATTTTGGATGGGATAAAATAATGACCAAAGCCAGCTGTGGTAAAAAAACAAAATTACAAAACCATGCTAGAGAACATAAATGCTAGTTGAAAGATTCAAATATTAAATAGTATGTCATACTATGTTTCAGATAGGATGTAGAATTGAAGATCATATTTGCAAATGATAACTTTAAAGTAAACAGCTTTGAATGAAAGAGGAGAAAATTAGTGCAGTATGAAGACAAAATTATGTGTTTGATGTTGATAAACGTATCGATTTGTACATGGTTAATTTAGAGTGCAACTTAAAGATGTTGTACATTTTACAAAGTTAATCTACAATGAATCTGTGAAAGCAGAAAATATTTATGGAGAACAAAGTTTTATTGAGTGCAGTACATTCTGACCCATAGGAAAAGTAAAACACAAATGTAACGCTTTTGCACGTTTGAAAAGATTGAAGGCTCTATGAAATTTGTTGAAAAACGTCCCTTTTGTGGATGTGTTATATCTTGACTTTTTGAATGCAGCAAAAAGAGGATTAATGCAGCGAAAAGTATTTTCTGAATTACGGAACTTCGATTAATTTCCCTATAATAATAACAGCCTCTGAGTTTTAGGTATCTGCAATATAACTATGAAAGCCCTGCTGTTTACGCAGCTGTTTTAGTTTTAGAAAACAAACACCACCCACAGAAAAAATACCAAAGAAAAGAAAAGAAAAAAAACCAACACAAATATACAAAACAACAACAATAAAAATAAAAACAACACCATAAGCCGAACAAAAACAAAGAATCGTTCACTGCACAAACTACACATTGCACACGCATTCTAAAAAAGACAACTCTTTTCAACATAGTTTATGTTGGTCATGAAACCAGAGGAAAACGAGAGCAAATCTAGAAACATACAAGGAATACTACTGTCACGGAACTATATAAATCTATTTCTTTATTAAATACATGTACTAGGGTTTCGTTTCTTGTGTACAACGATATCCGAGGGTTATTGATGTATATTCTACATTACTTCGAAACAATGAGTTTGGTTCATCCTATGCTGCAAGTTCGAATACGTAAATTGCACTGACAATGTAAAGTTACATTGTCTGTGTATAAATGCCTCACAGTAATCGACAGATTACAGAACATTCTGTCAATCAGCGGTCTACTTAGAGACCTGCATATCTCTAGCTGTAGAGGTATGTTATTTTTAATTTACAGCTATTACACTGCCATGCTTATTTTCGTATAATATCTGTAGCTTCGACTTGCGTAGTAAATTGCTAATATTTTCTATTCGTGTCTGTGACTTAGCAAGAACTTTACAAAGTTCAATTTAGATAAGAAAAGTTTAGTGCTATATGAATCGCATGATTCACTGGTTCACTTCTGAAATTGTTTGTTGTATTGTAATGCAGAATTGATAATTTAATTTTTATAATTTACCATATATAACATCATTACGTGTTATCGTAGATATCCGTGTCATGCATATAGTACCCGGTATTGGATGTATTTTCAGCCTGTTTCGAGGGTGATCGGAATGATCTATATTGATCGTTGCTGGTCGAGTAGCAGGTGATCGTGCGCTGCTGACCGAAGTGGTGGGCGCTAAATGCTTGTTTGACCTAGGAATGAATGGTGGTTGACCTAGGAATGAATGGTGGTCGGTGACTACCTATAATTTTTGCTTGAAAAAACAGTGTGATTGGTACCAAAGAATGCCGTTGAGAGTGTTTGTGTTCTCCATACATGAAATCTTTTGGCCGTCGGCTAATTTCGGGGTCTTGTTATACTCAATGCTTAGCGATCTGTCTTACTATCGTTTTACTATTTGAGTAAAATATCAGTTAACTATTTTGATTGAATACTTCATTTGTTTTGCTATTGAGTAAAACTCATTTTCATTATGTGATATACCGTAAATCGTTCACCTTTTTGTCCTTGTATAAGATCATGTATTTGTCTTTACTGCATTAGTAGGTCCGTGTGAATTATATTAATTTGTCCAATGTTGGGACCCATCCATTGATTGCTGACTTTTCACCGACATCATCCTATCCTAGCGGCCAGCGATCGATGCAGATGCAAATTAAACAGGAGTCCATCTCAAGTACTCCGCATTAGCCGATATGTAAGGATGTTTAGTCATTGTTCAAGTTAAGAGATTCAAAAGAAAATAACTTTATATGAAACTTTGAATTCTTGCTTACCCTTTAAAATTGATTATTATGATACGGTATGTTTAGCAATATACCGCCCTAAATCGCAAGATATCACTAAACAAACATTCTGGTGATATCTAACCCCAAAATTTATAGTATATATGTATGAACACGTACACTAATATGTATGAATATGCACAGCATATGTATGAATGTGTACAGCATAATATGTATGAATGTGTACATTATAATATACATGAATATAAACATTTAATATGTGTGAATGCACATTATTATATTGTTATGCGTATGGACGTGTACATTATTTTATGTTCTAAATATACTGTATTATACGTATGAACACATACAATAGTATACACACACATGTACGGTATGCATGAATGTACAGTATTATATGTAGGAACATATACAGTTTTATGTGCATAAACATATTAACATATGTATACATATGCATAGTATCTAGTATGTGTAAATACGTACGGTATAATATGTATGAAATGTACAATAGGCTTGTACGGCAAAACATTTGTATATAAAGATGTACAGTATTATATGTATATGTGTAATATTATATTATAAACGTGTTCATTATGATATGTATAAACATGTGCAGTATTATGTTCGAACATTTACGGTAATACATGTAGTACATGTACAACTATATATATATATATATATATATATATATATATATATATATATATATATATATATATATATATATATATATAAACAGTATTATATGCACGAATATATACAGTATATTTGCTTATTAGTTCGCAATCCTGATACTCTTCATCCTTTTTCTACGTGCTTTGATAATTATTATACAAGAGCTGATGGATAATTATCTTAAAGCGAAACACTAACTTGCTTCCTTCCTTTTCTTCTTTCATCTTCTTGTCCTGTACGAATTGATGGTAAGTCCGCTAATTAATTATCCGATAGGCAGGTAAATCCTGCCTAAAACATTAGAACCGATAAGATGAATACAGAAAACAATATAAATTATTTAGAATTTGATATTATTGGGGCGTTTTTCAAAACAGGTCTTGACTTTCAATAGACACTTATAAAAACTTCATCGGCTGCATTCCAAATCGTTTTATAGACTGACTTTCACGCCTCGAAGGAATAATTTTATGGGCCCTAAATATTTTGGGCTTATTTTTCCAGTTCTGGTCTGCGTGGGCGTCTGTAGAAAGAATGCGGCTTGCATAAAGTCACGAAAACACATTGATTTTACCTAAGATGATGAACATTTTTTATGCAGTATTGACCCATGTACTGAATAATTTACGGGGGCAAGACCCATGCACTGAATAATTTACGGGGGGGGGCGAGATCAACCGTTACAGTCAACTATGCGTTGAACTCAAAGTATTCTTATCTAGATTATTTCTGTGGACTTTAACTTAAAATGGTACCATGAAGTTTGTAACGTTTAAGGAGCAAAACACTTTTTATTAGAATAAACAGAATGAAAATTACTATATTGTATCAGTATGATTACGTTTATTAATAAAGGTATGAAATTCGAGTCATATTCGAACTTACAAATTCGGATGTCTAAATTTGGCGACTATAGTAAATAATAAAATCACGGTTAACATTTCAGTTTCATGTCGACGTGAATCGCGTAGTGATGAAAAGAAAAATAATATCTTTGCTTTGTAACCTATTTTGAACACACAACAATGACTCAAAACAATTTTTTGTAACCTTGATTGTACGAAACAAGATGAGAAATATTTTACTGAATAGGCGTCCCACTGATGATCGATTTTTGATACTTTCGTTTGACATTTTGGACATTTGCGTCAAAAGAGGTTGTAATAGCATATACCTCGATTTTTATGGAAACCACCGCCCTGCACATATTGCAGGCATATACGTTTTGAGTTTGGCTTTGACGATACATTTTTGAATTCCTCCATAGTCAACCACATGGACATATTGTACTAAAGGTTTAGAAAAAATGCATTTATTATTTTTTATTATGCTACCGAATGTTCGACGAGCAATGAGAAGTGGCTAAGGAGGATTCAACAGTAAGTATGAGTGATGGTCATTATCAGTGAACATTGGTGAGTAGTTGTGGGTGTTGGTAAGACTGTGTGTATGTGTGTGATGGCAACCTAACCTTACTTCCCCCATGCACCAATAAGTCCTTAATGTGTCCGAAGTATTTTCTTTAATATTACTATTATGGTCAAGAAATTCTAGTTTTTTTTCGATTAGTATTCAATAATTTCTATGATCTCTATTTACGTGCGATACATTTCATAGATTTTACAAGTAGTTGTAAGTCAGTATACTGTGCAGTTTATTTGTTGATGATGGTATCTACTACATAATCTGTATTCTCTCGGAATTCAACAGCGAACATTATACTTTGTCCGTATATTAGTTTATACGCTTCTCTGACTTTGTATAGTCACCAAATGACTCCATACTTATCTACTTCAACGTTTTATCGTGTCTTTAATAGGAAATCTACGCTTCGTAGCCATGCAATAAATGAGATGATTTGTGCGGGGAAAAGATCAATAATTAATACCATCAATGCTGATGCTATTCCGACACATACAAAGAGGGGTATACATCGGGGAAATATTAATACAATGAAAAATGCTTTTGTTTGTTAAAGTCGTTTTATTTAAAACAAATAAGCTTTTACAAAGCATATCACAAATATGTGAACCAACAGGATGCCTCCATACGTGACTGGTTGTGGAAAATCAGTTTCATATTCACGATTTATATCTCTTATATAGTGATTATTTCAAAGAACACTTTGTTTCTATGTCCTGAGAAAGGTGACAAAGAAAATAGTATTGGACATCAGATTATGACCCGGAGAGGGTAGACTGGGAAATAAACACTTAAAGAAGCCCATTTTCCATTTTTACTAATGTATTCTTTACAAGCGATACATTTCTAACGCTTCTGTTATTTTATGATGCATTTAAACTTTTCAATCTATGAAATAAAAAGGATTAAATTACATAATTATAGAACTTTCGAGAAACGTTCTATATTTGATAAATTGTTTGCAACCAGTAATTTTAAACTAAATGAGACAAATATTGCACCAGTACAATGAAATGCTTAAGACTAATATATGCGCATGGTACTCCAATAGGACTAATTTATGTTCATGGTATTCCATTAGGACTAATATATGCCCAAGATACTTTATTAGGACTAATATATGCTCATGGTACTCCATTAGGACTAATATATGCGCAAGGTACTACATTTAGACTAATATATGCTCATAGTACTCAATTAGGACTAAAATATGCGAAAGATATTCCATTAGGACTACACTTTATGCTTTTACTACCCTTATACCTTGATGTAACTGATTTTTTTAAAGTGTTTCAGCATAATCTGAATGAATTCAATAAAATCCCATAAATATTAAGTTTACTATTTACCTTGTATTATAGACCTTACATAAGTTATCGTGGAAGTGAGCAGATGCAAATAAGTAGACAAGGGGCCTATGAGATGAAAGGGATTGTGTGGGCCCAGGAGTCAGAGTCTCAGCAAGTTTGATCATTTGCAGGACATAATATTGACCATCTAACAAATACTTTTGAAAACATTCTGGTTATTCGCGTTTACTTTTAGTGGGTTGTGTCCACAGTGTAATTATCTGTCTGTCTGTCTGTCTGTCTGCCTATGTCCGTCTGTCTGTTATACCGAGTCAGGTTTTACTTCCCTCTTCGTGCCAGATATCACGTGCCTGGAAAACCGAGTCACGATTAAGTGCCCTCTTAGTGCCATATATCAGATACCTGGAAGACTGAGCCACCCTTTAATTTCTTCGTAGTGCCAAATATCACATGCTTTGAAAACAGTCACGCTTTAGTTCGCTCTTCGTGCCACCCATCATCGACCTGAAAATGAAGACCATGAGCAACTTCCTAGGCATTGCACTTAACAGAACTATAAGCTAGTTTATTTTTTTTTTAAATTATTATTTTTTTTTAAATTTTGCAAATGATGTGAAAGACGTGAATGGTCGATTAATAATGTGATGTGATGTGATTATGATTTTTAACGTAGCTTAACAATTTTTCAGTCATATCACTACTATGTCTGCATAGTGGCAGTTTATAGTGATGTCTGGCACTGGGGAATCATGCTGCAGACATGTAGCATCATGACCCACCCTGTCACATTATCCTGACACTAGACCAACCAGTCCTAACACTAGCTTCTTTATGCTGAGTGCCAAGCGAGGCAGCTGTTGGTACCATTTTTGTAAGTCTTTGGTATGACTCGACCGAGGATAGAACCCACTACCTCTCGGATCCCGGGCGGACGCTCTAACCACTAGGTCGATTAATAATAGTAAGAACGTCTGACTGAAAAGGAGAAAGATAAGAAAAGAACCACCTGATTCACAAGGAATTGATGATACCGATGCTTGCAGATGAAAACAAAAGATGGCAATAAGAGAAAACAGGAAGAAAGAATATTAGTTACAAGGAAAAGACTGTACAGATTGAAATTTTCTTTGTTTTACCTCTAACCTCTAACTTTCTTTGATTTGTGTTATTGTGATATCATTATTATTATTATTATTATTATTATTATTATTATTGAAAATGATGTTTGCAGTTTTAGGTGGTAAGTAACCGTTGGTACTGTCCTTATGATTTGACTTGAAATTTAGACAGGTTATGTGGGACAAGGTTTTTTTATTTTGACGCAACAAAATATTACAAATAAAAAGGCAAAAGGTTTTAAGACGGATTTTTTTTACAGCTTTCTAGTTATTTGAAGCATTCCATATTTACTCTTTTACATACCATATCCATCATATATCCTGATGATCTCAACATCCAGTTCGCAGACGACCATCGATTACTGCTTCCAGCTTGATTCAATATTGATAACCAATAACCTTATACAATTTAAATCAGATTTTGTAGACATGCAAAGGATTTCGATAATATTAATATAAAATGATATTCCAATATATGTAGAATTTAAATCTGGAGTGAGACAGAAATGTTACGATCATTAATATTCATTTGAGAGAACTACTTCCTTCCTCGATGTTATTTTCTATTACTGGATGTTTAAATGTATTTGCACTTAACTGGTGAATTAAGCATATTTGTCGTGGAAATGTCTTCGTTTTCTCAAAGTGATGTAGTTCTGTTTCTGACACAATTTAGAGACCTCAAAACCTGAGGAATAATCTACATATATAATGCATAAAGCGAGGGTTCAGAGATAACAGAAAGATAATAAATGTTATGCATTTCTTATAATAGCTAGTTTTGTCAGACAAAATTAAGTTCAGGAATAGACTTGTTATTTAGAACATTAACTATTATAACTATTGGAAGTTGAATCATTGCAGTTTTATCGTACTTAATTTCCTGATAACGAAAGAAAGAAAATTGCAATTGAATTTTGAAGGTAGCTTGATAATTTTAGTTTTTTGTTTATTTATTTATGCTGCGGAAGGTTTGGTTTTCATCAGGAAGGATTTTTGGAATTATGCCTTTAAATCAAAATTGTAAGCAACAAATATATGTGAAATTAAGTACGTCTGATATTTATGGAGAATTAGATAGAAAATCATTATAACTAGGTAGATATATAAGAATTCTGAAAGACTCTAGAAGTAATAAATTCTGAGAAAATTTTGCTCTCAATATAATATTATATGATATTGATACAATTAGTTGAATATCATTTCACAAAATGGATTTCATTATTGATATGCCACATACTTCTGATTCTCCTCAGGTTTGGGGGGAAATTTTTTATTCAATTAATGTTTCTTTTTTTCCCCGTCATATAAAAAAAGAATACATCATATTGAACAAATTAGCCACTTGATATTTAAAGAACTGCTAGTAATTGATTTAAGAAGAAAATGGAGTTTAGTATTTTTGTCTGTGTTGCTGCGTTACAAAATAAAAGCAAAAAGAATAGCATTGCCAGCATTAGTTTATCATCTCAGGCAACATGCAATTAAAGCAGGTAGGCAAAGAAATATAAGTATGGATGTCTATTAAAATTATGTTTATATTTTAATTTTAGAGAAATTTGAAAATGAATTTCATTTAATTTTAATTTTTCCCCATTCTTTAATTGACATCCAATCCAATTACTTCATGTGTATTTCTGGAATTGTATTCGTATGTTTAAACAGATTACGTTTACAAAACAAGCAAACAAACAGAAATGTATAATTTAGAGAAAAAATATTTATGGAACAACTATGATAAGGAGTGGTGATACCATAATTTTAATTATGTATTGTTCTTATTCCTTTTTTATGATTTACATGTAACATGATTACAAACTATAAAATTGTAAATACCAAACAGACGATAAGCTTACGTAACCAAGAGTGGGACGGGAAGGAGCGTGGGGCATTGGGATAATGTAAAAAGAGTGGGAAACAACCATAACGTTTCCTCGTGTACGTTCTTTTACAGTTAGATCGTTACAATTATGCCATGGCAACGCTAAACATGCAGAGGCTATTGGGAGGTTTGTCTTGTTGGCCTCAACCAGGGATTCCATCTCACAGACTCCTTCGCCAATTGTTTACGTTCGCCTTTAAACGATATTCCTGGACCAGTCCTAAGTTTCTCAACCAATCTGATTCCGGTTTTGATCATAATAGTCCTTAAGATTTGGTTGGGTTTTTGATTGATTTGATTTCTTGATGGACAATGGGGGCTTTGGGCTATGAGTAAGTGTCATGGAAACCAGATATGTTTTTATTTTGCCTCCAATGCTACAGACGTACTTTTGGAAAAGAAATTGCTCGCTTGATATGAATTTCCTTAATGTTTTGAGATTTGCCAAGATTATTTGCTATATCATACCATTGTTGATGCTTACACGACATGTCCAACATGTCACTACGACTACAAACATTATTAATGATTGATCTATCAATAAATTAGGTGATTTGCATCTCCTGATCTTCTGCTAAAATTATAAAGAATATATTGCGATACTCATAATACATCTATACTGGAAAAAAATACAGAAATACAAAATATTGTTAATTTTATTATGATGAAAGGAATTAAGATTTTAATGAAATAACAATGTCAACTAATCAAATGACTAAAAAGAATAATGTAAGTGCATTCTAAAAGTCAGAAATAATTTAAAATATCTCATTCTTTCTCTTGAAAAGGAATTCGTATTTATTAAATTTTGTCTTGTCCATTCGTGTTTGCACATGTTACAAGTTTTAATATAAATATTTTATTGATATTGCTGTAAGTTCCTATCAGAAAGATCAAATTTTCATTAAATATGTACATCTGTGCTGGCTTTATCTGCTCAAGTTAATTGTCTGAGATAAAGAAATACCTCACACAAGGTACATGATTCATTCATGGGGCCATCTGGTGTAAGTAAGATATTTCTGAGACTTGTTCATATTTTGAGTCATATAAAAATACGGCTGATTAGGTCTCTCAAAATTTTCTCTCGAACCTTATGAATACATGACAACTATAACTTACTCGCTTCCAAGGCCACGTGTTCTTCGTTTGTTTTGTTTCTAGACCTGACAACCTATTTCAGTACGAGAACCTTAAATTTTACAGATTATTATAATCTAGTTTTGTAAACGTAAAATAAGTTTTTTCGAATATTCCACAAGATAAGTGATGTGAATACTAAACCATTATACCATGTTTTTATGCCCACAAATAATGAAAATCCCATTAATGGTCATTAATTTAAAATATATAATTATCTCCTTTTTAAAATGAAAATGAGTCTTTTTTGAGGAGCTTTACAAGGGGTTGCCATTAAAAGGTACGATCTGCTATGTACATGAGAAAACTTAAACATAATTCGGTTTATATATGACACTTTGATGCCTATGTTCTTTGTATTTGGTACACAGCCTAAATCGTGTATGCGGAGTTCCATTTATCAACTGTTCAATCCTTACCTATTATCTTTAGGCTGTTTGAATTTTATATAATTCAGTTTAATTTTATCAAGAAATGTTTGTCTTCAAAATGATTTATGCAAATTTGCTTTAACGTTTCCAGTTTTACTTTACTCATCACTATATATCCTGAATTGTGCTTATGTGCATTTAAACCTGAACATTCTTTACAGGCTTTTATACTTGAACTACTCTAACTCCTACTGCTCAAAAATACAAAAACAAAACAGCGTACATAACAAAAAGCATATAGCGTACACTGGGCAACATAAATCCTTGGCAAGGATCACAGAAATTAAGTAAACTCCGGATCCAGCCTGGGATGAGGAGTCTATTTCATAAAAGAATAGGAATGGTGTAGAAACCCTAACTCAAAATTTAAAACAAAATGAATTTTTTTAAAAATAATACAAATAGCACACACGCCTAAAAACCCAATGACATATAAAAACCTTTAAACTTTTGGAACTAGAGGTCCCTCAGATGATGAAACTTCTGAAAGGGACCACACCAATAAAACTCCTACAGTTACCACTGCCACGTCTAGTTGCTATAATGAGAAAAAAGGACTTCAACGGAAATTCAATAAAGTAGCTACCAGGATGATTGGTGTAATTGTGTTTGGTTGCACTTGTTGCTACAACTTTACGATGGTGTTAATATTGTAAACAATTGTGCTGATTGTTATTCCAAATAACATTGCTTCATAGCTTCTCTCTCTCTCTCTCTCTCTCTCTCTCTCTCTCTCTCTCTCTCTCTCTCTCTCTCTCTCTCTCTCTCTCTCTCTCTCTCTCTCTCTCTCTCTCTCTCTCTCCCCAGTGGCCTAGTGGTCAGAGCATCCGCCTCGGATGCTGGAGGTTGTGGGTTCTATCCCCGGCTGAGTCATACCAAAGACTTAAAAATTGGTACTAATAGCTTCCTCGCTTGGTGCTCAGCATTAAGAGGTTAGTGTTATGACTGGTAAGGCTGGTATCAGAAGAATGTGACTGCGTGGGACATCATACTTCATGTCTGCGGCATAATGCCCAAGTGCTAGACATCGCTATAAACTGCAACGCTGCAGACATCATCACTATATGACTGAAAAATTGTTCAAGCTACGTTAAAAATCTAAATCACACTCTCTCTCTCTCTCTCTCTCTCTCTCTCTCTCTCTCTCTCTCTCTCTCTCTCTCTCTCTCTCTCTCTCTCTCTCTCTCTCTCTCCTCGATTCTATTATATATATATATATATATATATATATATATATATATATATATATATATATATATATTTATATGTATATATATATGTATGTATGTATGTATTAAATCTACCCAAATATTTGCTGACAAGCTTAATTTTCCGGACTTTTCTAAAACGGTTTTCTCTCTTCGAGAAATTGTCAACAACAAATTTATTTTAATTTGGAACGCTAGTTTACGTCTTTTGATTACTGTAAGGGATATTTTTTAGGGAAATTAGTATTATACATTTTAATGTCAGATCATGAAGGAATAAAGTTATAGCTGAAAAACAAGTTTTGAATTAAATGTAGATAGAATATTCAAAAAGACTTATTTAATATAACCTGAACATTGTTAGGAAAAAGAAAAAAAAAGCTTGGGACACAATATAGAAATACGAATTAAATAAAGGAAAACCAACAAAAAATATTTCTGCCGATGACTCTAGTTTTCTGTCTCTTTGGTTCGAGACAAATTAAATCTCTTCTTCGACAGGAATTGCACGGTACCGTCTGTCACTCGCATGCAATAACGGCCTGTCATCCATGCAATTCAATCACGGTTGATAACTGTAGTTTGGTATGGCATTGACAGGAGAACAATAAAGAGTGGAATAGATATCGTCCAATTATGTAAAAACACTTTCTCTGAAATTGATAGATTCGCCCTTCCAAAATGGAAGGTTGCCCAAATGGCTGTTTTAATGGTCTAATGTTCCCAAAGTGCAATCGCTTGAAAGCACTGCCAAATGTTTTCGCGAACATACGAATCAAGGAATCTCTTTACTGGGTCTGGTTAAATTGTATGTTAGTGCAATAGCATATACGAATGTGTGCGACAACATTTGCTCGAGGTATTTTAATAAAAAAGATTTATTTTATTTTGTGTTTTATTTATCAACTGTGAGGAGATTAAAATATGTAATTACTAGATTACATAACACTCGAAACAAATGGTGATTTTGTTGTAATCCGTGTTTCATTATGTTACATGTATGAAAAACCTAATTTCCTTGAAAGAAAAAATGATGTTAATAGATTGGACGCAAATGAATTTTCTGTTTTCGAGTGATGACTTTTTTAAATTTAATAATAATAATAATAATAATAATAATAATAATAATAATAATAATAATAATAATAATAATAATAATAATAATAATAATAATATTATTTATTTTAATAGTAATAATAATATTAATAATTATAATAATAATAATAATTATAATAATAATAATAATAATTATAATAATAATAATATTTATTATTATTATTGTTATTATTATTATTACTATTATTATTATTATTATTCGTAGTAGTAGTAGTAGTAGTAGCAGTAGTAGTAGTAGCAGTAGTAGTAGTAGTAGTAGTAGTAGTAGTAGTAGTAGTAGTGACAAAGATATTTGGTTGTTGTTGTTGTTCTACGTTTTCTTCGTAGTCTTTTTTGGTGTCTTTAATTCTTGCTGTTCATTTTTTTGTTTGTTTTTCTTCTTTTTCTTCCATGACTTTCTGTTTACTCTTGTTAGGAGGAACTGTTAGCCATCTTCAAGGTTTGATTGTAAACAGGCTAATGTTTAAAGGTCGATGAACTTGATTTTATTTTCGGCCCTGTCAAGGGTCCAGCGATGCTTACAAAGGGGCCTATCAAGGGTCCAGCGATGTTTACAAACGGACCCTGTCAATGGTAAAGCGATGCTTACAAACGGACTCTGTCACGGACGGGTCCAGCGATGCTAACAAATGGGCCCTGCCAAAGGTCCAGCGATTCTTACAAACGGGCACTGTCAAGAGTCCAGCGATGCTTGCAAACGGGACTTGTGAAGGGTCCAGCGATGCTTACAAAAGGAACCCTGTCAAGAGTCCAGCAATGCTTATAAACGGGTCCTGTCATGGGTAAGCGATGCTTACAAACGGGCCCTGTGAAGGGTCCAGCGATGCTTTCAACCGGACACAATTCTTAAAATACAAAATTGTTCTGTAATTTGATAACAATTAAACAAATGATTTTTTGCACACCATAACTAATGAGACCCCTTCCAAAAAATGAGCGAAATGTTCCATGAAGCATGCGAGACTTATAACGTTGAAAGGGTGAAAATAATCAGAGTATAATTTAGAATCTTTTTATTGGTTCCAGTCATCTCCTCTACCCACTGTAATTACGCTAGATATATACTTAGTTGTGAGAAGAAAGAAAAAAAAAACATTACCTATAATACCAGTCCTCATAACTACACACTTTGCTAATTATTCATCTATCTACGGGATTCATTTATTTTCAACTGATCTCATGTGGGATGAACACGATAATTGTAGTTATGACAGGACTAAATGTGTGTGTGTGTGTGTGTGTGTGTGTGTGTGTGTGTGTGTGTGTGTGAGTGAGAAAGATAGATTTAACGTAACTTTTAGCATTTGTTAGTCATATCGCTGCTCCTTCTACAATGTGACATTTTATAGTGATGTCTAGCACTGGGACATATTGAATGATGTCTCACCCAGTCACATTATCCTGACACCAGGCCCACCAGTCCTAACTCGAACCTATTAACGATGAGCACCAAGCGAGGCAGCTGTTAGTACCATTTTTGAAAGACTTTTGTATGACTCGGCTAGGGATCGAACCCACAACCTCCCGCATCCGAGGCGGTCGCTCTAACAACTAGGCCACCATAGCGGTGCAAGACTCGATGAATTAAATATATAACTCTCAATCATAAAATTACTATTTATGTATTTTGTAATATCTCAAAAGTTGGCAAGAATAAAGATCAATGCAGCTTCGCAAAGTTTGCTCGTTCAGGTGGGCTTTTTTACTTCGATTATTTCATTATCGCTTTTACACTTGTTATAGTGTATAGGATATGAACCATCTAAAAGCTAAGATTTTTCCCTTAATGTTCCTTGTCTGTTGCAAATAATTCAATTTAGATTCTTTCATTGTAGCTCATTAATTAAATTAAGCATGTCCTTATGCTACAGGACGATGGAATTGTTACGTGTTATGCTCGTACAAAAATATAGCAAGCGTTATATATTTTAATATATAATTTATTTCTATAGGAAACAATGTAAAAATAGAAAATATGACTTTTGAAAATTATCCAAAAATGCATCATGGAATAGAAAAATATAAGTTTTATCACTAACAGTTCTAATTGAATCCAGGTTTTAATTTCTATGAAATTCCAATATGGAAGGCGATAACATCAGATGATGTCTGAACTAATGGTAACAGATCCTCGATTGAATCACGGTATATAATGTTTACGTATAGAATTCCAGAATTAATTTCCACTGGATTTCTTTGTACAAGACTTTGGTGAAGAAGCACGTTTTTCCATACAATATAAATCATTCTTAAATAACAAATAACTCAAAATGGCAATAACACAAAATACTTCTGAACTCCTCAAAAGTAGTTTTCACGCCTAAAAAATTAATACCAATTTGCTGTTTTAAGCCTGATTTTAGATCACATGATGCTTCACGTGATGGCTAAGTGATTTACTAATTTGAATATCTCAATAAAAATGTCATTTGTCAGGTAGCTTAGAATAGTCATATCTAAAAATTAAGTTTCTCACGTTAGAAATGAATTTAAAAAAAAACAACTTGTTTACACATCGGTGACACCTGGGCCTGACCTGGCCTCGGAAATAGCAAATCATTTCCACTTAGTGTTTACGAATTTGCGAACCAAGGTCGGGTAAAAATAATGATAAAGTAACTATTACGTTCCAATTAGGTAAAGTGAATTTTCTGAAAAGATATTCAAATCCAATGGAAATTATCACTACAATAAAATATAATGAAACAAAAATAACATAAAAAATTAATTAAAAACTAATACAAAAGCAATTTAATTGCATATTCGTAACAATAGATATTCATTAGAAAATAAAAATAAAACAATACGAAAGTGAAAGACTTCAAATTTACATTGAATATAGCTACTAGACTATGGTATTTTAACGTGTCTGAAAGATTAGTAATAAGCTCCATCTGTCATGGGGAAAAAACATTCAAATTCTCGGTATAATTAGGAAAAACAATAGCGATTTAAAAAGCAATGTTTGTTATTAGACGTGTCCTTCGCAGGTCCAATTTATGTCGGATCCTCTACTATTACCTATATATGTTTGAACAAATTGTAAACAACACTTTAAAAGCAGAAGAATTACTGACAGATGAAGTAAAAATAAATTTAAATAGTCATTTGTCTAGATTGTTTACAGGACTGAAGTGAAAAAGCATGCAATACAAATGGCTGGAAAACAACCCGAAGACAATGTGTTGAATGTGAGCCTGCCTAAGATACGTATTATACACAGATTTATAGTACTATGATTACCACTAGTACTACGGCTGTAGCCAGATTTCCTCTTCCAGAAGAAGGCTATTTCAGTATAGTTTTGGATGACTTCCTGTCGTCTCCGCAAGAGTTTTGTATGCGACAGTAGTACTAATATCATTTCCTTTTCCATCACTAACATTGCTGACTGATTTCAGAACGAAACAAAACAAAGGGTTGCAAACATTTTTGCTGACCAAGAAAGAGATACAAAGTATTTATTAAACAACAATAACAGTAACAGGAAGTAGAAAATGTTTGAAGAAGAGAAGTGAAAAAGCTTAAGAAGAAAACGGCAGAAGGAAAGGATTGAAAACTAAACAATTAGTCTTTAACGGGATATAGTGAAGGAATTAAAGTATCCGAGAGAAGTTTATCAGACTTAAATAAGCGGGAAAGAATAATTCATAATCCAAGATTTATAAACTTTCCATGACTACATCCACAATTACCGCCACTGAGATACCAGCAGCAGCTCATGGGGATAAGGAGCAGCATAATTGGGCTGTGAAAAGAGACGAAGACAATTAAAGCTGATATTAAGTTCATATGATTTTTATAATTGAAAGAAAAGCGAATGTCCCTTGACAGAGCATCTTATATATCTTATAAAAGAGGATCATGCTAGTGATTGCCAACTCAGGTAAAATTATATCCCTCCATGATTCAATTGCATGAGTCTGTGAGTGTGTTCAAATATCTTATCCATACCAACAGTTAAGAAAATCAAAACCAAGAGACAAATATGTTTTATCGTTAGTATGTTCTCTTTCAACAGGAAATACGATGAAATTACACATATAACAACATTTCATTTTTCTTTTCTTTTTCTGTTACTGTCAGTCTCATTTTGAACTTTTTTAACCGGTATGGATTCTACCTCTTCACTTTCTTTTATTAGTCTTGCCGATTTGAATTTCTGGACGTTGATGGATTCGCCTTCTGTTTCTGAACAACGATCATCCTTCTGCTTCACCTTCTGCGTGTTATCGTTTTTCTTGAGACACGCTATAGATGAATGATCTTTCCTTGGCAATGATAATATATATTTTGATTTGTCTCTCGTGTCTCCTTTATTTCCTTTCCTTTGAAGTTTTTTTTGGACATTCTGTGAAAAGTGTCATTTATTCCCAAACATAGCACGTATCTGCTATCCGGACTGGAGTAGTCCTTAGTATCGTCGGAAGAGGTGTGCCTTCATATGATTATCTCTAAATTTCTAACGGCAAGGTCGATCTGTTGTAAATCTCTTACGAGAAGGATGACCTATTTTGACTCTTCCATCTTCACATACTTAAAGCTGGATTAATATATTCTCTTTGGGTCGGAGGCAGCGTATTCACTTATTGTGAATGCTTGGCGTGCAAAGTTTGAATTCCTGAAGAAAATAGTGAATCCATTATTCTTGTTGTAAATGAACCTTTACCAAGCCATCTTTGTACGAGTAACATCATATGAAACAAGTTCAACAGCAGAAAGCACTTACGAATTATTGAGATTGTGCTCCACTCTAGGAAATTTTATTCAATCCAATAACGCAAATGCACATATTTGACCAAGAAAGAAAATATACTGTTTTGGTGACCAAATCGTGGGCTTGGTATCAGTTACATCGAAAACAACGGGAATGAACTCAAAGAAAGAATTGAAGGAAAATCAGAAGAAGATCAAAAAGGAACAAGTGTGATCATTTTTATTTTGAATGTACACAGGACACTGACATTTACGTCCTAATTTCTGTACAGCAGATTGTGCTTGTGAAAAGTGTATACAATAATCTATATATTTCTAACTGTCCCAAATGTAGAAAGATTCTCAGAGAACAAGAAAAATATATTTCGTGGACCTCACACTCTTGCCGATTTTACCAAATTATTTTAGACCCTTGGAGCGAAGAGGACATCCAGTTTCATAGCCACTGTCATTAATATTCGGTATCCATACACATCCGTACTCCAACATATGTCCGAAGCACATAGAATATTTGGAAACATTATACACTTGATACCAAACTCATTCTTCAAACCCGTTTGACGTTGTTGCAGAAAATTTCGAAATTATTTCTGGATCACGAAGTTTTTGATCTTTTGAAAGAAGCTCTTGTATCGCTAAAGCGTGTGGATTTGTCTATCGAAAGAAGTTCATTTCACAGAACGAACTAGCCATCATAAATCCTTAATTCTGTCAGCCCTCTAAAATCCTAATAAACTTCCCACTGACTTTATTACTTTTGGGAAATTAAAAATATATGGATTCATTTTGATCGAAACGGTGGAGAAAAGATCATTAGAATTCCCTATGTGGATGCCTGGAATTTATTTTTAAGAAAAGAAAACAACAAATTAGATGGTGTATAGATTCCACGACCGTTTGTTTCACGGACACCCAAACTGTTTTCCTCAAAGAAACCTTAAACTTCCTTTCCCAGAATTTATCATGGAAGAGTTGTAGATTAAATATACCAGCTACGACGGAGGTTAGAACGACATGGATATCAAGTGATAGAAATGTGGAAAAAAGGTCACAATTGACATTTCAAACCATTTCAGAATTTTGATGTTTTGCCGTAATTATGACATGGTGGATATCGAGCGTTTGAATCCACGAAGGAATTTGGAGGATGAATCAATCCAACACAATTTTAATGAGAACAAATAAAATATATGTGTGTTTATTGCATATTTGTGTATAAAAGTATCAGTGTTTTCCGTCAGGGCACCCTGAATTGCTGACTGAATACTTTGACGTGGAACATATTCATTAGTAAGAAGGTTTGATAAAATGCATACCTTATACGCGACTTGTACAATCATGTGTTACCATATCTTTGCCACGGAAAACTGTTTTTTTTATTGCTGTACGTGTGCTATAACATTTTATTAAGATTAAACTTGTTGCCACAAGTACGAAGAACTCGCTTTGACATGAATGCTGGTAGAGTCTAATTGTTTTATACTAAGGATAGCGGATATCGACTGAATAAAAAGTGTAGAATTTTATTAGCAAGAAACTATATCAAATGGACGACTCCTTTAATGAAAGAATGTTCTCAGGTCACATTAACGTGCTCTGCGATATCTTGCATGCAACAGGACTTTGCGGTTCCTTTACTATTAAACGTGATGCCTTACTGTTCTGCTAGATCGGCCAAGAGGGGCCGGGTGGTCTAAAGAGCTCACCGTTAGAGATCACTAAAATCTCACCTCTGTCTACGTTGGTTCGTTAGAGACTCGGCTTCGGCCAGTGTGGGTATGTGAGAAAGCTTGCTAGTAGCTTCTCTTGGGTCGGCGGTTTTTTCCGTGGTTTTCACTATTTCTTCATCTACCATTTATAATGGCCGCCATCTTGTGCTGAAAATGGCGTTACATCAGACAACAACAACGTTTCTACTAGAGAAAGCGATGAAGTATGTCCTTTCTGTTGTACTGGTAAAAGTGCTTCCGTGCATGTACCTATCAATACTTATTTCTGCACTAGTAAATTGTTCTAGATATCACTAGCTCATTGTAATGTGGAAAAACAACGAAAAAATACACATTTCCTGTGGCACTACTTGGCTATTTTGACTTTAACTGTCGACTTGGTCTCTGAGTGGATAGATCATTAACTCAGGCTATGGCTTTGGTACTGCTAATCATTCAAGAATCTGTGGGACAGATTCTGGATCGATTAGCCGAAATAAGGTCTTAGCCAGATCCGGATTTGTCTATTCGGAAGACCATGCAAAGTGTTTTTCTTTAATGGTGTAAAGATAAAAAATTAAAGTTTAAAGCCTTAGCCTTGCTGAAACATGTCAAATAGTCTCGGTGCTGTTATTATCTTCCTTTGTGCATGATTATCTCGAGGTATATCTTAGAAGAGAACATTATTACAGAAGCCTCGTAGAGATTCAAGCTAATCACTACTAATTGCATTTTTTAAAAGAATACATTATAATTTGTTGCTTCTGAATGCATTAAAAGGATTGATTGTGTTGGAAATACATAGGTGGTCGAAGAATCACCAACTACCAATAACTAAGGAAAATTTGGATGCCACGCCTGAAGCGTGCAAATGTGATATGCAGAAATCCAGATTTAAAGGTTTTCACAATACGTTTGAACAAAAAGTAGAGCATCAAGAAGAGACTTTATTACGGCTGACGGTGTGTGAGTTAGTGACTGTTCCTGATAATAAAAAAACAATTTACCACATATTAAGTTCTTTTAACCTCGTTTAGGAGAGCTATTCAATAGGGAAGAAGATCAAAAAGAAAAGATTTTCTTGAAGGACATCACTAATGTGTATTTGGGTCTTATGTTAAGGACGAAAACTCTCTTAAGTTCTGTACAAAAGATAGATGGAAATTCATCGCTTGTACGAACAAAGGATATATCATTTATAGCCTAATCCGTCTCTCATCGAAATTCCAGTTACGAGAAAAATTTCGATCGTTGATACATGGAATCGATAGAAACAGAAAATCGTAATGGTAGGGACCATTGCAGCAAACAAACGTTTTTCGCAATGCCTAACCCTGCTATGAAAGAGTTTCAAAACTATAATTAATAAAGAAGACCCACCAAAATGACACAAAAACTGGGATGGAAGAGGATGGCACAAGTGTTTCAAATTTCATCAGCTTAAATACCTAGTAATATCGACGATTCTTGTTAAATCCGTTCCCAATTCCCAGACGAGACGAAAGGCAAACTTGGGTCGAAAATAATGCTGACACCTTCTTCTTCAGAAGAGATTAAAACAGAAGGACATACAGAGGTGGTAAGAGACAGCAAATAGAAGTGACAGCTCATGGTAAGAGACAGCAAATAGTAGTGACAGCTCATGATAAGAGACAGCAAATAGAAGTGACAGCTCATGGTAAGAGACAGCAAATAGAAGTGACAGCTCATGGTAAGAGACAGCAAATAGAAGTGACAGCTCATGGTAAGAGACAGCAAATAGAAGTGACAGCTCATGGTAAGAGACAGCAAATAGAAGTGACAGCTCATGGTAAGAGACAGCAAATAGAAGTGACAGCTCAACAATTCATATTGCTCATCAGATAGGTCAATCATCGTCACGATCCCAAAACACATTACTACATGAACATCAACCTAAGATCAGTATCAAACAGTCGGTGACTTATTACGAAGAAGCATCAGCATCCAAACTCTAAAATGGATATAATTTTTGTTAGCACTTTTACAATCCTACTGATGGGTTTTGTTACGAAAGTTTACAAAAATGGTTACAAATATTTGCTTTTGTAACTGACGTGTTTTTAGATTCAGCTAAGGTATTTACGTTTAACTTCTAGAACAAATTCAAATTTAGTTCGAGGTAGGAACCTTTGAAAGAACGCATTTGGAAATCTTGTAAACATCAAAACACTCTAAGACGTTTATACCACAAATATTAATTCTTTAACTATGCATCGTGGAGTTGGACGTGCACCAGGAACGGTGTCTCTTGAAATCGTATTTTGACTCGGTCAATATTAGTATCGAAGGAGATCTTGGATAAATTATTTTAAGCTCAAAAGGAAATATCGTAAAATTGCATTTTCGGAAACGATTCTGTAGTGAATTTTTATCAGATTATAATGCGTAATAAATATTGGCACGAAAATGAGGTCTTGGTTTAGGCGATATGTTAATATTTGCTTTACGTACAATAACACCCATCTTATTATTGATGCTAATTTTGGATTCCATTCTTTTAAAGATTTACTTTAACGCAAGGAAAAAGGTTTTCCTATATGTGCATAAATCTACAAACTTCAAATTAAATCTGCATGAATGCAGTCAAAATGCTTTGTCTCAAACTAAAATTGACTTTTCCGGTAGCCGATACATCAATTTAAATTCACTTCTGGCCCAAGCATTACTTAGTCTTCTACGCCACAGAATGGAAAGGCAGAAAAAGACGTCGAAAACCTTCATATCTCATAAATAGTGTGTAGATAGAGAATACAAAATGAAAAAGAACATATGTCAGTAAAATTTACGATTTTGATTACTAACTGAAATGCGAAAGGGAAAGAAAAAGAGATGCGCCTAGATTCCAAGTCTTAACTTGATTCATACGAACTGCAAGTGCATCAATCAACTGCCTTCACTGTCCAAAACCTGAAACAATTGAACATGTTATCAATGAATGACTTAATTATGCAGTACAGCGGAAAACATTCCAGGAAAAAAGATGAAACTCAAAGCCCCATTTTGTAGATTGGAGAAAAGAAAAAAATAAAATAATCTGCTTTAAAACAAAATAATGATTTACTGAAAAATAAACAACTCGACAAATCAATCTCAAACATAATAATTTTGTATTTTCAGTAGAGTCAATCACCTTTCTGCTTATAAGGAGCTATGGAGTACAAATCCATCCTAAAATGGAACGGAGGATGTTCGGTAGGGTACAACGTAGCAAATGCGTACGGGCCTAGCTCGGAAGGGAGCAGGCTCCTTAAATTGAACTATTAATGTGTGTCTCTCAACTAAATTACTGATCATGAAAAAATTATACATAATAATTCTGCGAGCTTAACACTCCGATAAATATCTAAAGTACATTTAATACGAATATGACAAGATTTTATATAATCAACCACTTCTTGCATACAAGTCTAATGTAACACTTCCATGGTGGCGGAGAGATACCAGAATAAAAGAACAAATCAGGCTATTTTCATAACAAAAGCTTAAGCAATATAACATAGTTAATAATCAAATATGATCTATTTGTCCACCATTTCAAAAGAGCACTTTAGTTTTATTCAACCAAGTCATCAAAAAATATAACGGGTCACTCAGACCTGGAAATTTGTATTTTTATTATTGCGGAAAAGAATGTACTTACATTTTCGTCAACAACCAGAGGGAAATGAAGTAGATCATGGTTCTTCAAAAGGAAAAACTAATGTCCTAAACTCAAATCAAAGTAAGTCTGTTGTTTAAAAATGACCAAGTATGATCTACAAACACTGACAAAAGGTAAAACGCTATATAGGTATACATAACAGTACATTTAATTAAATCAAATTTCACAGAGAGAAATACGACATGAAAGACAAATGCTTCATTCACAAGATGACCTAATTTGTAAACATGCGAAGTTTCAGATGCTGACGATAACACATGCAAAGATTAAAGACAAGCCAATGAACACCGTGTGACTAGTTATGTGCCAAAATTATATCATGCTTCATGTCAAAAGAGCAATAACCCTAAAATACTGTATGAACACAGCTATGTGTTGACCTGTAATCTTTACATGATCAGCAAACATATATCAAATTTATGATGATCCATTGAAATATGTGAGACAATCGCAATACAAGTCAATGAGGGCGACAACTATTATGAAAATTACCGGAAAATGATAATTTTGTTATTTGCACATCTTCACGTGATGACTCTAAAATCTAATTCCATAGCAATCCATTAAAAATAGCGGATCTAAAGAGGTTATGTCATACCATGTATTAACATATGATACAAAATATACAAAATACTGTAACGAAACTTGCACAAAGAAGGTGCACGTATTCATTACTAATAACAAATTGCATGGCAATACATCAACAACATCCAAATCATGCACTAACAAGAGAATGCTAGCAAGTACTCCGATAAAACCCGCGGGTTGCAAAGTGATTGGTCGAGTTTCTCTTCTTCATGCGATGACCATACATCCATAAAAGAACTCCACGACTATTCTGCACAATCAAAACTGTGTACAGGACTGAAAGACTGACGGACACAAGAATTGCGATATAACCCCGTCACTCTATGGATGACTTTCAACTCAATATAAAGAACTATATCGCTACTGTAAGACCGAGGTCATCAACATATTTAAAAAACAACAAGTCAAAGTATTGCTTCTGTTTTGAAAGTTGATACAAAGGTCATTTAGAAAACAAAAACATTTCCCTAAACATTGATTAACTTTCTATATTGCTTCTGGTTTTTTTTACACATTTTTAGTAATCGTAAAGCATAAGAGTCATGTAATTTAAAAGAGGCTGTAAATAGGTCAGGTTCAAAACCCCAAAATCAAATGTGACAATTGGGTTGCACATATTCTATGAAATCTGACATTTAAGGATCCAAGCTAAGTAACATCTCAAATTCCTGGGATTCAGTTTTATCATAATTAAATGTATAAACTGTCATACATTTGGTATCCTAAGCTTGAACTTGTGTTTCTTGCTCAAAAAGGTTCCAGTCTACAAGGCCTGGTCGTGGCAGGACTTATACTTGCATCTTTTTATTCTGGGTCAAGCACGCTAATCACCCTGACACTATAGATCTTGTGTAAAACAGTGTGTTCTTCAAGAAAACATGACATGCTTGTGTCTTACATCATATAGTAATTCCAATATGTGACTTATCTTTCACCATGATTCAAACCTCTTTCAATAAACGATGGAAAGCTGTAAATACAAATTATTAAATGTCCTTCTGAGAATACATGGCCCTGAATATATGACTCCATCTACTTGACCATCTGCATCGCCTGAGCAGCATTCTTTCAGTGCAAAAATTATATTATTCAAGACACAGATTGGCGATTCCTAATTCTTTATTCTATAAATATTTTTTGATCACAATAATAATTTCTCATGTATGTGCGTGCATTGTAAAATAACACAAGCATTGTGCACTCTTAATGTAATTCCAAAATAAAACGATCAGAGTATTTTCAGATCTTCGAAAAGAGCTTTTCCATACTCAGCTTCGAGCAAAGGCGTCAGAATCTGACTGGAAACTAGACATTTAGAATATATATATATATATATATATATATATATATATATATATATATATATATATATATATATATATATATATATATATATAATAATTATAAATATGTACCAGACAGAACATACTGTGCTATCCATGGATTCTGTAGTAGAATCTTGATAATAGTGGGCAGAAATAATAGTTTAATACAAACAATACTATCATACAGGTTAGAGAAACTAAATTCGTACTCTACCGAGTTTCGAACCCAGGTCCGCGAGTAAATGGCACCTATCGCCTTGCCTGCCATTTACTTGCTCGCGGACCTGGGTTCGAAACTCGGTAGTAGAGTACGAATTTAATTTGTCTAACCTGTATGATAGTATTGTTTGTATTCAATATATATATATATATATATATATATATATATATATATATATATATATATATATATATATATATATATATATATATATATATATATATATATATATATAAATATATATATATATATATATATATATATATATATATATATATATATATATAGAGAGAGAGAGAGAGAGAGAGAGAGAGAGAGAGAGAGAGAGAGAGAGAGAGAGAGAGAGAGAGAGATGCTATGGATTATTTCAATGAAAGTTGGTAATCTTGAATTGGTAACTTATGCTGTTCCAAGACTGCAGTCCTACCTTCAAGGTACAAGAAAACTAACGAAAATATTACCTCTAATATTACACACCAGAAACCAAATATTTAAGCTATTTGGGAAAGGAAAATTTAAAGTAGAGGGACTGTAATACTGTATGCGAAATTCCATTACGTTTGTGACACAAACAAATTGACAAAGTCTGCGTTATATGCAGTGTTGAAAGTACAAAAATATTCATCATTCATTTTTCTTCCTTCCATACAGCAGGGTAATGTGCCATTCTTATGAGAGAGTCTGTCAAATTATATTTGGCAAAATCTATGAGATGGCTGGAGTTTATTGTTGTTTTCTCTAAATATCTGGGTTTTATCTAGACTATTAGCGGAATATTCATAGCTATTCTATGTGATGGACAATGAATTTAATTTAATCTTCATCCCATTTCCGAACTGTGTTTTATCTTAATTGCAATCGTCAAAATATATTTGGAGTTCTCTGATTGTGGCGTGCCTTTTTGCGTTTGACGGATGTCTATTCTTCTCATAAGCAAAATGCTCGGTAGATGATAATCATTTTCATTCTCAGAAGGTTAGTTCCCATAAGACCGTGAAATGAGATTTAAATCTCGTCAGTCCTATAAAGCGAATGATCTGGCTGACACGTGACGTTTTACATTCATTTTACCCTCTCCATACCTCGGTATCATTCCATACTCACAGTATATAAAGAATATGAGGAACTTGGGCAAAATGCGTTTCAATTACAGGACCGAAGTTTAGTCAATATATAATTTAAGTCCTGAAAAAAATTCAATGCATTTATTTAGCAAATGCACGCAATAATAAGGAAAGTAATCCAAATGCGTCAAATATAAATGCGTAACTTAATATTCTTTGACACTTTCCTAATTTTCGAACTGTATACTGCATTAAATCAAAGCTTTCATTTATCTAAATTCAAATCAAGGATTGACAAGGTATTAAGATGAGATGTTTTTCTTTTGTTGCTTCTTGTTTTTTAATAAAGAACCAATTAAGATCATTCAACAGTCAGATCTCTCAGGAGAATAACTAACATGCTGCAGTCATTTCGTGGATTCTATTTTAAAACAGAAGAAAAAAAGAAGAAAAAAAGATATACTAACCGTCCTAAATGTCTAAAAGAAAAGAACATTGATTTCGGAACAGAGAACCGGCTTTATCCAATATATCTTGCAGGAAAAAATCCTTTTAGGAGGCACGTTAAAACAAATGCTATCACAAGTGTCAGGGTAGTCCAAATATGCACTTGAGGAACTTGTGTAAGTAAGATGTATTTGAAAAGACAAAGTATTATATCATGTTATTGAAACTAACAAAAACAGTTATTACTAAAACGTAAAAAGTACTGTATGCCTACTTTGGATATCTTTCAGATGAAGGATAATGAATGTATACTCATGGCTTCTCAGTGCTGTAAGTGAACTATGGAATTTTGCTTCCCTGTTCATGACTGGTTCGCATAGCAATGCAGCATGAGACAGAGAGCACATTTTGAAATTCTACGCCATTGTGTAACAGAGATGAATGATGATGGGCGACGTTCTTTCATTGCCAGCAGAGCATATTTGATACAGTAGTAAGACAATAGCTGGAGCAGTTCTTAGCATCTAGCTTTTAACTTTATTCAAATTATATTGCAGATTTTTGTATTGTCTTAAGTACTCAACAAAAATGCACAACATTTTAAGGAACGGCACAAGACTAAAGCGATTGCCATAACTTTAGGTTATTCTGGCTTGTGACACATGGCATTCCCACAGAGAGAGATTTTCTCAAATATAGAAGATTTCATAATGACTTTATCAACAGTAGCACTTTTGCAATTTAGTTTCACACTATTTTCTGGGCCGTTGCAGAAGTCATTCCTTAGAGAGCAGTAAAACACTCAAGTTTTGTTCACTAATAGACGGGTTAAATGTAATTTGTTCTGAACTGAGGTTATAAAGTTCTCTGTCATCACCGTTAGACTCTCTCAGTGCAACCACATTTCTAATACATTATGTTATAGTATGCTTTATCCATTATTATTTATAATTAATATTGCACCTAGCAATAAACTTGATAGCTGAGTGTCACTTTTATCACGTGAGCCACATTCAGTTATTTCCGTGTCTCCTTAAATTGGTGTAAAGAGCTATATCTCTTTCAGATGTTGCCAATTTAATATATGTTAGCTAGAGATGAACAGCGGCTTCAAAAACACGATTAACACAGCACGTTCTTACTCAAAACGATATGAATGTTTCCAAGAGAATAATACAAATACCATATGTTTATATTCTTCATTTAAGAGTCAAAAGTACATTAACTCCTTTTTCGTCTAGGATGTGCATGATTATACCATAATAATGATACCTTAGTTAATTTTGCCACTATTATCTTAATCCATTATTATTTATGACTCTTATATAATAATACCTCCTTGTGTAATTAATGTCGGAGGCAAATTCATGTCATATGACGTATTTAGAGTTCCGATATGTTTTTTTTACTAACCTTCGTGTACTAATTCCGAGGGACATGGTTTCGGCTGTGATCAGAAAGCGTTTTGGATATAGGTTGTTTTTATTGTTGGGTTTAACGTCATTTTCAGCACAAGATAGGCTATACATGGCAGCCAGTATCATCCGTGGAGAAAAGGCCTGGAAAACCCTAGTAAGAAACGCTGATCCACGAGAAGCTACTAACACGCTTTTTCACATACCCACATTGGCACATGATTCGAACCCACAGAGATAGAGGTGGGATGGCAACGATCCATAACAGTGAGCGCTTTAGACCACTCAGCCACTTGGGCCCCTTTGGATATTGGAATTAGGATACAAGGACGTCTATTATAACAGAAAACAAAATTTGTTCGCTTAACATCTAAAAAAATGATGGTATTTGGAAACCTTTTAATGTCGCAAAATTGTTTATATTTCTTTTATATTTCGTCAATTAGTGATCATTTCCAAAAAGGAGACCTAAGCATCCATTCCGCTCAAATCGTTCAGTTCTAAAACACTATAAAGAAAGCACATCCTAGTGAGAGTAGACAACAGTTTCAAAGAGATGTATATGCTCTCGATAATATTTGACATCTTGTTCGGAAATATACTGTCGTAATTTAGAGCATGAATCCCGGGAGACAAAGCACAATCTTTTGTTTTGCACTACCAGGCAATGGCTGGTATAGTTAGCTTTTGTAATTTAATTATTAAACATTTTAGCATCTCAAATACATGGATGAACGGTTAAACGTCCTCGTGAATTAATTTTAATTGCACTGTCGTCTAAGATGAATTCTCACACGCTGAGATTAATTTTTCCGAAGAATTGTCACACCTTTAGGCAAATTCATTCAAGAATTCCATAAAAAAAGGATTGTATGGGTGTCTCAAAGTATTATTGTAAAAAAATCTGCAATCCAAAAAACGAAACTACTTTATTTTAAATTTATCACCTTAAGTACGTCTAGTACACTTCTTGAAATTGTAAGAGACAGGAGATTTGAATACGTCAGCATAAAAAGTATTGAAAGCCTTTCTTTCGGCTTTAAATGTTGGGGCAAAAATATCATAATCATTCATAATTCAATCTCACACACACACACACACACACACACTGAGTGAGTGACTGTGATCTTCAATGTATTGACAACTGTTACCTTCATGCCAAACCTGAGTCAGAGATGGAAAAAATATGAATTATTTATCATCAGCGTATGACTATTTCGATCCCAAAATGAGTATCAAGAAGACAGAGGTGCAGCACCAACATGCACCTGGACACCTTGCGTAGACTCTACCATTACAATAAATGAAAAAATCTTCCTGGAGATGAAACTAGTGCCAAATTTGGTAAAGCAAATGTTGCCTTTGACAGACTATGCGCAAGTGTGCAGGAGTGGAGAGGCTTAAGTCAGCAAACAAAAATGAAGGTCTTCAAAGCCACTGTTTGGCCAAACCTCCTGTATGTGTGCTACAAAACCTCATGTATGTACTTTACAAATGTCATGATAACAGCTGGACCATTCTGACCTTGGCTGCCTGAGTAAAGTAATAAGGATAAGATAAGGAGGGTCTCAGGTCCTGAAGTGTTTCCACTGGCATGACTTTAAAGCATCCATTCTCTGCAGTGCAGATCACCAATGAAATGGACTGGTTATTTCATCATAATGGCAGAAGACCAACAATCAAACTAGATCTCTAACGACTCTTAAAGATAGTACCGATCATTGATTTACCTTGGATTTTTTCTACGTAGAAGCTCTTCCTTAGAAATTAATATCTGCAAATTACCTGAATTGTATCACAAAGCTTCCAAGAAGCTAGTTACTTCCTTCCTTTGTATGTTAGATGACATGCTAAACGCCCCCATATACTACTTCATGAGTCCACAATTCCTTTGTCACGATAGACAGCTTGCTTCTAAGGTCACGTGTCATCAAATAAGTAACTGTCTCCAACAGACCAATGATGGGTAATAAAACATCTCAAAGCTATAGATTCATTTCGGTATTTGATACTGTAGAACAATTTTGATGTGCTAAGTATGTCATGCAGATATGAACTGCAAAAAAACAATTATTCGTATTGATTAACATAATTAACAGTTTAATTCACCTCCACCTTTCTCACATCAATTTAAAGCTTTAGGGATATTGCAGATATATATATATATATATATATATATATATATATATATATATATATATATATAGATATATACAGATATAAATAAATATATACATAAATATATATATACAAATATATATATATATATATATATATATATATATATATATATATATATATATATATATATATATATATATATAATTAAATAATTATATGTATAGGTTCAATATATAGAAAGAATATTCGTATACAGAATACTGTATCGAGACATTCTTCGATACATCTAGTTTTTTTTTAACTTAACTTGCTTTTTTGATTCCCTGTAAAAATGATAAAATCCTTTAAGCAGCATACCCACCCCCATAATCGATGAATCGAAAAATATTGTTATGTTATTTACGTTTATGTGTCTCTGATGACGTTGTGACCTAGATTTTACCATTATGCAATAAACAAACTGGAATTTACTGGTAAGATTCTAAACAGTAACAGCTCCATAGCAATCACATGAGCATCTTACTTTTTGATTAGCATGCACTACATATGGAAAGATACATGGGAAAATAAAACGTTAGTTTTACTGCGGTACTGTTTGTCTTGCAGAATCGTCCTTTTGCTATCAGTAAAAACAACATAGAAGGCATGGTTAAACATCAACTCGTATAACTTCTCCTTTTCTTGCAGGTTCTTGAACATCACATTCATTTAATATAGGATTGAAATTAGTAACTTCGATGTTTAATTATATGATTTTAGTATTAATGTTTCTACAGTACCTATTATCATCATTAACACCGTAATGTGACCATCTCTGGTGTTTGTTTTACTTTCTCACATACTATAAAAGTTTTGTTTAAGACCCTTGGCAGGTTGTGCCTCTAAGTAACTCTCATTAAGTACAAAGTACACTATCAGCAAAACATGGATGAAAAATTACATTCTAGTAAATATTGTATTTGCCAAGCCAGACTTCTTTTTGCCAATGTAAATGCAATGTTGCTTCTATTTCAACTTAGTAATAGGTTTTATTGATTCAGTGATATCAAATTATTCAGAATGCGAAAAGCTCTCTGTGGATATTGCTAGATTCATTGGAATTAGTACATTAATGCAGAATGGGACCATTCTTACAAAGGGTGAGTACTGTTTTGGGGTCAGAGGTGTGGGGTGTGATTCGTGGTGTAGGGAAAACATTTTTCCCAACGGGCGCTTTAAGAAATATTAAAAGATAGCCAGTCGTTCTGAAATAATTACCTCCAGCAAAAACAATCTGATTTACTAATCCAAAATAGAAGCTCAGGAGAGATAACAAAAATCAGCAACATTGACACCATCAGGACTAAGACGGTGGAAGAGTAGAAAGCCTATCATTTCGAGCGGACATGGGTAGGATGGTGTTTGAACTTAAGCATAGATTATTAGTTTAAAAATATACAGCATACATATTTAAATAAACTAAAATGTTTTCAGTTAGTTTTGTTTTGAGTCTGACCTATTCAGGGTGTACAATCTTTGAAAGATCAAGCCAAACAATAACACAGTTTGTGCTCTTATGAAGCTTTTCGTAACTATGGGAATCTTTCAGCTATTAATTCCTGTAGTCTGATAACCCCCGGTATCAATATAATATTTATGTGATGTATTTATCACATTTACTCCTGACAATACACCCGCACCAATCACATACATACATACCTATGTATGTATGTATGTATGTATGTATGTATGTATGTATGTATGTATGTATGTATGTATGTATGTATGTATGTATGTATGTATGTATGTATGTATGTATGTATGTATGTATGTATGTATGTATGTATGTGCGTGCATATATGTATCCATGTATGCTGGTAGATAGGTATGCACATTTAGATGTATGTACACATACCTATACACAATTGGGATTGGTGTGTTTAAGTAAGTGAAGATCATTGTGACAAATAAAAATAATGTTAGCTGAATTCAACTATAACTGATAAATTTATTATGGCTTGTGTGTTAAGGGTATCACCTAATTACAATTTTAGCACAGCGCTTCAGATATCTGAATTACCTATTTATACTAATCAAAACCAACCTTAAATTTGCCAACCACTTTCCTATCATTTACATGTTGTGTTCCCAAAGAGTCCTAAGAGTACCAAAACTATATTGTACAGAGTTGCCTCTTCTCCCAACGAATACACTCTGCACATGCAACAGTTAAGGTAGAGGAATGTTCGATGCTAATTGAAGGACACCAAAGTTGGCTTCCTGAAAGGAAACTTTCAGGAACAGGCATACGTAAGCAGTTAAATGTTTGTGAAACTGTGCTAACATGTTGACCCTTTAAACATAATTTGGTCTTAATATTACAGGAAGGTAGCACGTGTGGGTGATGTTTGTTATTTGACTTTGATTCAAGCGTTTCCAATGATGCAACAAACTATTATATATATATATATATATATATATATATATATATATATATATATATATATATATATATATATATATATAATCATCCCATAAAAATTAAATTATGTAAATTTTTGAACCACTGTCAAAGTATTTCTCTTCTTCAGGCAAGAAAGAAGTGAGTTCTATTTTGTTACTTCTGACAACTAGTTGCAATCTTTGTTATTCATAAATGTTTGAATGAAGGTTCTAAGGGCTGTATGGTCCCTTAAGAAAAAAGAAAGAAAAGCAAATCAACAACATAAAAGAGACAAGAAGCAATGCAACAAGAAAAAAAGAAAACAAATGAACAAACAAGCAAACCTATTGGAAATTGCTTTAACCACTTGGTTCTATCATAAAATTAATGGTTGATTTCTCGTGTATTTGTGCAAGAATGTTATGATTGATATTTCTTCTTTTTTATTAAGAAGGCGCGTTCTATTAGTTCTGTATTTTATCAAGAAGAGCCTATGTCACATTCGGCGCACTACAAGAGACTTTGAGCTGCTAAACGGAGCAATGCTACCAGGCACTTTTCTGTATAGCTATATATTGAATCATATAGAGCGATACTAACAGATACTTATAAGCATCATACAGAGCCGTTCTAGCAGATAATTGTATCATATTGCGCTATACGAGTAGCTACTTGTACCATACCAAACATTGCTAATAGATACTTGTATCATACCGAGTCATGCTAGTAGATACTTGTATCATACCGAGCCATTATAGCAGATACTTGTATCATGTTGCGCCTTACAAGTAGCCTCTTGTATCATACCGAGCCATACTAGCAGATACTTGTAAGTATCATATACCAACAAATAATGTTATCATTTAGAGTCATACTAGTGGAAATTTGTATCTTATAGAGGGATCCTAGTAGATACTAGTGTTCAACAAATTATTTATTTTTCTAAGTTACAAATAGCAAATTCAAAATTACTTACAGCAATGTGAATTAAATTCAAAATAATCCTCAATGTCCTATCACAAGTCCAGAAATATATAATGTTGCATATGAATTCCAATATGCTTGAATATCCTGATGTACCACAATGATTTAATACATAATGTCTTTCAACGAGTTACAGTCATGCGCATATTATTGTCATAAGTCTAATAATATTCAAGTATTTTTAAAAGTCCTATTTATAAAAAATTAAGAAAAAAAAATAATCAAGATAAAGTCAAATTATTGATCAATTAATTGTCGCCAAATTCAATGTGTAACTTAATTGTAGATAGTTTGGTAACAAAAAATTAAATGGGTCATCAATCCATGTATTTCGGGATTAATATGTGAATCGATCCATCGATCGATCGATCGTCATATAAATGACTTTTATGGGAAGAACACTTTTATACGAAGTTTTGACTTTGTTTACGCCACAAGCACTGCCTGAAGAACTGCGTCAATATATTTGCTATCGCTAATACAGACGGAACAGAATTTTGCTTGTTTTCAAAAAATATTGTTTATTATCAATTATGAACAACTAATGAAATCCAAAGCACTTTTGACTTATAATCAACGAAAAATAATGACTCATCTCCAATAATTGGCTTTGTCTACATCCCAATAAATTTAAAATTGTTCCCTTGTGCTAAAAACCGCTAGTTTTGTAAGTTGATCCTGAAAACGTTAGGATTATTTTGCTCTCACGTTTTTAACTCAAGAAATAGACTCTAATGAAAATTAAAACAAACTAATTATTACATATACCAAAATTTCGATGAATACGCAGATGAAGATTTTATCACCTTGAACCAATATAACTTGATCGTGAATAAAACATCAATGACAATTTAATAAGGTATCGTTGGATACAGGATACGTTGAGTAATTTTGTGGTGCAATATTTATATAATAAATCATTAACGATGGAAGAGATCGATTATCTTGGAAGATATTGAATGAATCGTCAGAGAAATGAAAGATCGTCTATATAATTATAGGACCTTTGATACAGAATGGTAAATCTCTATCACGCTATACTATTCGGACCAACCCGTGACTGTGATCTAACACTAGGTGGCGTGGATGTACTATATAAGTCTAATCAGTAGTAGTTATATGTTGTCTCCCTCTGTTTATGTAAAATAACTTGGTTCAGTGGCGATCACATGTTTTTTTTCGGAAATATTTGGCTACGTAATCGCTAAACCGTTTTGTTTAGAAAAATTGTACGAGAAATATGATATCGAAATCCTAAAGCTTCTATGATAAAAGCTTTTTTTTCTTCAGTTGTCATCAAATTGTTTGTTATATCAACATAAAAAAACTCGTTCAATGATCATCCAAATAGTTCCTGTGACAAGAACAAATTACATACTTCATCTACAATTGTAGGATAGAAGACCCGAGCATATCCCCAGATATTATTAACACTACAATTAACTGTATAATTTACTATGGAAACCTTTTGTCAAATGTCTACCTTACTGCCTAAAGACTCTCCCCTATGGATAGATATATGAAAGAAACAACTTACCCACAGGATACGGCGTCTTTTGCAGGTCGTTTAACTACATCATATCGGAAATTTACTTTATTTTTAGCAACTCGTCTATTTTACTCTGGTATCAATACTAAAATATTTGCATTTATATATATTAAATACATTTTTAGACTTGTTAGATAATAACAGATCTCAAATAACATCTACAGAGAAGCATTGAGCTCTCACTATTATTAAATCTTTTTTTTTATTAAATATGACATCTTGGACACGTTTTATTTTATCATACAGAGAACAAACTTTCATGGTATTCAATCGCTCCAAAACGAAAAATTTGCTGAATTCTAATATTATAAAATTGACCTACGAAATAAGCGCATCAGTCCTGTTACACATATTTCAAGCATCAAATAAACATTAACACATATTGACTTTTCTCGCTCTTGTGCACACATCATGGTCATTTGCACATCTGTATTAACAGCAACATGGAAGCTTATTATATTCGCAATGAGCAAGACATGTTAATGGCAATAAAGAAAATAAAACGTTTATATTTAAGTCATATAAAAACAAAGAACATTATTTAAGGGATAATATAATTCGGGTTGAATAATTAAAATCAGTTAATGACATTTTGTGTGCATGAATAACTGTAGGCAAGTCAGGCTCGACAAAATTGCATATACATCTCCCAATAAACTGGAGGTGTTATACAGTATATATTGGGATATACGCACACATTCTTATCTAGGGTGGCTTTGTTATTGTGATTAATTTATAGGCCATAAAACTAATATTAATCCACGAGATTTACAAAGAACGGTATTAACAGGATATTTACTACGACTTCAAAGTTTGGCTGTGTTACAAATATTAATTTCTGGTGGCGAAGAAGATAAAAATCTGACTGTGGTACGATAATAAGCAGTCATTAAACCATCTAGATTTGTCAAAACTGAGACTTGATGATAAAGTAGTCTACTCATACAAAGCAAAGTTTTCTGTGAAAGTGTTTATACAGATAAACCTCTTCATGTGGATAAAGTTCTTTAGGAAGCATCTCCTACCTACTTGAATATTAGTTATAGACGTATTTTGAAAGTGGTAGACGTGTTTTCCAAATATGTTTAAGCTAAGAAAGCAAAACCATGATGGTAGATGAGACACATCCTGCCTTTATGGAAATATTTGACGAGTTTAAAACCAGAACATATACTCCTCGATAAAATGAATGAATTTTTAATCGAAAAGGTCAAGGGATAATTCTAAAACACTTTTAAAAAGAGTATCTCCTCAATGAAACGAAAATGAGTTTATGGTGGAAAGATTAATCGAACTCTTAAGCCTCAAACAAATAAGTATGTTCTTGAAAATGAAATGGGTAGATTTATTACAAAATTGTATTTATGAATATTATCAGTCGTGTATTCACTGTATTAACATGTCGCCAATTAATGAGAAAAAGGTAGCGAACAGATCTAAGTATGAATTAATGCATTTGCATTTCTCGTAACGGATACATATGGTACCTTCAACTACAAAATAGGTCAGGAACTATATTGTCAATATATCAGTCGATTTATGCTAAATGTTTTTTTAATAGCGCAGAAGAGAGTGTTATAATCAAACAAGAAAATGTAGGTTATACATTAGAAAATTTAAACACAGAGAATATTAAGATAATTCAATTTACGAGGAGAAAATATTTATATACAAAAAGACTGAACAAATTGTAGCAACTAA